>OZ020578.1:12060717-12447189 GCA_963971525.1 Cephus spinipes
GAAGTTCAGGGTGTCCAGGTATTCCGCTTCGTAGTTTTCTGTATATAGGTGTCGGATGTGGAAGTCCAGGGTGTCCAGGTATTCCGCTTCGTAGTCTTCTGTATCTAGGTGTCGGATGTGGAAGTTCAGGGTTTCCAGGTATTCCGCTTCGTAGTTTTCTGTATCTAGTTGCCGGATGTGGAAGTTCAGGGTGTCCAGGTATTCCGCTTCGTAGTTTTCTGTATCTAGGTGTCGGATGTCGAAGTTCAGGGTGTCCAGGTATTCCGCTCCGTAGTTTCCTGCATCTAGGTGTCAGACGTGGAAGTTCAAGTTCTTCAGGTATTCCGCTTCGTAGTTTACTGTATCTAGGTGTCGGATGTGGAAGTCCAGGGTGTCCAGGTATTCCGCTTCGTAGTTTTCTGTATCTGGGTGCCGGATGTGGAAGTTCAGGGTGTGCAGGTATTCCGCTTCGTAGTTTTCTGTATATAGGTGTCGGATGTGTAAGTCCAGGGTGTCCAGGTATTCCGCTTCGTAGTCTTGTGTATCTAGGTGTCGGATGTGGAAGTTCAGGGTTTCCAGGTATTCCGCATCGTAGTTTTCTGTATCTAGTTGCCGGATGTGGAAGTTCAGGGTGTCCAGGTATTCCGCTTCGTAGTTTTCTGTATCTAGTTGTCGGATGTCGAAGTTCAGGGTGTCCAGGTATTCCGCTCCGTAGTTTCCTGCATCTTGGTGTCAGACGTGCAAGTTCAGGTTCTTCAGGTATTCCGCTTCGTAGTTTTCTGTATCTAGGTGTCGGATGTGGAAGTCCAGGGTGTCCAGGTATTCCGCTTCGTAGTTTTCTGTATCTGGGTGCCGGATGTGGAAGTCCAGGGTGTCCAGGTATTCCGCTTCGTAGTTTTCTGTATCTGGGTGCCGGATGTGGAAGTTCAGGGTGTCCAGGTATTCCGCTTCGTAGTTTTCTGTATCTAGGTGTCGGATGTGGAAGTCCAGGGTGTCCAGGTATTCCGCTTCGTAGTTTTCTGTATCTGGGTGCCGGATGTGGAAGTTCAGGGTGTCCAGGTATTCCGCTTCGTAGTTTTCTGTATATAGGTGTCGGATGTGGA
The DNA here is from genome assembly GCA_963971525.1 of Cephus spinipes. Classification (NCBI taxonomy): domain Eukaryota; kingdom Metazoa; phylum Arthropoda; class Insecta; order Hymenoptera; family Cephidae; genus Cephus; species Cephus spinipes. The sequence goes on from OZ020578.1 coordinate 12,061,800, forward strand.
AGTCCAGGGTGTCCAGGTATTCCGCTTCGTAGTCTTCTGTATCTAGGTGTCGGATGTGGAAGTTCAGGGTTTCCAGGTATTCCGCTTCGTAGTTTTCTGTATCTAGTTGCCGGATGTGGAAGTTCAGGGTGTCCAGGTATTCCGCTTCGTAGTTTTCTGTATCTAGGTGTCGGATGTGGAAGTTCAGAGTGTCCAGGTATTCCGCTTCGTAGTTTTCTGTATCTGGGTGCCGGATGTGGAAGTTCAGGGTGTCCAGGTATTCCGCTTCGTAGTTTTCTGTATCTGGGTGCCGGATGTGGAAGTTCAGGGTGTCCAGGTATTCCGCTTCGTAGTTTTCTGTATATAGGTGTCGGATGTGTAAGTCCAGGGTGTCCAGGTATTCCGCTTCGTAGTTTTCTGTATCTAGGTGTCGGATGTGGAAGTTCAGGGTTTCCAGGTATTCCGCTTCGTAGTTTTCTGTATCTAGTTGCCGGATGTGGAAGTTCAGGGTGTCCAGGTATTCCGCTTCGTAGTTTTCTGTATATAGGTGTCGGATGTGGAAGTCCAGGGTGTCCAGGTATTCCGCTTCGTAGTCTTCTGTATCTAGGTGTCGGATGTGGAAGTTCAGGGTTTCCAGGTATTCCGCTTCGTATTTTTCTGTATCTAGTTGCCGGATGTGGAAGTTCAGGGTGTCCAGGTATTCCGCTTCGTAGTTTTCTGTATCTAGGTGTCGGATGTGGAAGTCCAGGGTGTCCAGGTATTCCGCTTCGTAGTTTCCTGCATCTAGGTGTCAGACGTGGAAGTTCAAGTTCTTCAGGTATTCCGCTTCGTAGTTTACTGTATCTAGGTGTCGGATGTGGAAGTCCAGGGTGTCCAGGTATTCCGCTTCGTAGTTTTCTGTATCTGGGTGCCGGATGTGGAAGTTCAGGGTGTGCAGGTATTCCGCTTCGTAGTTTTCTGTATCTAGTTGCCGGATGTGGAAGTTCAGGGTGTCCAGGTATTCCGCTTCGTAGTTTTCTGTATCTAGTTGTCGGATGTCGAAGTTCAGGGTGTCCAGGTATTCCGCTCCGTAGTTTCCTGCATCTTGGTGTCAGACGTGCAAGTTCAGGTTCTTCAGGTATTCCGCTTCGTAGTTTTCTGTATCTAGGTGTCGGATGTGGAAGTCCAGGGTGTCCAGGTATTCCGCTTCGTAGTTTTCTGTATCTGGGTGCCGGATGTGGAAGTCCAGGGTGTCCAGGTATTCCGCTTCGTAGTTTTCTGTATCTGGGTGCCGGATGTGGAAGTTCAGGGTGTCCAGGTATTCCGCTTCGTAGTTTTCTGTATCTAGGTGTCGGATGTGGAAGTCCAGGGTGTCCAGGTATTCCGCTTCGTAGTTTTCTGTATCTGGGTGCCGGATGTGGAAGTTCAGGGTGTCCAGGTATTCCGCTTCGTAGTTTTCTGTATATAGGTGTCGGATGTGGAAGTCCAGGGTGTCCAGGTATTCCGCTTCGTAGTCTTCTGTATCTAGGTGTCGGATGTGGAAGTTCAGGGTTTCCAGGTATTCCGCTTCGTAGTTTTCTGTATCTAGTTGCCGGATGTGGAAGTTCAGGGTGTCCAGGTATTCCGCTTCGTAGTTTTCTGTATCTAGGTGTCGGATGTGGAAGTTCAGAGTGTCCAGGTATTCCGCTTCGTAGTTTTCTGTATCTGGGTGCCGGATGTGGAAGTTCAGGGTGTCCAGGTATTCCGCTTCGTAGTTTTCTGTATCTAGGTGTCGGATGTGGAAGTCCAGGGTGTCCAGGTATTCCGCTTCGTAGTTTTCTGTATCTTGGTGCCGGATGTGCAAGTTCAGGGTGTCCAGGTATTCCGCTTCGTAGTTTTCTGTATATAGGTGTCGGATGTGGAAGTCCAGGGTGTCCAGGTATTCCGCCTCGTAGTCTTCTGTATCTATGTGTCGGATGTGGAAGTTCAGGGTGTCCAGGTATTCCGCTTCGTAGTTTTCTCTATCTAGGTGTCGGATGTGGAAGTCCAGGGTGTCCAGGTATTCCGCTTCGTAGTTTTCTGTATCTGGGTGCCGGATGTGGAAGTTCAGGGTGTCCAGGTATTCCGCTTCGTAGTTTTCTGTATATAGGTGTCGGATGTGTAAGTCCAGGGTGTCCAGGTATTCCGCTTCGTAGTCTTCTGTATCTAGGTGTCGGATGTGGAAGTTCAGGGTTTCCAGGTATTCCGCTTCGTAGTTTTCTGTATCTAGTTGCCGGATGTGGAAGTTCAGGGTGTCCAGGTATTCCGTTTCGTAGTTTTCTGTATCTAGGTGTCGGATGTCGAAGTTCAGGGTGTCCAGGTATTCCGCTCCGTAGTTTCCTGCATCTAGGTGTCAGACGTGGAAGTTCAGGTTCTTCAGGTATTCCGCTTCGTAGTTTTCTGTATCTAGGTGTCGGATATGGAAGTCCAGGGTGTCCAGGTATTCCGCTTCGTAGTTTTCTGTATCTGGGTGCCGGATGTGGAAGTTCAGGGTGTCCAGGTATTCCGCTTCGTAGTTTTCTGTATATAGGTGTCGGATGTGGAAGTCCAGGGTGTCCAGGTATTCCGCTTCGTAGTCTTCTGTATCTAGGTGTCGGATGTGGAAGTTCAGGGTTTCCAGGTATTCCGCTTCGTAGTTTTCTGTATCTAGTTGCCGGATGTGGAATTTCAGGGTGTCCAGGTATTCCGCTTCGTAGTTTTCTGTATCTAGGTGTCGGATGTCGAAGTTCAGGGTGCCCAGGTATTCCGCTCCGTAGTTTCCTGCATCTAGGTGTCAAACGTGGAAGTTCAAGTTCTTCAGGTATTCCGCTTCGTAGTTTTCTGTATCTAGGTGTCGGATGTGGAAGACCAGGGTGTCCAGGTATTCCGCTTCGTAGTTTTCTGTATCTGGGTGCCGGATGTGGAAGTTCAGGGTGTCCAGGTATTCCGTTTCGTAGTTTTCTGTATATAGGTGTCGGATGTGTAAGTCCAGGGTGTCCAGGTATTCCGCTTCGTAGTCTTCTGTATCTAGGTGTCGGATGTGGAAGTTCAGGGTTTCCAGGTATTCCGCTTCGTAGTTTTCTGTATCTAGTTGCCGGATGTGGAAGTTCAGGGTGTCCAGGTATTCCGCTTCGTAGTTTTCTGTATATAGGTGTCGGATGTGGAAGTCCAGGGTGTCCAGGTATTCCGCTTCGTAGTCTTCTGTATCTAGGTGTCGGATGTGGAAGTTCAGGGTTTCCAGGTATTCCGCTTCGTAGTTTTCTGTATCTAGTTGCCGGATGTGGAAGTTCAGGGTGTCCAGGTATTCCGCTTCGTAGTTTTCTGTATCTAGTTGTCGGATGTCGAAGTTCAGGGTGTCCAGGTATTCCGCTCCGTAGTTTCTTGCATCTTGGTGTCAGACGTGCAAGTTCAGGTTCTTCAGGTATTCCGCTTCGTAGTTTTCTGTATCTAGGTGTCGGATGTGGAAGTCCAGGGTGTCCAGGTATTCCGCTTCGTAGTTTTCTGTATCTGGGTGCCGGATGTGGAAGTCCAGGGTGTCCAGGTATTCCGCTTCGTAGTTTTCTGTATCTGGGTGCCGGATGTGGAAGTTCAGGGTGTCCAGGTATTCCGCTTCGTAGTTTTCTGTATCTAGGTGTCGGATGTGGAAGTCCAGGGTGTCCAGGTATTCCGCTTCGTAGTTTTCTGTATCTGGGTGCCGGATGTGGAAGTTCAGGGTGTCCAGGTATTCCGCTTCGTAGTTTTCTGTATATAGGTGTCGGATGTGGAAGTCCAGGGTGTCCAGGTATTCCGCTTCGTAGTCTTCTGTATCTAGGTGTCGGATGTGGAAGTTCAGGGTTTCCAGGTATTCCGCTTCGTAGTTTTCTGTATCTAGTTGCCGGATGTGGAAGTTCAGGGTGTCCAGGTATTCCGCTTCGTAGTTTTCTGTATCTAGGTGTCGGATGTGGAAGTTCAGAGTGTCCAGGTATTCCGCTTCGTAGTTTTCTGTATCTGGGTGCCGGATGTGGAAGTTCAGGGTGTCCAGGTATTCCGCTTCGTAGTTTTCTGTATCTGGGTGCCGGATGTGGAAGTTCAGGGTGTCCAGGTATTCCGCTTCGTAGTTTTCTGTATATAGGTGTCGGATGTGTAAGTCCAGGGTGTCCAGGTATTCCGCTTCGTAGTTTTCTGTATCTAGGTGTCGGATGTGGAAGTTCAGGGTTTCCAGGTATTCCGCTTCGTAGTTTTCTGTATCTAGTTGCCGGATGTGGAAGTTCAGGGTGTCCAGGTATTCCGCTTCGTAGTTTTCTGTATATAGGTGTCGGATGTGGAAGTCCAGGGTGTCCAGGTATTCCGCTTCGTAGTCTTCTGTATCTAGGTGTCGGATGTGGAAGTTCAGGGTTTCCAGGTATTCCGCTTCGTATTTTTCTGTATCTAGTTGCCGGATGTGGAAGTTCAGGGTGTCCAGCTATTCCGCTTCGTAGTTTTCTGTATCTAGGTGTCGGATGTGGAAGTCCAGGGTGTCCAGGTATTCCGCTCCGTAGTTTCCTGCATCTAGGTGTCAGACGTGGAAGTTTAAGTTCTTCAGGTATTCCGCTTCGTAGTTTTCTGTATCTAGGTGTCGGATGTGGAAGTCCAGGGTGTCCAGGTATTCCGCTTCGTAGTTTTCTGTATCTGGGTGCCGGATGTGGAAGTTCAGGGTGTCCAGGTATTCCGCTTCGTAGTTTTCTGTATATAGGTGTCGGATGTGTAAGTCCAGGGTGTCCAGGTATTCCGCTTCGTAGTCTTCTGTATCTAGGTGTCGGATGTGGAAGTTCAGGGTTTCCAGGTATTCCGCTTCGTAGTTTTCTGTATCTAGTTGCCGGATGTGGAAGTTCAGGGTGTCCAGGTATTCCGCTTCGTAGTTTTCTGTATATAGGTGTCGGATGTGGAAGTCCAGGGTGTCCAGGTATTCCGCTTCGTAGTCTTCTGTATCTAGGTGTCGGATGTGGAAGTTCAGGGTTTCCAGGTATTCCGCTTCGTAGTTTTCTGTATCTAGTTGCCGGATGTGGAAGTTCAGGGTGTCCAGGTATTCCGCTTCGTAGTTTTCTGTATCTAGGTGTCGGATGTCGAAGTTCAGGGTGTCCAGGTATTCCGCTCCGTAGTTTCCTGCATCTAGGTGTCAGACGTGGAAGTTCAAGTTCTTCAGGTATTCCGCTTCGTAGTTTTCTGTATCTAGGTGTCGGATGTGGAAGTCCAGGGTGTCCAGGTATTCCGCTTCGTAGTTTTCTGTATCTGGGTGCCGGATGTGGAAGTTCAGGGTGTCCAGGTATTCCGCTTCGTAGTTTTCTGTATCTAGGTGTCGGATGTGGAAGTCCAGAGTGTCCAGGTATTCCGCTTCGTAGTTTTCTGTATCTGGGTGCCGGATGTGGAAGTTCAGGGTGTCCAGGTATTCCGCTTCGTAGTTTTCTGTATCTGGGTGCCGGATGTGGATGTTCAGGGTGTCCAGGTATTCCGCTTCGTAGTTTTCTGTATATAGGTGTCGGATGTGTAAGTCCAGGGTGTCCAGGTATTCCGCTTCGTAGTTTTCTGTATCTAGGTGTCGGATGTGGAAGTTCAGGGTTTCCAGGTATTCCGCTTCGTAGTTTTCTGTATCTAGTTGCCGGATGTGGAAGTTCAGGGTGTCCAGGTATTCCGCTTCGTAGTTTTCTGTATCTAGTTGTCGGATGTCGAAGTTCAGGGTGTCCAGGTATTCCGCTCCGTAGTTTCCTGCATCTTGGTGTCAGACGTGCAAGTTCAGGTTCTTCAGGTATTCCGCTTCGTAGTTTTCTGTATCTAGTTGCCGGATGTGGAAGTTCAGGGTGTCCAGGTATTCCGCTTCGTAGTTTTCTGTATCTGGGTGCCGGATGTGGATGTTCAGGGTGTCCAGGTATTCCGCTTCGTAGTTTTCTGTATATAGGTGTCGGATGTGTAAGTCCAGGGTGTCCAGGTATTCCGCTTCGTAGTTTTCTGTATCTAGGTGTCGGATGTGGAAGTTCAGGGTTTCCAGGTATTCCGCTTCGTAGTTTTCTGTATCTAGTTGCCGGATGTGGAAGTTCAGGGTGTCCAGGTATTCCGCTTCGTAGTTTTCTGTATCTAGTTGTCGGATGTCGAAGTTCAGGGTGTCCAGGTATTCCGCTTCGTAGTCTTCTGTATCTAGGTGTCGGATGTGGAAGTTCAGGGTTTCCAGGTATTCCGCTTCGTAGTTTTCTGTATCTAGTTGCCGGATGTGGAAGTTCAGGGTGTCCAGGTATTCCGCTTCGTAGTTTTCTGTATCTAGGTGTCGGATGTCGAAGTTCAGGGTGTCCAGGTATTCCGCTCCGTAGTTTCCTGCATCTAGGTGTCAGACGTGGAAGTTCAAGTTCTTCAGGTATTCCGCTTCGTAGTTTTCTGTATCTAGGTGTCGGATGTGGAAGTCCAGGGTGTCCAGGTATTCCGCTTCGTAGTTTTCTGTATCTGGGTGCCGGATGTGGAAGTTCAGGGTGTCCAGGTATTCCGCTTCGTAGTTTTCTGTATCTAGGTGTCGGATGTGGAAGTCCAGAGTGTCCAGGTATTCCGCTTCGTAGTTTTCTGTATCTGGGTGCCGGATGTGGAAGTTCAGGGTGTCCAGGTATTCCGCTTCGTAGTTTTCTGTATCTGGGTGCCGGATGTGGATGTTCAGGGTGTCCAGGTATTCCGCTTCGTAGTTTTCTGTATATAGGTGTCGGATGTGTAAGTCCAGGGTGTCCAGGTATTCCGCTTCGTAGTTTTCTGTATCTAGGTGTCGGATGTGGAAGTTCAGGGTTTCCAGGTATTCCGCTTCGTAGTTTTCTGTATCTAGTTGCCGGATGTGGAAGTTCAGGGTGTCCAGGTATTCCGCTTCGTAGTTTTCTGTATCTAGTTGTCGGATGTCGAAGTTCAGGGTGTCCAGGTATTCCGCTCCGTAGTTTCCTGCATCTTGGTGTCAGACGTGCAAGTTCAGGTTCTTCAGGTATTCCGCTTCGTAGTTTTCTGTATCTAGGTGTCGGATGTGGAAGTCCAGGGTGTCCAGGTATTCCGCTTCGTAGTTTTCTGTATCTGGGTGCCGGATGTGGAAGTCCAGGGTGTCCAGGTATTCCGCTTCGTAGTTTTCTGTATCTGGGTGCCGGATGTGGAAGTTCAGGGTGTCCAGGTATTCCGCTTCGTAGTTTTCTGTATCTAGGTGTCGGATGTGGAAGTCCAGGGTGTCCAGGTATTCCGCTTCGTAGTTTTCTGTCTCTGGGTGCCGGATGTGGAAGTTCAGGGTGTCCAGGTATTCCGCTTCGTAGTTTTCTGTATATAGGTGTCGGATGTGGAAGTCCAGGGTGTCCAGGTATTCCGCTTCGTAGTCTTCTGTATCTAGGTGTCGGATGTGGAAGTTCAGGGTTTCCAGGTATTCCGCTTCGTAGTTTTCTGTATCTAGTTGCCGGATGTGGAAGTTCAGGGTGTCCAGGTATTCCGCTTCGTAGTTTTCTGTATCTAGGTGTCGGATGTGGAAGTTCAGAGTGTCCAGGTATTCCGCTTCGTAGTTTTCTGTATCTGGGTGCCGGATGTGGAAGTTCAGGGTGTCCAGGTATTCCGCTTCGTAGTTTTCTGTATCTGGGTGCCGGATGTGGAAGTTCAGGGTGTCCAGGTATTCCGCTTCGTAGTTTTCTGTATATAGGTGTCGGATGTGTAAGTCCAGGGTGTCCAGGTATTCCGCTTCGTAGTTTTCTGTATCTAGGTGTCGGATGTGGAAGTTCAGGGTTTCCAGGTATTCCGCTTCGTAGTTTTCTGTATCTAGTTGCCGGATGTGGAAGTTCAGGGTGTCCAGGTATTCCGCTTCGTAGTTTTCTGTATATAGGTGTCGGATGTGGAAGTCCAGGGTGTCCAGGTATTCCGCTTCGTAGTCTTCTGTATCTAGGTGTCGGATGTGGAAGTTCAGGGTTTCCAGGTATTCCGCTTCGTATTTTTCTGTATCTAGTTGCCGGATGTGGAAGTTCAGGGTGTCCAGCTATTCCGCTTCGTAGTTTTCTGTATCTAGGTGTCGGATGTGGAAGTCCAGGGTGTCCAGGTATTCCGCTCCGTAGTTTCCTGCATCTAGGTGTCAGACGTGGAAGTTTAAGTTCTTCAGGTATTCCGCTTCGTAGTTTTCTGTATCTAGGTGTCGGATGTGGAAGTCCAGGGTGTCCAGGTATTCCGCTTCGTAGTTTTCTGTATCTGGGTGCCGGATGTGGAAGTTCAGGGTGTCCAGGTATTCCGCTTCGTAGTTTTCTGTATATAGGTGTCGGATGTGTAAGTCCAGGGTGTCCAGGTATTCCGCTTCGTAGTCTTCTGTATCTAGGTGTCGGATGTGGAAGTTCAGGGTTTCCAGGTATTCCGCTTCGTAGTCTTCTGTATCTAGGGGTCGGATGTGGAAGTTCAGGGTTTCCAGGTATTCCGCTTCGTAGTTTTCTGTATCTAGTTGCCGGATGTGGAAGTTCAGGGTGTCCAGGTATTCCGCTTCGTAGTTTTCTGTATCTAGGTGTCGGATGTCGAAGTTCAGGGTGTCCAGGTATTCCGCTCCGTAGTTTCCTGCATCTAGGTGTCAGACGTGGAAGTTCAAGTTCTTCAGGTATTCCGCTTCGTAGTTTTCTGTATCTAGGTGTCGGATGTGGAAGTCCAGGGTGTCCAGGTATTCCGCTTCGTAGTTTTCTGTATCTGGGTGCCGGATGTGGAAGTTCAGGGTGTGCAGGTATTCCGCTTCGTAGTTTTCTGTATATAGGTGTCGGATGTGTAAGTCCAGGGTGTCCAGGTATTCCGCTTCGTAGTTTTCTGTATATAGGTGTCGGATGTGGAAGTCCAGGGTGTCCAGGTATTCCGCTTCGTAGTCTTCTGTATCTAGGTGTCGGATGTGGAGGTTCAGGGTTTCCAGGTATTCCGCTTCGTAGTTTTCTGTATCTAGTTGCCGGATGTGGAAGTTCAGGGTGTCCAGGTATTCCGCTTCGTAGTTTTCTGTATCTAGGTGTCGGATGTGGAAGTCCAGAGTGTCCAGGTATTCCGCTTCGTAGTTTTCTGTATCTGGGTGCCGGATGTGGAAGTTCAGGGTGTCCAGGTATTCCGCTTCGTAGTTTTCTGTATCTGGGTGCCGGATGTGGATGTTCAGGGTGTCCAGGTATTCCGCTTCGTAGTTTTCTGTATATAGGTGTCGGATGTGTAAGTCCAGGGTGTCCAGGTATTCCGCTTCGTAGTTTTCTGTATCTAGGTGTCGGATGTGGAAGTTCAGGGTTTCCAGGTATTCCGCTTCGTAGTTTTCTGTATCTAGTTGCCGGATGTGGAAGTTCAGGGTGTCCAGGTATTCCGCTTCGTAGTTTTCTGTATCTAGTTGTCGGATGTCGAAGTTCAGGGTGTCCAGGTATTCCGCTCCGTAGTTTCCTGCATCTTGGTGTCAGACGTGCAAGTTCAGGTTCTTCAGGTATTCCGCTTCGTAGTTTTCTGTATCTAGTTGCCGGATGTGGAAGTTCAGGGTGTCCAGGTATTCCGCTTCGTAGTTTTCTGTATCTAGGTGTCGGATGTGGAAGTTCAGGGTTTCCAGGTATTCCGCTTCGTATTTTTCTGTATCTAGTTGCCGGATGTGGAAGTTCAGGGTGTCCTGCTATTCCGCTTCGTAGTTTTCTGTATCTAGGTGTCGGATGTGGAAGTCCAGGGTGTCCAGGTATTCCGCTCCGTAGTTTCCTGCATCTAGGTGTCAGACGTGGAAGTTTAAGTTCTTCAGGTATTCCGCTTCGTAGTTTTCTGTATCTAGGTGTCGGATGTGGAAGTCCAGGGTGTCCAGGTATTCCGCTTCGTAGTTTTCTGTATCTGGGTGCCGGATGTGGAAGTTCAGGGTGTCCAGGTATTCCGCTTCGTAGTTTTCTGTATATAGGTGTCGGATGTGTAAGTCCAGGGTGTCCAGGTATTCCGCTTCGTAGTCTTCTGTATCTAGGTGTCGGATGTGGAAGTTCAGGGTTTCCAGGTATTCCGCTTCGTAGTTTTCTGTATCTAGTTGCCGGATGTGGAAGTTCAGGGTGTCCAGGTATTCCGCTTCGTAGTTTTCTGTATATAGGTGTCGGATGTGGAAGTCCAGGGTGTCCAGGTATTCCGCTTCGTAGTCTTCTGTATCTAGGTGTCGGATGTGGAAGTTCAGGGTTTCCAGGTATTCCGCTTCGTAGTTTTCTGTATCTAGTTGCCGGATGTGGAAGTTCAGGGTGTCCAGGTATTCCGCTTCGTAGTTTTCTGTATCTAGGTGTCGGATGTCGAAGTTCAGGGTGTCCAGGTATTCCGCTCCGTAGTTTCCTGCATCTAGGTGTCAGACGTGGAAGTTCAAGTTCTTCAGGTATTCCGCTTCGTAGTTTTCTGTATCTAGGTGTCGGATGTGGAAGTCCAGGGTGTCCAGGTATTCCGCTTCGTAGTTTTCTGTATCTGGGTGCCGGATGTGGAAGTTCAGGGTGTGCAGGTATTCCGCTTCGTAGTTTTCTGTATATAGGTGTCGGATGTGTAAGTCCAGGGTGTCCAGGTATTCCGCTTCGTAGTTTTCTGTATATAGGTGTCGGATGTGGAAGTCCAGGGTGTCCAGGTATTCCGCTTCGTAGTCTTCTGTATCTAGGTGTCGGATGTGGAGGTTCAGGGTTTCCAGGTATTCCGCTTCGTAGTTTTCTGTATCTAGTTGCCGGATGTGGAAGTTCAGGGTGTCCAGGTATTCCGCTTCGTAGTTTTCTGTATCTAGGTGTCGGATGTGGAAGTCCAGAGTGTCCAGGTATTCCGCTTCGTAGTTTTCTGTATCTGGGTGCCGGATGTGGAAGTTCAGGGTGTCCAGGTATTCCGCTTCGTAGTTTTCTGTATCTGGGTGCCGGATGTGGATGTTCAGGGTGTCCAGGTATTCCGCTTCGTAGTTTTCTGTATATAGGTGTCGGATGTGTAAGTCCAGGGTGTCCAGGTATTCCGCATCGTAGTTTTCTGTATCTAGGTGTCGGATGTGGAAGTTCAGGGTTTCCAGGTATTCCGCTTCGTAGTTTTCTGTATCTAGTTGCCGGATGTGGAAGTTCAGGGTGTCCAGGTATTCCGCTTCGTAGTTTTCTGTATCTAGTTGTCGGATGTCGAAGTTCAGGGTGTCCAGGTATTCCGCTCCGTAGTTTCCTGCATCTTGGTGTCAGACGTGCAAGTTCAGGTTCTTCAGGTATTCCGCTTCGTAGTTTTCTGTATCTAGTTGCCGGATGTGGAAGTTCAGGGTGTCCAGGTATTCCGCTTCGTAGTTTTCTGTATCTAGGTGTCGGATGTGGAAGTCCAGGGTGTCCAGGTATTCCGCTCCGTAGTTTCCTGCATCTAGGTGTCAGACGTGGAAGTTTAAGTTCTTCAGGTATTCCGCTTCGTAGTTTTCTGTATCTAGGTGTCGGATGTGGAAGTCCAGGGTGTCCAGGTATTCCGCTTCGTAGTTTTCTGTATCTGGGTGCCGGATGTGGAAGTTCAGGGTGTGCAGGTATTCCGCTTCGTAGTTTTCTGTATATAGGTGTCGGATGTGTAAGTCCAGGGTGTCCAGGTATTCCGCTTCGTAGTTTTCTGTATATAGGTGTCGGATGTGGAAGTCCAGGGTGTCCAGGTATTCCGCTTCGTAGTCTTCTGTATCTAGGTGTCGGATGTGGAAGTTCAGGGTTTCCAGGTATTCCGCTTCGTAGTTTTCTGTATCTAGTTGCCGGATGTGGAAGTTCAGGGTGTCCAGGTATTCCGCTTCGTAGTTTTCTGTATCTAGGTGTCGGATGTGGAAGTCCAGAGTGTCCAAGTATTCCGCTTCGTAGTTTTCTGTATCTGGGTGCCGGATGTGGAAGTTCAGGGTGTCCAGGTATTCCGCTTCGTAGTTTTCTGTATCTGGGTGCCGGATGTGGAAGTTCAGGGTGTCCAGGTATTCCGCTTCGTAGTTTTCTGTATATAGGTGTCGGATGTGTAAGTCCAGGGTGTCCAGGTATTCCGCTTCGTAGTTTTCTGTATCTAGGTGTCGGATGTGGAAGTTCAGGGTTTCCAGGTATTCCGCTTCGTAGTTTTCTGTATCTAGTTGCGGGATGTGGAAGTTCAGGGTGTCCAGGTATTCCACTTCGTAGTTTTCTGTATATAGGTGTCGGATGTGGAAGTCCAGGGTGTCCAGGTATTCCGCTTCGTAGTCTTCTGTATCTAGGTGTCGGATGTGGAAGTTCAGGGTTTCCAGGTATTCCGCTTCGTATTTTTCTGTATCTAGTTGCCGGATGTGGAAGTTCAGGGTGTCCAGGTATTCCGCTTCGTAGTTTTCTGTATCTAGGTGTCGGATGTGGAAGTCCAGGGTGTCCAGGTATTCCGCTCCGTAGTTTCCTGCATCTAGGTGTCAGACGTGGAAGTTTAAGTTCTTCAGGTATTCCGCTTCGTAGTTTTCTGTATCTAGGTGTCGGATGTGGAAGTCCAGGGTGTCCAGGTATTCCGCTTCGTAGTCTTCTGTATCTAGGTGTCGGATGTGGAAGTTCAGGGTTTCCAGGTATTCCGCTTCGTAGTTTTCTGTATCTAGTTGCCGGATGTGGAAGTTCAGGGTGTCCAGGTATTCCGCTTCGTAGTTTTCTGTATCTAGGTGTCGGATGTCGAAGTTCAGGGTGTCCAGGTATTCCGCTCCGTAGTTTCCTGCATCTAGGTGTCAGACGTGGAAGTTCAAGTTCTTCAGGTATTCTGCTTCGTAGTTTTCTGTATCTAGTTGCCGGATGTGGAAGTTTAGGGTGTCCAGGTATTCCGCTCCGTAGTTTCCTGCATCTTGGTGTCAGACGTGCAAGTTCAGGTTCTTCAGGTATTCCGCTTCGTAGTTTTCTGTATCTAGGTGTCGGATGTGGAAGTCCAGGGTGTCCAGGTATTCCGCTTCGTAGTTTTCTGTATCTGGGTGCCGGATGTGGAAGTTCAGGTGTCCAGGTATTCCGTTTCGTAGTTTTCTGTATCTAGGTGTCGGATGTGGAAGTCCAGGGTGTCCAGGTATTCCGCTTTGTAGTTTTCTGTATCTGGGTGCCGGATGTGGAAGTTCAGGGTGTCCAGGTATTCCGCTTCGTAGTTTTCTGTATATAGGTGTCGGATGTGGAAGTCCAGGGTGTCCAGGTATTCCGCTTCGTAGTTTTCTGTATCTGGGTGCCGGATGTGGAAGTTCAGGGTGTCCAGGTATTCCGCTTCGTAGTTTTCTGTATCTGGGTGCCGGATGTGGAAGTTCAGGGTGTCCAGGTATTCCGCTTCGCAGTTTTCTGTATATAGGTGTCGGATGTGTAAGTCCAGGGTGTCCAGGTATTCCGCTTCGTAGTTTTCTGTATCTAGGTGTCGGATGTGGAAGTTCAAGGTTTCCAGGTATTCCGCTTCGTAGTTTTCTGTATCTAGTTGCCGGATGTGGAAGTTCAGGGTGTCCAGGTATTCCGCTTCGTAGTCTTCTGTATCTAGGTGTCGGATGTGGAAGTTCAGGGTTTCCAGGTATTCCGCTTCGTAGTTTTCTGTATCTAGTTGCCGGATGTGGAAGTTCAGGGTGTCCAGGTATTCCGCTTCGTAGTCTTCTGTATCTAGGTGTCGGATGTGGAAGTTCAGGGTTTCCAGGTATTCCGCTTCGTAGTTTTCTGTATCTAGTTGCCGGATGTGGAAGTTCAGGGTGTCCAGGTATTCCGCTTCGTAGTTTTCTGTATCTAGTTGTCGGATGTCGAAGTTCAGGGTGTCCAGGTATTCCGCTCCGTAGTTTCCTGCATCTTGGTGTCAGACGTGCAAGTTCAGGTTCTTCAGGTATTCCGCTTCGTAGTTTTCTGTATCTAGTTGCCGGATGTGGAAGTTCAGGGTGTCCAGGTATTCCGCTTCGTAGTTTTCTGTATCTAGGTGTCGGATGTGGAAGTCCAGGGTGTCCACGTATTCCGCTCCGTAGTTTCCTGCATCTAGGTGTCAGACGTGGAAGTTTAAGTTCTTCAGGTATTCCGCTTCGTAGTTTTCTGTATCTAGGTGTCGGATGTGGAAGTCCAGGGTGTCCAGGTATTCCGCTTCGTAGTTTTCTGTATCTGGGTGCCGGATGTGGAAGTTCAGGGTGTGCAGGTATTCCGCTTCGTAGTTTTCTGTATATAGGTGTCGGATGTGTAAGTCCAGGGTGTCCAGGTATTCCGCTTCGTAGTTTTCTGTATATAGGTGTCGGATGTGGAAGTCCAGGGTGTCCAGGTATTCCGCTTCGTAGTCTTCTGTATCTAGGTGTCGGATGTGGAAGTTCAGGGTTTCCAGGTATTCCGCTTCGTAGTTTTCTGTATCTAGTTGCCGGATGTGGAAGTTCAGGGTGTCCAGGTATTCCGCTTCGTAGTTTTCTGTATCTAGGTGTCGGATGTGGAAGTCCAGAGTGTCCAAGTATTCCGCTTCGTAGTTTTCTGTATCTGGGTGCCGGATGTGGAAGTTCAGGGTGTCCAGGTATTCCGCTTCGTAGTTTTCTGTATCTGGGTGCCGGATGTGGAAGTTCAGGGTGTCCAGGTATTCCGCTTCGTAGTTTTCTGTATATAGGTGTCGGATGTGTAAGTCCAGGGTGTCCAGGTATTCCGCTTCGTAGTTTTCTGTATCTAGGTGTCGGATGTGGAAGTTCAGGGTTTCCAGGTATTCCGCTTCGTAGTTTTCTGTATCTAGTTGCGGGATGTGGAAGTTCAGGGTGTCCAGGTATTCCACTTCGTAGTTTTCTGTATATAGGTGTCGGATGTGGAAGTCCAGGGTGTCCAGGTATTCCGCTTCGTAGTCTTCTGTATCTAGGTGTCGGATGTGGAAGTTCAGGGTTTCCAGGTATTCCGCTTCGTATTTTTCTGTATCTAGTTGCCGGATGTGGAAGTTCAGGGTGTCCAGGTATTCCGCTTCGTAGTTTTCTGTATCTAGGTGTCGGATGTGGAAGTCCAGGGTGTCCAGGTATTCCGCTCCGTAGTTTCCTGCATCTAGGTGTCAGACGTGGAAGTTTAAGTTCTTCAGGTATTCCGCTTCGTAGTTTTCTGTATCTAGGTGTCGGATGTGGAAGTCCAGGGTGTCCAGGTATTCCGCTTCGTAGTCTTCTGTATCTAGGTGTCGGATGTGGAAGTTCAGGGTTTCCAGGTATTCCGCTTCGTAGTTTTCTGTATCTAGTTGCCGGATGTGGAAGTTCAGGGTGTCCAGGTATTCCGCTTCGTAGTTTGCTGTATCTAGGTGTCGGATGTCGAAGTTCAGGGTGTCCAGGTATTCCGCTCCGTAGTTTCCTGCATCTAGGTGTCAGACGTGGAAGTTCAAGTTCTTCAGGTATTCTGCTTCGTAGTTTTCTGTATCTAGTTGCCGGATGTGGAAGTTTAGGGTGTCCAGGTATTCCGCTCCGTAGTTTCCTGCATCTTGGTGTCAGACGTGCAAGTTCAGGTTCTTCAGGTATTCCGCTTCGTAGTTTTCTGTATCTAGGTGTCGGATGTGGAAGTCCAGGGTGTCCAGGTATTCCGCTTCGTAGTTTTCTGTATCTGGGTGCCGGATGTGGAAGTTCAGGGTGTCCAGGTATTCCGTTTCGTAGTTTTCTGTATCTAGGTGTCGGATGTGGAAGTCCAGGGTGTCCAGGTATTCCGCTTTGTAGTTTTCTGTATCTGGGTGCCGGATGTGGAAGTTCAGGGTGTCCAGGTATTCCGCTTCGTAGTTTTCTGTATATAGGTGTCGGATGTGGAAGTCCAGGGTGTCCAGGTATTCCGCTTCGTAGTTTTCTGTATCTGGGTGCCGGATGTGGAAGTTCAGGGTGTCCAGGTATTCCGCTTCGTAGTTTTCTGTATCTGGGTGCCGGATGTGGAAGTTCAGGGTGTCCAGGTATTCCGCTTCGCAGTTTTCTGTATATAGGTGTCGGATGTGTAAGTCCAGGGTGTCCAGGTATTCCGCTTCGTAGTTTTCTGTATCTAGGTGTCGGATGTGGAAGTTCAAGGTTTCCAGGTATTCCGCTTCGTAGTTTTCTGTATCTAGTTGCCGGATGTGGAAGTTCAGGGTGTCCAGGTATTCCGCTTCGTAGTCTTCTGTATCTAGGTGTCGGATGTGGAAGTTCAGGGTTTCCAGGTATTCCGCTTCGTAGTTTTCTGTATCTAGTTGCCGGATGTGGAAGTTCAGGGTGTCCAGGTATTCCGCTTCGTAGTCTTCTGTATCTAGGTGTCGGATGTGGAAGTTCAGGGTTTCCAGGTATTCCGCTTCGTAGTTTTCTGTATCTAGTTGCCGGATGTGGAAGTTCAGGGTGTCCAGGTATTCCGCTTCGTAGTTTTCTGTATCTAGGTGTCGGATGTGGAAGTCCAGGGTGTCCAGGTATTCCGCTTCGTAGTTTTCTGTATCTTGGTGCCGGATGTGCAAGTTCAGGGTGTCCAGGTATTCCGCTTCGTAGTTTTCTGTATATAGGTGTCGGATGTGGAAGTCCAGGGTGTCCAGGTATTCCGCCTCGTAGTTTTCTGTATCTAGGTGTCGGATGTGGAAGTCCAGGGTGTCCAGGTATTCCGCTTCGTAGTTTTCTGTATCTGGGTGCCGGATGTGGAAGTTCAGGGTGTCCAGGTATTCCGCTTCGTAGTTTTCTGTATATAGGTGTCGGATGTGTAAGTCCAGGGTGTCCAGGTATTCCGCTTCGTAGTCTTCTGTATCTAGGTGTCGGATGTGGAAGTTCAGGGTTTCCAGGTATTCCGCTTCGTAGTTTTCTGTATCTAGTTGCCGGATGTGGAAGTTCAGGGTGTCCAGGTATTCCGCTTCGTAGTTTTCTGTATCTAGGTGTCGGATGTCGAAGTTCAGGGTGTCCAGGTATTCCGCTCCGTAGTTTCCTGCATCTAGGTGTCAGACGTGGAAGTTCAAGTTCTTCAGGTATTCCGCTTCGTAGTTTTCTGTATCTTGGTGCCGGATGTGCAAGTTCAGGGTGTCCAGGTATTCCGCTTCGTAGTTTTCTGTATATAGGTGTCGGATGTGGAAGTCCAGGGTGTCCAGGTATTCCGCCTCGTAGTTTTCTGTATCTAGGTGTCGGATGTGGAAGTCCAGGGTGTCCAGGTATTCCGCTTCGTAGTTTTCTGTATCTGGGTGCCGGATGTGGAAGTTCAGGGTGTCCAGGTATTCCGCTTCGTAGTTTTCTGTATATAGGTGTCGGATGTGTAAGTCCAGGGTGTCCAGGTATTCCGCTTCGTAGTCTTCTGTATCTAGGTGTCGGATGTGGAAGTTCAGGGTTTCCAGGTATTCCGCTTCGTAGTTTTCTGTATCTAGTTGCCGGATGTGGAAGTTCAGGGTGTCCAGGTATTCCGCTTCGTAGTTTTCTGTATCTAGGTGTCGGATGTCGAAGTTCAGGGTGTCCAGGTATTCCGCTCCGTAGTTTCCTGCATCTAGGTGTCAGACGTGGAAGTTCAAGTTCTTCAGGTATTCCGCTTCGTAGTTTTCTGTATCTAGGTGTCGGATGTGGAAGTCCAGGGTGTCCAGGTATTCCGCTTCGTAGTTTTCTGTATCTGGGTGCCGGATGTGGAAGTTCAGGGTGTGCAGGTATTCCGCTTCGTAGTTTTCTGTATATAGGTGTCGGATGTGTAAGTCCAGGGTGTCCAGGTATTCCGCTTCGTAGTTTTCTGTATATAGGTGTCGGATGTGGAAGTCCAGGGTGTCCAGGTATTCCGCTTCGTAGTCTTCTGTATCTAGGTGTCGGATGTGGAGGTTCAGGGTTTCCAGGTATTCCGCTTCGTAGTTTTCTGTATCTAGTTGCCGGATGTGGAAGTTCAGGGTGTCCAGGTATTCCGCTTCGTAGTTTTCTGTATCTAGGTGTCGGATGTGGAAGTCCAGAGTGTCCAGGTATTCCGCTTCGTAGTTTTCTGTATCTGGGTGCCGGATGTGGAAGTTCAGGGTGTCCAGGTATTCCGCTTCGTAGTTTTCTGTATCTGGGTGCCGGATGTGGATGTTCAGGGTGTCCAGGTATTCCGCTTCGTAGTTTTCTGTATATAGGTGTCGGATGTGTAAGTCCAGGGTTTCCAGGTATTCCGCTTCGTAGTTTTCTGTATCTAGTTGCCGGATGTGGAAGTTCAGGGTGTCCAGGTATTGCGCTTCGTAGTTTTCTGTATCTAGTTGTCGGATGTCGAAGTTCAGGGTGTCCAGGTATTCCGCTCCGTAGTTTCCTGCATCTTGGTGTCAGACGTGCAAGTTCAGGTTCTTCAGGTATTCCGCTTCGTAGTTTTCTGTATCTAGTTGCCGGATGTGGAAGTTCAGGGTGTCCAGGTATTCCGCTTCGTAGTTTTCTGTATCTAGGTGTCGGATGTGGAAGTTCAGGGTTTCCAGGTATTCCGCTTCGTATTTTTCTGTATCTAGTTGCCGGATGTGGAAGTTCAGGGTGTCCAGCTATTCCGCTTCGTAGTTTTCTGTATCTAGGTGTCGGATGTGGAAGTCCAGGGTGTCCAGGTATTCCGCTCCGTAGTTTCCTGCATCTAGGTGTCAGACGTGGAAGTTTAAGTTCTTCAGGTATTCCGCTTCGTAGTTTTCTGTATCTAGGTGTCGGATGTGGAAGTCCAGGGTGTCCAGGTATTCCGCTTCGTAGTTTTCTGTATCTGGGTGCCGGATGTGGAAGTTCAGGGTGTCCAGGTATTCCGCTTCGTAGTTTTCTGTATATAGGTGTCGGATGTGTAAGTCCAGGGTGTCCAGGTATTCCGCTTCGTAGTCTTCTGTATCTAGGTGTCGGATGTGGAAGTTCAGGGTTTCCAGGTATTCCGCTTCGTAGTTTTCTGTATCTAGTTGCCGGATGTGGAAGTTCAGGGTGTCCAGGTATTCCGCTTCGTAGTTTTCTGTATATAGGTGTCGGATGTGGAAGTCCAGGGTGTCCAGGTATTCCGCTTCGTAGTCTTCTGTATCTAGGTGTCGGATGTGGAAGTTCAGGGTTTCCAGGTATTCCGCTTCGTAGTTTTCTGTATCTAGTTGCCGGATGTGGAAGTTCAGGGTGTCCAGGTATTCCGCTTCGTAGTTTTCTGTATCTAGGTGTCGGATGTCGAAGTTCAGGGTGTCCAGGTATTCCGCTCCGTAGTTTCCTGCATCTAGGTGTCAGACGTGGAAGTTCAAGTTCTTCAGGTATTCCGCTTCGTAGTTTTCTGTATCTAGGTGTCGGATGTGGAAGTCCAGGGTGTCCAGGTATTCCGCTTCGTAGTTTTCTGTATCTGGGTGCCGGATGTGGAAGTTCAGGGTGTGCAGGTATTCCGCTTCGTAGTTTTCTGTATATAGGTGTCGGATGTGTAAGTCCAGGGTGTCCAGGTATTCCGCTTCGTAGTTTTCTGTATATAGGTGTCGGATGTGGAAGTCCAGGGTGTCCAGGTATTCCGCTTCGTAGTGTTCTGTATCTAGGTGTCGGATGTGGAGGTTCAGGGTTTCCAGGTATTCCGCTTCGTAGTTTTCTGTATCTAGTTGCCGGATGTGGAAGTTCAGGGTGTCCAGGTATTCCGCTTCGTAGTTTTCTGTATCTAGGTGTCGGATGTGGAAGTCCAGAGTGTCCAGGTATTCCGCTTCGTAGTTTTCTGTATCTGGGTGCCGGATGTGGAAGTTCAGGGTGTCCAGGTATTCCGCTTCGTAGTTTTCTGTATCTGGGTGCCGGATGTGGATGTTCAGGGTGTCCAGGTATTCCGCTTCGTAGTTTTCTGTATATAGGTGTCGGATGTGTAAGTCCAGGGTGTCCAGGTATTCCGCTTCGTAGTTTTCTGTATCTAGGTGTCGGATGTGGAAGTTCAGGGTTTCCAGGTATTCCGCTTCGTAGTTTTCTGTATCTAGTTGCCGGATGTGGAAGTTCAGGGTGTCCAGGTATTCCGCTTCGTAGTTTTCTGTATCTAGTTGTCGGATGTCGAAGTTCAGGGTGTCCAGGTATTCCGCTCCGTAGTTTCCTGCATCTTGGTGTCAGACGTGCAAGTTCAGGTTCTTCAGGTATTCCGCTTCGTAGTTTTCTGTATCTAGTTGCCGGATGTGGAAGTTCAGGGTGTCCAGGTATTCCGCTTCGTAGTTTTCTGTATCTAGGTGTCGGATGTGGAAGTCCAGGGTGTCCAGGTATTCCGCTCCGTAGTTTCCTGCATCTAGGTGTCAGACGTGGAAGTTTAAGTTCTTCAGGTATTCCGCTTCGTAGTTTTCTGTATCTAGGTGTCGGATGTGGAAGTGCAGGGTGTCCAGGTATTCCGCTTCGTAGTTTTCTGTATCTGGGTGCCGGATGTGGAAGTTCAGGGTGTCCAGGTATTCCGCTTCGTAGTTTTCTGTATATAGGTGTCGGATGTGTAAGTCCAGGGTGTCCAGGTATTCCGCTTCGTAGTCTTCTGTATCTAGGTGTCGGATGTGGAAGTTCAGGGTTTCCAGGTATTCCGCTTCGTAGTTTTCTGTATCTAGTTGCCGGATGTGGAAGTTCAGGGTGTCCAGGTATTCCGCTTCGTAGTTTTCTGTATATAGGTGTCGGATGTGGAAGTCCAGGGTGTCCAGGTATTCCGCTTCGTAGTCTTCTGTATCTAGGTGTCGGATGTGGAAGTTCAGGGTTTCCAGGTATTCCGCTTCGTAGTTTTCTGTATCTAGTTGCCGGATGTGGAAGTTCAGGGTGTCCAGGTATTCCGCTTCGTAGTTTTCTGTATCTAGGTGTCGGATGTCGAAGTTCAGGGTGTCCAGGTATTCCGCTCCGTAGTTTCCTGCATCTAGGTGTCAGACGTGGAAGTTCAAGTTCTTCAGGTATTCCGCTTCGTAGTTTTCTGTATCTAGGTGTCGGATGTGGAAGTCCAGGGTGTCCAGGTATTCCGCTTCGTAGTTTTCTGTATCTGGGTGCCGGAAGTGGAAGTTCAGGGTGTGCAGGTATTCCGCTTCGTAGTTTTCTGTATATAGGTGTCGGATGTGTAAGTCCAGGGTGTCCAGGTATTCCGCTTCGTAGTTTTCTGTATATAGGTGTCGGATGTGGAAGTCCAGGGTGTCCAGGTATTCCGCTTCGTAGTCTTCTGTATCTAGGTGTCGGATGTGGAAGTTCAGGGTTTCCAGGTATTCCGCTTCGTAGTTTTCTGTATCTAGTTGCCGGATGTGGAAGTTCAGGGTGTCCAGGTTTTCCGCTTCGTAGTTTTCTGTATCTAGGTGTCGGATGTGGAAGTCCAGAGTGTCCAAGTATTCCGCTTCGTAGTTTTCTGTATCTGGGTGCCGGATGTGGAAGTTCAGGGTGTCCAGGTATTCCGCTTCGTAGTTTTCTGTATCTGGGTGCCGGATGTGGAAGTTCAGGGTGTCCAGGTATTCCGCTTCGTAGTTTTCTGTATATAGGTGTCGGATGTGTAAGTCCAGGGTGTCCAGGTATTCCGCTTCGTAGTTTTCTGTATCTAGGTGTCGGATGTGGAAGTTCAGGGTTTCCAGGTATTCCGCTTCGTAGTTTTCTGTATCTAGTTGCCGGATGTGGAAGTTCAGGGTGTCCAGGTATTCCGCTTCGTAGTTTTCTGTATATAGGTGTCGGATGTCGAAGTTCAGGGTGTCCAGGTATTCCGCTCCGTAGTTTCCTGCATCTAGGTGTCAGACGTGGAAGTTCAAGTTCTTCAGGTATTCCGCTTCGTAGTTTTCTGTATCTAGGTGTCGGATGTGGAAGTCCAGGGTGTCCAGGTATTCCGCTTCGTAGTTTTCTGTATCTGGGTGCCGGATGTGGAAGTTCAGGGTGTGCAGGTATTCCGCTTCGTAGTTTTCTGTATATAGGTGTCGGATGTGTAAGTCCAGGGTGTCCAGGTATTCCGCTTCGTAGTTTTCTGTATATAGGTGTCGGATGTGGAAGTCCAGGGTGTCCAGGTATTCCGCTTCGTAGTCTTCTGTATCTAGGTGTCGGATGTGGAGGTTCAGGGTTTCCAGGTATTCCGCTTCGTAGTTTTCTGTATCTAGTTGCCGGATGTGGAAGTTCAGGGTGTCCAGGTATTCCGCTTCGTAGTTTTCTGTATCTAGGTGTCGGATGTGGAAGTCCAGAGTGTCCAGGTATTCCGCTTCGTAGTTTTCTGTATCTGGGTGCCGGATGTGGAAGTTCAGGGTGTCCAGGTATTCCGCTTCGTAGTTTTCTGTATCTGGGTGCCGGATGTGGATGTTCAGGGTGTCCAGGTATTCCGCTTCGTAGTTTTCTGTATATAGGTGTCGGATGTGTAAGTCCAGGGTTTCCAGGTATTCCGCTTCGTAGTTTTCTGTATCTAGTTGCCGGATGTGGAAGTTCAGGGTGTCCAGGTATTGCGCTTCGTAGTTTTCTGTATCTAGTTGTCGGATGTCGAAGTTCAGGGTGTCCAGGTATTCCGCTCCGTAGTTTCCTGCATCTTGGTGTCAGACGTGCAAGTTCAGGTTCTTCAGGTATTCCGCTTCGTAGTTTTCTGTATCTAGTTGCCGGATGTGGAAGTTCAGGGTGTCCAGGTATTCCGCTTCGTAGTTTTCTGTATCTAGGTGTCGGATGTGGAAGTTCAGGGTTTCCAGGTATTCCGCTTCGTATTTTTCTGTATCTAGTTGCCGGATGTGGAAGTTCAGGGTGTCCAGCTATTCCGCTTCGTAGTTTTCTGTATCTAGGTGTCGGATGTGGAAGTCCAGGGTGTCCAGGTATTCCGCTCCGTAGTTTCCTGCATCTAGGTGTCAGACGTGGAAGTTTAAGTTCTTCAGGTATTCCGCTTCGTAGTTTTCTGTATCTAGGTGTCGGATGTGGAAGTCCAGGGTGTCCAGGTATTCCGCTTCGTAGTTTTCTGTATCTGGGTGCCGGATGTGGAAGTTCAGGGTGTCCAGGTATTCCGCTTCGTAGTTTTCTGTATATAGGTGTCGGATGTGTAAGTCCAGGGTGTCCAGGTATTCCGCTTCGTAGTCTTCTGTATCTAGGTGTCGGATGTGGAAGTTCAGGGTTTCCAGGTATTCCGCTTCGTAGTTTTCTGTATCTAGTTGCCGGATGTGGAAGTTCAGGGTGTCCAGGTATTCCGCTTCGTAGTTTTCTGTATATAGGTGTCGGATGTGGAAGTCCAGGGTGTCCAGGTATTCCGCTTCGTAGTCTTCTGTATCTAGGTGTCGGATGTGGAAGTTCAGGGTTTCCAGGTATTCCGCTTCGTAGTTTTCTGTATCTAGTTGCCGGATGTGGAAGTTCAGGGTGTCCAGGTATTCCGCTTCGTAGTTTTCTGTATCTAGGTGTCGGATGTCGAAGTTCAGGGTGTCCAGGTATTCCGCTCCGTAGTTTCCTGCATCTAGGTGTCAGACGTGGAAGTTCAAGTTCTTCAGGTATTCCGCTTCGTAGTTTTCTGTATCTAGGTGTCGGATGTGGAAGTCCAGGGTGTCCAGGTATTCCGCTTCGTAGTTTTCTGTATCTGGGTGCCGGATGTGGAAGTTCAGGGTGTGCAGGTATTCCGCTTCGTAGTTTTCTGTATATAGGTGTCGGATGTGTAAGTCCAGGGTGTCCAGGTATTCCGCTTCGTAGTTTTCTGTATATAGGTGTCGGATGTGGAAGTCCAGGGTGTCCAGGTATTCCGCTTCGTAGTGTTCTGTATCTAGGTGTCGGATGTGGAGGTTCAGGGTTTCCAGGTATTCCGCTTCGTAGTTTTCTGTATCTAGTTGCCGGATGTGGAAGTTCAGGGTGTCCAGGTATTCCGCTTCGTAGTTTTCTGTATCTAGGTGTCGGATGTGGAAGTCCAGAGTGTCCAGGTATTCCGCTTCGTAGTTTTCTGTATCTGGGTGCCGGATGTGGAAGTTCAGGGTGTCCAGGTATTCCGCTTCGTAGTTTTCTGTATCTGGGTGCCGGATGTGGATGTTCAGGGTGTCCAGGTATTCCGCTTCGTAGTTTTCTGTATATAGGTGTCGGATGTGTAAGTCCAGGGTGTCCAGGTATTCCGCTTCGTAGTTTTCTGTATCTAGGTGTCGGATGTGGAAGTTCAGGGTTTCCAGGTATTCCGCTTCGTAGTTTTCTGTATCTAGTTGCCGGATGTGGAAGTTCAGGGTGTCCAGGTATTCCGCTTCGTAGTTTTCTGTATCTAGTTGTCGGATGTCGAAGTTCAGGGTGTCCAGGTATTCCGCTCCGTAGTTTCCTGCATCTTGGTGTCAGACGTGCAAGTTCAGGTTCTTCAGGTATTCCGCTTCGTAGTTTTCTGTATCTAGTTGCCGGATGTGGAAGTTCAGGGTGTCCAGGTATTCCGCTTCGTAGTTTTCTGTATCTAGGTGTCGGATGTGGAAGTCCAGGGTGTCCAGGTATTCCGCTCCGTAGTTTCCTGCATCTAGGTGTCAGACGTGGAAGTTTAAGTTCTTCAGGTATTCCGCTTCGTAGTTTTCTGTATCTAGGTGTCGGATGTGGAAGTGCAGGGTGTCCAGGTATTCCGCTTCGTAGTTTTCTGTATCTGGGTGCCGGATGTGGAAGTTCAGGGTGTCCAGGTATTCCGCTTCGTAGTTTTCTGTATATAGGTGTCGGATGTGTAAGTCCAGGGTGTCCAGGTATTCCGCTTCGTAGTCTTCTGTATCTAGGTGTCGGATGTGGAAGTTCAGGGTTTCCAGGTATTCCGCTTCGTAGTTTTCTGTATCTAGTTGCCGGATGTGGAAGTTCAGGGTGTCCAGGTATTCCGCTTCGTAGTTTTCTGTATATAGGTGTCGGATGTGGAAGTCCAGGGTGTCCAGGTATTCCGCTTCGTAGTCTTCTGTATCTAGGTGTCGGATGTGGAAGTTCAGGGTTTCCAGGTATTCCGCTTCGTAGTTTTCTGTATCTAGTTGCCGGATGTGGAAGTTCAGGGTGTCCAGGTATTCCGCTTCGTAGTTTTCTGTATCTAGGTGTCGGATGTCGAAGTTCAGGGTGTCCAGGTATTCCGCTCCGTAGTTTCCTGCATCTAGGTGTCAGACGTGGAAGTTCAAGTTCTTCAGGTATTCCGCTTCGTAGTTTTCTGTATCTAGGTGTCGGATGTGGAAGTCCAGGGTGTCCAGGTATTCCGCTTCGTAGTTTTCTGTATCTGGGTGCCGGAAGTGGAAGTTCAGGGTGTGCAGGTATTCCGCTTCGTAGTTTTCTGTATATAGGTGTCGGATGTGTAAGTCCAGGGTGTCCAGGTATTCCGCTTCGTAGTTTTCTGTATATAGGTGTCGGATGTGGAAGTCCAGGGTGTCCAGGTATTCCGCTTCGTAGTCTTCTGTATCTAGGTGTCGGATGTGGAAGTTCAGGGTTTCCAGGTATTCCGCTTCGTAGTTTTCTGTATCTAGTTGCCGGATGTGGAAGTTCAGGGTGTCCAGGTTTTCCGCTTCGTAGTTTTCTGTATCTAGGTGTCGGATGTGGAAGTCCAGAGTGTCCAAGTATTCCGCTTCGTAGTTTTCTGTATCTGGGTGCCGGATGTGGAAGTTCAGGGTGTCCAGGTATTCCGCTTCGTAGTTTTCTGTATCTGGGTGCCGGATGTGGAAGTTCAGGGTGTCCAGGTATTCCGCTTCGTAGTTTTCTGTATATAGGTGTCGGATGTGTAAGTCCAGGGTGTCCAGGTATTCCGCTTCGTAGTTTTCTGTATCTAGGTGTCGGATGTGGAAGTTCAGGGTTTCCAGGTATTCCGCTTCGTAGTTTTCTGTATCTAGTTGCCGGATGTGGAAGTTCAGGGTGTGCAGGTATTCCGCTTCGTAGTTTTCTGTATCTAGTTGTCGGATGTCGAAGTTCAGGGTGTCCAGGTATTCCGCTCCGTAGTTTCCTGCATCTTGGTGTCAGACGTGCAAGTTCAGGTTCTTCAGGTATTCCGCTTCGTAGTTTTCTGTATCTAGGTGTCGGATGTGGAAGTCCAGGGTGTCCAGGTATTCCGCTTCGTAGTTTTCTGTATCTGGGTGCCGGATGTGGAAGTCTAGGGTGTCCAGGTATTCCGCTTCGTAGTTTTCTGTATCTGGGTGCCGGATGTGGAAGTTCAGGGTGTCCAGGTATTCCGCTTCGTAGTTTTCTGTATCTAGGTGTCGGATGTGGAAGTACAGGGTGTCCAGGTATTCCGCTTCGTAGTTTTATGTATCTGGGTGCCGGATGTGGAAGTTCAGTGTGTCCAGGTATTCCGCTTCGTAGTTTTCTGTATATAGGTGTCGGATGTGGAAGTCCAGGGTGTCCAGGTATTCCGCTTCGTAGTTTTCTGTATCTAGTTGCCGGATGTGGAAGTTCAGGGTGTCCAGGTATTCCGCTCCGTAGTTTCCTGCATCTTGGTGTCAAACGTGCAAGTTCAGGTTCTTCAGGTATTCCGCTTCGTAGTTTTCTGTATCTAGGTGTCGGATGTGGAAGTCCAGGGTGTCCAGGTATTCCGCTTCGTAGTTTTCTGTATATAGGTGTCGGATGTGGAAGTCCAGGGTGTCCAGGTATTCCGCTTCGTAGTCTTCTGTATCTAGGTGTCGGATGTGGAAGTTCAGGGTTTCCAGGTATTCCGCTTCGTAGTTTTCTGTATCTAGTTGCCGGATGTGGAAGTTCAGGGTGTCCAGGTATTCCGCTTCGTAGTTTTCTGTATCTAGGTGTCGGATGTCGAAGTTCAGGGTGTCCAGGTATTCTGCTCCGTAGTTTCCTGCATCTAGGTATCAGACGTGGAAGTTCAAGTTCTTCAGGTATTCCGCTTCGTAGTTTTCTGTATCTAGGTGTCGGATGTGGAAGTCCAGGGTGTCCAGGTATTCCGCTTCGTAGTTTTCTGTATCTGGGTGCCGGATGTGGAAGTTCAGGGTGTGCAGGTATTCCGCTTCGTAGTTTTCTGTATCTAGTTGTCGGATGTCGAAGTTCAGGGTGTCCAGGTATTCCGCTCCGTAGTTTCCTGCATCTTGGTGTCAGACGTGCAAGTTCAGGTTCTTCAGGTATTCCGCTTCGTAGTTTTCTGTATCTAGGTGTCGGATGTGGAAGTCCAGGGTGTCCAGGTATTCCGCTTCGTAGTTTTCTGTATCTGGGTGCCGGATGTGGAAGTCTAGGGTGTCCAGGTATTCCGCTTCGTAGTTTTCTGTATCTGGGTGCCGGATGTGGAAGTTCAGGGTGTCCAGGTATTCCGCTTCGTAGTTTTCTGTATCTAGGTGTCGGATGTGGAAGTACAGGGTGTCCAGGTATTCCGCTTCGTAGTTTTATGTATCTGGGTGCCGGATGTGGAAGTTCAGTGTGTCCAGGTATTCCGCTTCGTAGTTTTCTGTATATAGGTGTCGGATGTGGAAGTCCAGGGTGTCCAGGTATTCCGCTTCGTAGTTTTCTGTATCTAGTTGCCGGATGTGGAAGTTCAGGGTGTCCAGGTATTCCGCTCCGTAGTTTCCTGCATCTTGGTGTCAAACGTGCAAGTTCAGGTTCTTCAGGTATTCCGCTTCGTAGTTTTCTGTATCTAGGTGTCGGATGTGGAAGTCCAGGGTGTCCAGGTATTCCGCTTCGTAGTTTTCTGTATCTGGGTGCCGGATGTGGAAGTTCAGGGTGTCCAGGTATTCCGCTTCGTAGTTTTCTGTATCTAGGTGTCGGATGTGGAAGTCCAGGGTGTCCAGGTATTCCGCTTTGTAGTTTTCTGTATCTGGGTGCCGGATGTGGAAGTTCAGGGTGTCCAGGTATTCCGCTTCGTAGTTTTCTGTATATAGGTGTCGGATGTGGAAGTCCAGGGTGTCCAGGTATTCCGCTTCGTAGTCTTCTGTATCTAGTTGCCGGATGTGGAAGTTCAGGGTGTCCAGGTATTCCGCTTCGTAGTTTTCTGTATCTAGGTGTCGGATGTCGAAGTTCAGGGTGTCCAGGTATTCTGCTCCGTAGTTTCCTGCATCTAGGTGTCAGACGTGGAAGTTCAAGTTCTTCAGGTATTCCGCTTCGTAGTTTTCTGTATCTAGGTGTCGGATGTGGAAGTCCAGGGTGTCCAGGTATTCCGCTTCGTAGTTTTCTGTATCTGGGTGCCGGATGTGGAAGTTCAGGGTGTCCAGGTATTCCGCTTCGTAGTTTTCTGTATCTGGGTGCCGGATGTGGAAGTTCAGGGTGTCCAGGTATTCCGCTTCGTAGTTTTCTGTATATAGGTGTCGGATGTGGAAGTCCAGGGTGTCCAGGTATTCCGCTTCGTAGTCTTCTGTATCTAGGTGTCGGATGTGGAAGTTCAGGGTTTCCAGGTATTCCGCTTCGTAGTTTTCTGTATCTAGTTGCCGGATGTGGAAGTTCAGGGTGTCCAGGTATTCCGCTCCGTAGTTTCCTGCATCTTGGTGTCAAACGTGCAAGTTCAGGTTCTTCAGGTATTCCGCTTCGTAGTTTTCTGTATCTAGGTGTCGGATGTGGAAGTCCAGGGTGTCCAGGTATTCCGCTTCGTAGTTTTCTGTATCTGGGTGCCGGATGTGGAAGTTCAGGGTGTCCAGGTATTCCGCTTCGTAGTTTTCTGTATCTAGGTGTCGGATGTGGAAGTCCAGGGTGTCCAGGTATTCCGCTTTGTAGTTTTCTGTATCTGGGTGCCGGATGTGGAAGTTCAGGGTGTCCAGGTATTCCGCTTCGTAGTTTTCTGTATATAGGTGTCGGATGTGGAAGTCCAGGGTGTCCAGGTATTCCGCTTCGTAGTCTTCTGTATCTAGGTGTCGGATGTGGAAGTTCAGGGTTTCCAGGTATTCCGCTTCGTAGTTTTCTGTATCTAGTTGCCGGATGTGGAAGTTCAGGGTGTCCAGGTATTCCGCTTCGTAGTTTTCTGTATCTAGGTGTCGGATGTGGAAGTCCAGGGTGTCCAGGTATTCCGCTTCGTAGTTTTCTGTATCTAGGTGTCGGATGTGGAAGTCCAGGGTGTCCAGGTATTCCGCTTCGTAGTTTTCTGTATCTGGGTGCCGGATGTGGAAGTTCAGGGTGTCCAGGTATTCCGCTTCGTAGTTTTCTGTATCTAGTTGTCGGATGTCGAAGTTCAGGGTGTCCAGGTATTCCGCTCCGTAGTTTCCTGCATCTTGGTGTCAGACGTGCAAGTTCAGGTTCTTCAGGTATTCCGCTTCGTAGTTTTCTGTATCTAGGTGTCGGATGTGGAAGTCCAGGGTGTCCAGGTATTCCGCTTCGTAGTTTTCTGTATCTGGGTGCCGGATGTGGAAGTCCAGGGTGTCCAGGTATTCCGCTTCGTAGTTTTCTGTATCTGGGTGCCGGATGTGGAAGTTCAGGGTGTCCAGGTATTCCGCTTCGTAGTTTTCTGTATCTAGGTGTCGGATGTGGAAGTCCAGGGTGTCCAGGTATTCCGCTTCGTAGTTTTCTGTATCTGGGTGCCGGATGTGGAAGTTCAGTGTGTCCAGGTATTCCGCTTCGTAGTTTTCTGTATATAGGTGTCGGATGTGGAAGTCCAGGGTGTCCAGGTATTCCGCTTCGTAGTTTTCTGTATCTAGTTGCCGGATGTGGAAGTTCAGGGTGTCCAGGTATTCCGCTCCGTAGTTTCCTGCATCTTGGTGTCAAACGTGCAAGTTCAGGTTCTTCAGGTATTCCGCTTCGTAGTTTTCTGTATCTAGGTGTCGGATGTGGAAGTCCAGGGTGTCCAGGTATTCCGCTTCGTAGTTTTCTGTATCTTGGTGCCGGATGTGGAAGTTCAGGGTGTCCAGGTATTCCGCTTCGTAGTTTTCTGTATCTAGGTGTCGGATGTGGAAGTCCAGGGTGTCCAGGTATTCCGCTTTGTAGTTTTTTGTATCTGGGTGCCGGATGTGGAAGTTCAGGGTGTCCAGGTATTCCGCTTCGTAGTTTTCTGTATATAGGTGTCGGATGTGGAAGTCCAGGGTGTCCAGGTATTCCGCTTCGTAGTCTTCTGTATCTAGGTGTCGGATGTGGAAGTTCAGGGTTTCCAGGTATTCCGCTTCGTAGTTTTCTGTATCTAGTTGCCGGATGTGGAAGTTCAGGGTGTCCAGGTATTCCGCTTCGTAGTTTTCTGTATCTAGGTGTCGGATGTGGAAGTCCAGGGTGTCCAGGTATTCCGCTTCGTAGTTTTCTGTATCTGGGTGCCGGATGTGGAAGTTCAGGGTGTCCAGGTATTCCGCTTCGTAGTTTTCTGTATATAGGTGTCGGATGTGGAAGTCCAGGGTGTCCAGGTATTCCGCCTCGTAGTCTTCTGTATCTAGGTGTCGGATGTGGAAGTTCAGGGTTTCCAGGTATTCCGCTTCGTAGTTTTCTGTATCTAGTTGCCGGATGTGGAAGTTCAGGGTGTCCAGGTATTCCGCTTCGTAGTTTTCTGTATCTAGGTGTCGGATGTCGAAGTTCAGGGTGTCCAGGTATTCCGCTCCGTAGTTTCCTGCATCTAGGTGTCAGACGTGGAAGTTCAAGTTCTTCAGGTATTCCGCTTCGTAGTTTTCTGTATCTAGGTGTCGGATGTGGAAGTCCAGGGTGTCCAGGTATTCCGCTTCGTAGTTTTCTGTATCTGGGTGCCGGATGTGGAAGTTCAGGGTGTCCAGGTATTCCGCTTCGTAGTTTTCTGTATCTGGGTGCCGGATGTGGAAGTTCAGGGTGTCCAGGTATTCCGCTTCGTAGTTTTCTGTATATAGGTGTCGGATGTGGAAGTCCAGGGTGTCCAGGTATTCCGCTTCGTAGTCTTCTGTATCTAGGTGTCGGATGTGGAAGTTCAGGGTTTCCAGGTATTCCGCTTCGTAGTTTTCTGTATCTAGTTGCCGGATGTGGAAGTTCAGGGTGTCCAGGTATTCCGCTCCGTAGTTTCCTGCATCTTGGTGTCAGACGTGCAAGTTCAGGTTCTTCAGGTATTCCGCTTCGTAGTTTTCTGTATCTAGGTGTCGGATGTGGAAGTCCAGGGTGTCCAGGTATTCCGCTTCGTAGTTTTCTGTATCTGGGTGCCGGATGTGGAAGTTCAGGGTGTCCAGGTATTCCGCTTCGTAGTTTTCTGTATCTAGGTGTCGGATGTGGAAGTCCAGGGTGTCCAGGTATTCCGCTTTGTAGTTTTCTGTATCTGGGTGCCGGATGTGGAAGTTCAGGGTGTCCAGGTATTCCGCTTCGTAGTTTTCTGTATATAGGTGTCGGATGTGGAAGTCCAGGGTGTCCAGGTATTCCGCTTCGTAGTCTTCTGTATCTAGGTGTCGGATGTGGAAGTTCAGGGTTTCCAGGTATTCCGCTTCGTAGTTTTCTGTATCTAGTTGCCGGATGTGGAAGTTCAGGGTGTCCAGGTATTCCGCTTCGTAGTTTTCTGTATCTAGGTGTCGGATGTGGAAGTCCAGGGTGTCCAGGTATTCCGCTTCGTAGTTTTCTGTATCTGGGTGCCGGATGTGGAAGTTCAGGGTGTCCAGGTATTCCGCTTCGTAGTTTTCTGTATATAGGTGTCGGATGTGGAAGTCCAGGGTGTCCAGGTATTCCGCCTCGTAGTCTTCTGTATCTAGGTGTCGGATGTGGAAGTTCAGGGTTTCCAGGTATTCCGCTTCGTAGTTTTCTGTATCTAGTTGCCGGATGTGGAAGTTCAGGGTGTCCAGGTATTCCGCTTCGTAGTTTTCTGTATCTAGGTGTCGGATGTCGAAGTTCAGGGTGTCCAGGTATTCCGCTCCGTAGTTTCCTGCATCTAGGTGTCAGACGTGGAAGTTCAAGTTCTTCAGGTATTCCGCTTCGTAGTTTTCTGTATCTAGGTGTCGGATGTGGAAGTCCAGGGTGTCCAGGTATTCCGCTTCGTAGTTTTCTGTATCTGGGTGCCGGATGTGGAAGTTCAGGGTGTCCAGGTATTCCGCTTCGTAGTTTTCTGTATCTGGGTGCCGGATGTGGAAGTTCAGGGTGTCCAGGTATTCCGCTTCGTAGTTTTCTGTATATAGGTGTCGGATGTGGAAGTCCAGGGTGTCCAGGTATTCCGCTTCGTAGTCTTCTGTATCTAGGTGTCGGATGTGGAAGTTCAGGGTTTCCAGGTATTCCGCTTCGTAGTTTTCTGTATCTAGTTGCCGGATGTGGAAGTTCAGGGTGTCCAGGTATTCCGCTCCGTAGTTTCCTGCATCTTGGTGTCAGACGTGCAAGTTCAGGTTCTTCAGGTATTCCGCTTCGTAGTTTTCTGTATCTAGGTGTCGGATGTGGAAGTCCAGGGTGTCCAGGTATTCCGCTTCGTAGTTTTCTGTATCTGGGTGCCGGATGTGGAAGTTCAGGGTGTCCAGGTATTCCGCTTCGTAGTTTTCTGTATCTAGGTGTCGGATGTGGAAGTCCAGGGTGTCCAGGTATTCCGCTTTGTAGTTTTCTGTATCTGGGTGCCGGATGTGGAAGTTCAGGGTGTCCAGGTATTCCGCTTCGTAGTTTTCTGTATATAGGTGTCGGATATGGAAGTCCAGGGTGTCCAGGTATTCCGCTTCGTAGTCTTCTGTATCTAGGTGTCGGATGTGGAAGTTCAGGGTTTCCAGGTATTCCGCTTCGTAGTTTTCTGTATCTAGTTGCCGGATGTGGAAGTTCAGGGTGTCCAGGTATTCCGCTTCGTAGTTTTCTGTATCTAGGTGTCGGATGTGGAAGTCCAGGGTGTCCAGGTATTCCGCTTCGTAGTTTTCTGTATCTGGGTGCCGGATGTGGAAGTTCAGGGTGTCCAGGTATTCCGCTTCGTAGTTTTCTGTATATAGGTGTCGGATGTGGAAGTCCAGGGTGTCCAGGTATTCCGCCTCGTAGTCTTCTGTATCTAGGTGTCGGATGTGGAAGTTCAGGGTTTCCAGGTATTCCGCTTCGTAGTTTTCTGTATCTAGTTGCCGGATGTGGAAGTTCAGGGTGTCCAGGTATTCCGCTTCGTAGTTTTCTGTATCTAGGTGTCGGATGTCGAAGTTCAGGGTGTCCAGGTATTCCGCTCCGTAGTTTCCTGCATCTAGGTGTCAGACGTGGAAGTTCAAGTTCTTCAGGTATTCCGCTTCGTAGTTTTCTGTATCTAGGTGTCGGATGTGGAAGTCCAGGGTGTCCAGGTATTCCGCTTCGTAGTTTTCTGTATCTGGGTGCCGGATGTGGAAGTTCAGGGTGTCCAGGTATTCCGCTTCGTAGTTTTCTGTATATAGGTGTCGGATGTGTAAGTCCAGGGTGTCCAGGTATTCCGCTTCGTAGTCTTCTGTATCTAGGTGTCGGATGTGGAAGTTCAGGGTTTCCAAGTATTCCGCTTCGTAGTTTTCTGTATCTAGTTGCCGGATGTGGAAGTTCAGGGTGTCCAGGTATTCCGCTTCGTAGTTTTCTGTATCTAGTTGTCGGATGTCGAAGTTCAGGGTGTCCAGGTATTCCGCTCCGTAGTTTCCTGCATCTAGGTGTCAGACGTGGAAGTTCAGGTTGTTCAGGTATTCCGCTTCGTAGTTTTCTGTATCTGGGTGCCGGATGTGGATGTTCAGGGTGTCCAGGTATTCCGCTTCGTAGTTTCCTGCATCTAGGTGTCAGACGTGGAAGTTCAGGTTCTTCAGGTATTCCGCTTCGTAGTTTTCTGTATCTAGTTGCCGGATGTGGAAGTTCAGGGTGTCCAGGTATTCCGCTTCGTAGTTTTCTGTATATAGGTGTCGGATGTGGAAGTCCAGGGTGTCCAGGTATTCCGCTTCGTAGTCTTCTGTATCTAGGTGTCGGATGTGGAAGTTCAGGGTTTCCAGGTATTCCGCTTCGTATTTTTCTGTATCTAGTTGCCGGATGTGGAAGTTCAGGGTGTCCAGGTATTCCGCTTCGTAGTTTTCTGTATCTAGGTGTCGGATGTGGAAGTCCAGGGTGTCCAGGTATTCCGCTTCGTAGTTTTCTGTATCTTGGTGCCGGATGTGCAAGTTCAGGGTGTCCAGGTATTCCGCTTCGTAGTTTTCTGTATATAGGTGTCGGATGTGGAAGTCCAGGGTGTCCAGGTATTCCGCCTTGTAGTCTTCTGTATCTAGGTGTCGGATGTGGAAGTTCAGGGTGTCCAGGTATTCCGCTTCGTAGTTTTCTGTATCTAGGTGTCGGATGTGGAAGTCCAGGGTGTCCAGGTATTCCGCTTCGTAGTTTTCTGTATCTGGGTGCCGGATGTGGAAGTTCAGGGTGTCCAGGTATTCCGCTTCGTAGTTTTCTGTATATAGGTGTCGGATGTGTAAGTCCAGGGTGTCCAGGTATTCCGCTTCGTAGTCTTCTGTTTCTAGGTGTCGGATGTGGAAGTTCAGGGTTTCCAGGTATTCCGCTTCGTAGTTTTCTGTATCTAGTTGCCGGATGTGGAAGTTCAGGGTGTCCAGGTATTCCGTTTCGTAGTTTTCTGTATCTAGGTGTCGGATGTCGAAGTTCAGGGTGTCCAGGTATTCCGCTCCGTTGTTTCCTGCATCTAGGTGTCAGACGTGGAAGTTCAGGTTCTTCAGGTATTCCGCTCCGTAGTTTCCTGCATCTAGGTGTCAGACGTGGAAGTTCAGGTTGTTCAGGTATTCCGCTTCGTAGTTTTCTGTATCTGGGTGCCGGATGTGGATGTTCAGGGTGTCCAGGTATTCCGCTTCGTAGTTTCCTGCATCTAGGTGTCAGACGTGGAAGTTCAGGTTCTTCAGGTATTCCGCTTCGTAGTTTTCTGTATCTAGGTGTCGGATATGGAAGTCCAGGGTGTCCAGGTATTCCGCTTCGTAGTTTTCTGTATCTGGGTGCCGGATGTGGAAGTTCAGGGTGTCCAGGTATTCCGCTTCGTAGTTTTCTGTATATAGGTGTCGGATGTGTAAGTCCAGAGTGTCCAGGTATTCCGCTTCGTAGTTTTCTGTATCTAGGTGTCGGATGTGGAAGTTCAGGGTTTCCAGGTATTCCGCTTCGTAGTTTTCTGTATCTAGTTGCCGGATGTGGAAGTTCAGGGTGTCCAGGTATTCCGCTTCGTAGTTTTCTGTATATAGGTGTCGGATGTGGAAGTCCAGGGTGTCCAGGTATTCCGCTTCGTAGTCTTCTGTATCTAGGTGTCGGATGTGGAAGTCCAGGGTGTCCAGGTATTCCGCTTCGTAGTTTTCTGTATCTTGGTGCCGGATGTGCAAGTTCAGGGTGTCCAGGTATTCCGCTTCGTAGTTTTCTGTATATAGGTGTCGGATGTGGAAGTCCAGGGTGTCCAGGTATTCCGCCTTGTAGTCTTCTGTATCTAGGTGTCGGATGTGGAAGTTCAGGGTGTCCAGGTATTCCGCTTCGTAGTTTTCTGTATCTAGGTGTCGGATGTGGAAGTCCAGGGTGTCCAGGTATTCCGCTTCGTAGTTTTCTGTATCTGGGTGCCGGATGTGGAAGTTCAGGGTGTCCAGGTATTCCGCTTCGTAGTTTTCTGTATATAGGTGTCGGATGTGTAAGTCCAGGGTGTCCAGGTATTCCGCTTCGTAGTCTTCTGTTTCTAGGTGTCGGATGTGGAAGTTCAGGGTTTCCAGGTATTCCGCTTCGTAGTTTTCTGTATCTAGTTGCCGGATGTGGAAGTTCAGGG
Source organism: Cephus spinipes (assembly GCA_963971525.1). Classification (NCBI taxonomy): domain Eukaryota; kingdom Metazoa; phylum Arthropoda; class Insecta; order Hymenoptera; family Cephidae; genus Cephus; species Cephus spinipes. The sequence goes on from OZ020578.1 coordinate 12,096,908, forward strand.
TGTCCAGGTATTCCGTTTCGTAGTTTTCTGTATCTAGGTGTCGGATGTCGAAGTTCAGGGTGTCCAGGTATTCCGCTCCGTTGTTTCCTGCATCTAGGTGTCAGACGTGGAAGTTCAGGTTCTTCAGGTATTCCGCTCCGTAGTTTCCTGCATCTAGGTGTCAGACGTGGAAGTTCAGGTTGTTCAGGTATTCCGCTTCGTAGTTTTCTGTATCTGGGTGCCGGATGTGGATGTTCAGGGTGTCCAGGTATTCCGCTTCGTAGTTTCCTGCATCTAGGTGTCAGACGTGGAAGTTCAGGTTCTTCAGGTATTCCGCTTCGTAGTTTTCTGTATCTAGGTGTCGGATATGGAAGTCCAGGGTGTCCAGGTATTCCGCTTCGTAGTTTTCTGTATCTGGGTGCCGGATGTGGAAGTTCAGGGTGTCCAGGTATTCCGCTTCGTAGTTTTCTGTATATAGGTGTCGGATGTGTAAGTCCAGAGTGTCCAGGTATTCCGCTTCGTAGTTTTCTGTATCTAGGTGTCGGATGTGGAAGTTCAGGGTTTCCAGGTATTCCGCTTCGTAGTTTTCTGTATCTAGTTGCCGGATGTGGAAGTTCAGGGTGTCCAGGTATTCCGCTTCGTAGTTTTCTGTATATAGGTGTCGGATGTGGAAGTCCAGGGTGTCCAGGTATTCCGCTTCGTAGTCTTCTGTATCTAGGTGTCGGATGTGGAAGTTCAGGGTTTCCAGGTATTCCGCTTCGTATTTTTCTGTATCTAGTTGCCGGATGTGGAAGTTCAGGGTGTCCAGGTATTCCGCTTCGTAGTTTTCTGTATCTAGGTGTCGGATGTGGAAGTCCAGGGTGTCCAGGTATTCCGCTTCGTAGTTTTCTGTATCTTGGTGCCGGATGTGCAAGTTCAGGGTGTCCAGGTATTCCGCTTCGTAGTTTTCTGTATATAGGTTTCGGATGTGGAAGTCCAGGGTGTCCAGGTATTCCGCCTCGTAGTCTTCTGTATCTAGGTGTCGGATGTGGAAGTTCAGGGTGTCCAGGTATTCCGCTTCGTAGTTTTCTGTATCTAGGTGTCGGATGTGGAAGTCCAGGGTGTCCAGGTATTCCGCTTCGTAGTTTTCTGTATCTGGGTGCCGGATGTGGAAGTTCAGGGTGTCCAGGTATTCCGCTTCGTAGTTTTCTGTATATAGGTGTCGGATGTGTAAGTCCAGGGTGTCCAGGTATTCCGCTTCGTAGTCTTCTGTTTCTAGGTGTCGGATGTGGAAGTTCAGGGTTTCCAGGTATTCCGCTTCGTAGTTTTCTGTATCTAGTTGCCGGATGTGGAAGTTCAGGGTGTCCAGGTATTCCGTTTCGTAGTTTTCTGTATCTAGGTGTCGGATGTCGAAGTTCAGGGTGTCCAGGTATTCCGCTCCGTTGTTTCCTGCATCTAGGTGTCAGACGTGGAAGTTCAGGTTCTTCAGGTATTCCGCTTCGTAGTTTTCTGTATCTAGGTGTCGGATATGGAAGTCCAGGGTGTCCAGGTATTCCGCTTCGTAGTTTTCTGTATCTGGGTGCCGGATGTGGAAGTTCAGGGTGTCCAGGTATTCCGCTTCGTAGTTTTCTGTATATAGGTGTCGGATGTGGAAGTCCAGGGTGTCCAGGTATTCCGCTTCGTAGTCTTCTGTATCTAGGTGTCGGATGTGGAAGTTCAGGGTTTCCAGGTATTCCGCTCCGTAGTTTCCTGCATCTAGGTGTCAGACGTGGAAGTTCAGGTTGTTCAGGTATTCCGCTTCGTAGTTTTCTGTATCTGGGTGCCGGATGTGGATGTTCAGGGTGTCCAGGTATTCCGCTTCGTAGTTTCCTGCATCTAGGTGTCAGACGTGGAAGTTCAGGTTCTTCAGGTATTCCGCTTCGTAGTTTTCTGTATCTAGGTGTCGGATATGGAAGTCCAGGGTGTCCAGGTATTCCGCTTCGTAGTTTTCTGTATCTGGGTGCCGGATGTGGAAGTTCAGGGTGTCCAGGTATTCCGCTTCGTAATTTTCTGTATCTGGGTGCCGGATGTGGAAGTTCAGGGTGTCCAGGTATTCCGCTTCGTAGTTTTCTGTATATAGGTGTCGGATGTGTAAGTCCAGGGTGTCCAGGTATTCCGCTTCGTAGTTTTCTGTATCTAGTTGCCGGATGTGGAAGTTCAGGGTGTCCAGGTATTCCGCTTCGTAGTTTTCTGTATATAGGTGTCGGATGTGGAAGTCCAGGGTGTCCAGGTATTCCGCTTCGTAGTTTTCTGTATCTGGGTGCCGGATGTGGAAGTTCAGGGTGTCCAGGTATTCCGCTTCGTAGTTTTCTGTATCTAGGTGTCGGATGTGGAAGTCCAGGGTGTCCAGGTATTCCGCTTCGTAGTTTTCTGTATCTGGGTGCCGGATGTGGAAGTTCAGGGTGTCCAGGTATTCCGCTTCGTAGTTTTCTGTATCTAGGTGTCGGATGTGGAAGTCCAGGGTGTCCAGGTATTCCGCTTTGTAGTTTTCTGTATCTGGGTGCCGGATGTGGAAGTTCAGGGTGTCCAGGTATTCCGCTTCGTAGTTTTCTGTATATAGGTGTCGGATGTGGAAGTCCAGGGTGTCCAGGTATTCCGCTTCGTAGTCTTCTGTATCTAGGTGTCGGATGTGGAAGTTCAGGGTTTCCAGGTATTCCGCTTCGTAGTTTTCTGTATCTAGTTGCCGGATGTGGAAGTTCAGGGTGTCCAGGTATTCCGCTTCGTAGTTTTCTGTATCTAGGTGTCGAATGTGGAAGTCCAGGGTGTCCAGGTATTCCGCTTCGTAGTTTTCTGTATCTGGGTGCCGGATGTGGAAGTTCAGGGTGTCCAGGTATTCCGCTTCGTAGTTTTCTGTATATAGGTGTCGGATGTGGAAGTCCAGGGTGTCCAGGTATTCCGCCTCGTAGTCTTCTGTATCTAGGTGTCGGATGTGGAAGTTCAGGGTTTCCAGGTATTCCGCTTCGTAGTTTTCTGTATCTAGTTGCCGGATGTGGAAGTTCAGGGTGTCCAGGTATTCCGCTTCGTAGTTTTCTGTATCTAGGTGTCGGATGTCGAAGTTCAGGGTGTCCAGGTATTCCGCTCCGTAGTTTCCTGCATCTAGGTGTCAGACGTGGAAGTTCAAGTTCTTCAGGTATTCCGCTTCGTAGTTTTCTGTATCTAGGTGTCGGATGTGGAAGTCCAGGGTGTCCAGGTATTCCGCTTCGTAGTTTTCTGTATCTGGGTGCCGGATGTGGAAGTTCAGGGTGTCCAGGTATTCCGCTTCGTAGTTTTCTGTATATAGGTGTCGGATGTGTAAGTCCAGGGTGTCCAGGTATTCCGCTTCGTAGTCTTCTGTATCTAGGTGTCGGATGTGGAAGTTCAGGGTTTCCAGGTATTCCGCTTCGTAGTTTTCTGTATCTAGTTGTCGGATGTCGAAGTTCAGGGTGTCCAGGTATTCCGCTCCGTAGTTTCCTGCATCTAGGTGTCAGACGTGGAAGTTCAGGTTGTTCAGGTATTCCGCTTCGTAGTTTTCTGTATCTGGGTGCCGGATGTGGATGTTCAGGGTGTCCAGGTATTCCGCTTCGTAGTTTCCTGCATCTAGGTGTCAGACGTGGAAGTTCAGGTTCTTCAGGTATTCCGCTTCGTAGTTTTCTGTATCTAGGTGTCGGATATGGAAGTCCAGGGTGTCCAGGTATTCCGCTTCGTAGTTTTCTGTATCTGGGTGCCGGATGTGGAAGTTCAGGGTGTCCAGGTATTCCGCTTCGTAGTTTTCTGTATATAGGTGTCGGATGTGTAAGTCCAGAGTGTCCAGGTATTCCGCTTCGTAGTTTTCTGTATCTAGGTGTCGGATGTGGAAGTCCAGGGTGTCCAGGTATTCCGCTTCGTAGTTTTCTGTATCTGGGTGCCGGATGTGGAAGTTCAGGGTGTCCAGGTATTCCGCTTCGTAGTTTTCTGTATATAGGTGTCGGATGTGGAAGTCCAGGGTGTCCAGGTATTCCGCCTCGTAGTCTTCTGTATCTAGGTGTCGGATGTGGAAGTTCAGGGTTTCCAGGTATTCCGCTTCGTAGTTTTCTGTATCTAGTTGCCGGATGTGGAAGTTCAGGGTGTCCAGGTATTCCGCTTCGTAGTTTTCTGTATCTAGGTGTCGGATGTCGAAGTTCAGGGTGTCCAGGTATTCCGCTCCGTAGTTTCCTGCATCTAGGTGTCAGACGTGGAAGTTCAAGTTCTTCAGGTATTCCGCTTCGTAGTTTTCTGTATCTAGGTGTCGGATGTGGAAGTCCAGGGTGTCCAGGTATTCCGCTTCGTAGTTTTCTGTATCTGGGTGCCGGATGTGGAAGTTCAGGGTGTCCAGGTATTCCGCTTCGTAGTTTTCTGTATATAGGTGTCGGATGTGTAAGTCCAGGGTGTCCAGGTATTCCGCTTCGTAGTCTTCTGTATCTAGGTGTCGGATGTGGAAGTTCAGGGTTTCCAGGTATTCCGCTTCGTAGTTTTCTGTATCTAGTTGCCGGATGTGGAAGTTCAGGGTGTCCAGGTATTCCGCTTCGTAGTTTTCTGTATCTAGTTGTCGGATGTCGAAGTTCAGGGTGTCCAGGTATTCCGCTCCGTAGTTTCCTGCATCTAGGTGTCAGACGTGGAAGTTCAGGTTGTTCAGGTATTCCGCTTCGTAGTTTTCTGTATCTGGGTGCCGGATGTGGAAGTTCAGGGTGTCCAGGTATTCCGCTTCGTAGTTTTCTGTATATAGGTGTCGGATGTGTAAGTCCAGAGTGTCCAGGTATTCCGCTTCGTAGTTTTCTGTATCTAGGTGTCGGATGTGGAAGTCCAGGGTGTCCAGGTATTCCGCTTCGTAGTTTTCTGTATCTGGGTGCCGGATGTGGAAGTTCAGGGTGTCCAGGTATTCCGCTTCGTAGTTTTCTGTATATAGGTGTCGGATGTGGAAGTCCAGGGTGTCCAGGTATTCCGCCTCGTAGTCTTCTGTATCTAGGTGTCGGATGTGGAAGTTCAGGGTTTCCAGGTATTCCGCTTCGTAGTTTTCTGTATCTAGTTGCCGGATGTGGAAGTTCAGGGTGTCCAGGTATTCCGCTTCGTAGTTTTCTGTATCTAGGTGTCGGATGTCGAAGTTCAGGGTGTCCAGGTATTCCGCTCCGTAGTTTCCTGCATCTAGGTGTCAGACGTGGAAGTTCAAGTTCTTCAGGTATTCCGCTTCGTAGTTTTCTGTATCTAGGTGTCGGATGTGGAAGTCCAGGGTGTCCAGGTATTCCGCTTCGTAGTTTTCTGTATCTGGGTGCCGGATGTGGAAGTTCAGGGTGTCCAGGTATTCCGCTTCGTAGTTTTCTGTATATAGGTGTCGGATGTGTAAGTCCAGGGTGTCCAGGTATTCCGCTTCGTAGTCTTCTGTATCTAGGTGTCGGATGTGGAAGTTCAGGGTTTCCAGGTATTCCGCTTCGTAGTTTTCTGTATCTAGTTGCCGGATGTGGAAGTTCAGGGTGTCCAGGTATTCCGCTTCGTAGTTTTCTGTATCTAGTTGTCGGATGTCGAAGTTCAGGGTGTCCAGGTATTCCGCTCCGTAGTTTCCTGCATCTAGGTGTCAGACGTGGAAGTTCAGGTTGTTCAGGTATTCCGCTTCGTAGTTTTCTGTATCTGGGTGCCGGATGTGGATGTTCAGGGTGTCCAGGTATTCCGCTTCGTAGTTTCCTGCATCTAGGTGTCAGACGTGGAAGTTCAGGTTCTTCAGGTATTCCGCTTCGTAGTTTTCTGTATCTAGGTGCCGGATGTGGAAGTTCAGGGTGTCCAGGTATTCCGCTTCGTAGTTTTCTGTATATAGGTGTCGGATGTGTAAGTCCAGGGTGTCCAGGTATTCCGCTTCGTAGTCTTCTGTATCTAGGTGTCGGATGTGGAAGTTCAGGGTTTCCAGGTATTCCGCTTCGTAGTTTTCTGTATCTAGTTGCCGGATGTGGAAGTTCAGGGTGTCCAGGTATTCCGCTTCGTAGTTTTCTGTATCTAGTTGTCGGATGTCGAAGTTCAGGGTGTCCAGGTATTCCGCTCCGTAGTTTCCTGCATCTAGGTGTCAGACGTGGAAGTTCAGGTTGTTCAGGTATTCCGCTTCGTAGTTTTCTGTATCTGGGTGCCGGATGTGGATGTTCAGGGTGTCCAGGTATTCCGCTTCGTAGTTTCCTGCATCTAGGTGTCAGACGTGGAAGTTCAGGTTCTTCAGGTATTCCGCTTCGTAGTTTTCTGTATCTAGGTGTCGGATATGGAAGTCCAGGGTGTCCAGGTATTCCGCTTCGTAGTTTTCTGTATCTGGGTGCCGGATGTGGAAGTTCAGGGTGTCCAGGTATTCCGCTTCGTAGTTTTCTGTATATAGGTGTCGGATGTGTAAGTCCAGAGTGTCCAGGTATTCCGCTTCGTAGTTTTCTGTATCTAGGTGTCGGATGTGGAAGTTCAGGGTTTCCAGGTATTCCGCTTCGTAGTTTTCTGTATCTAGTTGCCGGATGTGGAAGTTCAGGGTGTCCAGGTATTCCGCTTCGTAGTTTTCTGTATATAGGTGTCGGATGTGGAAGTCCAGGGTGTCCAGGTATTCCGCTTCGTAGTCTTCTGTATCTAGGTGTCGGATGTGGAAGTTCAGGGTTTCCAGGTATTCCGCTTCGTATTTTTCTGTATCTAGTTGCCGGATGTGGAAGTTCAGGGTGTCCAGGTATTCCGCTTCGTAGTTTTCTGTATCTAGGTGTCGGATGTGGAAGTCCAGGGTGTCCAGGTATTCCGCTTCGTAGTTTTCTGTATCTTGGTGCCGGATGTGCAAGTTCAGGGTGTCCAGGTATTCCGCTTCGTAGTTTTCTGTATATAGGTGTCGGATGTGGAAGTCCAGGGTGTCCAGGTATTCCGCCTCGTAGTCTTCTGTATCTAGGTGTCGGATGTGGAAGTTCAGGGTTTCCAGGTATTCCGCTTCGTAGTTTTCTGTATCTAGTTGCCGGATGTGGAAGTTCAGGGTGTCCAGGTATTCCGCTTCGTAGTTTTCTGTATCTAGGTGTCGGATGTCGAAGTTCAGGGTGTCCAGGTATTCCGCTCCGTAGTTTCCTGCATCTAGGTGTCAGACGTGGAAGTTCAAGTTCTTCAGGTATTCCGCTTCGTAGTTTTCTGTATCTAGGTGTCGGATGTGGAAGTCCAGGGTGTCCAGGTATTCCGCTTCGTAGTTTTCTGTATCTGGGTGCCGGATGTGGAAGTTCAGGGTGTCCAGGTATTCCGCTTCGTAGTTTTCTGTATATAGGTGTCGGATGTGTAAGTCCAGGGTGTCCAGGTATTCCGCTTCGTAGTCTTCTGTATCTAGGTGTCGGATGTGGAAGTTCAGGGTTTCCAGGTATTCCGCTTCGTAGTTTTCTGTATCTAGTTGTCGGATGTCGAAGTTCAGGGTGTCCAGGTATTCCGCTCCGTAGTTTCCTGCATCTAGGTGTCAGACGTGGAAGTTCAGGTTGTTCAGGTATTCCGCTTCGTAGTTTTCTGTATCTGGGTGCCGGATGTGGATGTTCAGGGTGTCCAGGTATTCCGCTTCGTAGTTTCCTGCATCTAGGTGTCAGACGTGGAAGTTCAGGTTCTTCAGGTATTCCGCTTCGTAGTTTTCTGTATCTAGGTGTCGGATATGGAAGTCCAGGGTGTCCAGGTATTCCGCTTCGTAGTTTTCTGTATCTGGGTGCCGGATGTGGAAGTTCAGGGTGTCCAGGTATTCCGCTTCGTAGTTTTCTGTATATAGGTGTCGGATGTGTAAGTCCAGAGTGTCCAGGTATTCCGCTTCGTAGTTTTCTGTATCTAGGTGTCGGATGTGGAAGTCCAGGGTGTCCAGGTATTCCGCTTCGTAGTTTTCTGTATCTGGGTGCCGGATGTGGAAGTTCAGGGTGTCCAGGTATTCCGCTTCGTAGTTTTCTGTATATAGGTGTCGGATGTGGAAGTCCAGGGTGTCCAGGTATTCCGCCTCGTAGTCTTCTGTATCTAGGTGTCGGATGTGGAAGTTCAGGGTTTCCAGGTATTCCGCTTCGTAGTTTTCTGTATCTAGTTGCCGGATGTGGAAGTTCAGGGTGTCCAGGTATTCCGCTTCGTAGTTTTCTGTATCTAGGTGTCGGATGTCGAAGTTCAGGGTGTCCAGGTATTCCGCTCCGTAGTTTCCTGCATCTAGGTGTCAGACGTGGAAGTTCAAGTTCTTCAGGTATTCCGCTTCGTAGTTTTCTGTATCTAGGTGTCGGATGTGGAAGTCCAGGGTGTCCAGGTATTCCGCTTCGTAGTTTTCTGTATCTGGGTGCCGGATGTGGAAGTTCAGGGTGTCCAGGTATTCCGCTTCGTAGTCTTCTGTATCTAGGTGTCGGATGTGGAAGTTCAGGGTTTCCAGGTATTCCGCTTCGTAGTTTTCTGTATCTAGTTGCCGGATGTGGAAGTTCAGGGTGTCCAGGTATTCCGCTTCGTAGTTTTCTGTATCTAGTTGTCGGATGTCGAAGTTCAGGGTGTCCAGGTATTCCGCTCCGTAGTTTCCTGCATCTAGGTGTCAGACGTGGAAGTTCAGGTTGTTCAGGTATTCCGCTTCGTAGTTTTCTGTATCTGGGTGCCGGATGTGGATGTTCAGGGTGTCCAGGTATTCCGCTTCGTAGTTTCCTGCATCTAGGTGTCAGACGTGGAAGTTCAGGTTCTTCAGGTATTCCGCTTCGTAGTTTTCTGTATCTAGGTGTCGGATATGGAAGTCCAGGGTGTCCAGGTATTCCGCTTCGTAGTTTTCTGTATCTGGGTGCCGGATGTGGAAGTTCAGGGTGTCCAGGTATTCCGCTTCGTAGTTTTCTGTATATAGGTGTCGGATGTGTAAGTCCAGAGTGTCCAGGTATTCCGCTTCGTAGTTTTCTGTATCTAGGTGTCGGATGTGGAAGTTCAGGGTTTCCAGGTATTCCGCTTCGTAGTTTTCTGTATCTAGTTGCCGGATGTGGAAGTTCAGGGTGTCCAGGTATTCCGCTTCGTAGTTTTCTGTATATAGGTGTCGGATGTGGAAGTCCAGGGTGTCCAGGTATTCCGCTTCGTAGTCTTCTGTATCTAGGTGTCGGATGTGGAAGTTCAGGGTTTCCAGGTATTCCGCTTCGTATTTTTCTGTATCTAGTTGCCGGATGTGGAAGTTCAGGGTGTCCAGGTATTCCGCTTCGTAGTTTTCTGTATCTAGGTGTCGGATGTGGAAGTCCAGGGTGTCCAGGTATTCCGCTTCGTAGTTTTCTGTATCTTGGTGCCGGATGTGCAAGTTCAGGGTGTCCAGGTATTCCGCTTCGTAGTTTTCTGTATATAGGTGTCGGATGTGGAAGTCCAGGGTGTCCAGGTATTCCGCCTCGTAGTCTTCTGTATCTAGGTGTCGGATGTGGAAGTTCAGGGTGTCCAGGTATTCCGCTTCGTAGTTTTCTGTATCTAGGTGTCGGATGTGGAAGTCCAGGGTGTCCAGGTATTCCGCTTCGTAGTTTTCTGTATCTGGGTGCCGGATGTGGAAGTTCAGGGTGTCCAGGTATTCCGCTTCGTAGTTTTCTGTATATAGGTGTCGGATGTGTAAGTCCAGGGTGTCCAGGTATTCCGCTTCGTAGTCTTCTGTTTCTAGGTGTCGGATGTGGAAGTTCAGGGTTTCCAGGTATTCCGCTTCGTAGTTTTTTGTATCTAGTTGCCGGATGTGGAAGTTCAGGGTGTCCAGGTATTCCGTTTCGTAGTTTTCTGTATCTAGGTGTCGGATGTCGAAGTTCAGGGTGTCCAGGTATTCCGCTCCGTTGTTTCCTGCATCTAGGTGTCAGACGTGGAAGTTCAGGTTCTTCAGGTATTCCGCTTCGTAGTTTTCTGTATCTAGGTGTCGGATATGGAAGTCCAGGGTGTCCAGGTATTCCGCTTCGTAGTTTTCTGTATCTGGGTGCCGGATGTGGAAGTTCAGGGTGTCCAGGTATTCCGCTTCGTAGTTTTCTGTATATAGGTGTCGGATGTGGAAGTCCAGGGTGTCCAGGTATTCCGCTTCGTAGTCTTCTGTATCTAGGTGTCGGATGTGGAAGTTCAGGGTTTCCAGGTATTCCGCTTCGTAGTTTTCTGTATCTAGTTGTCGGATGTCGAAGTTCAGGGTGTCCAGGTATTCCGCTCCGTAGTTTCCTGCATCTAGGTGTCGGACGTGGAAGTTCAGGTTGTTCAGGTATTCCGCTTCGTAGTTTTCTGTATCTGGGTGCCGGATGTGGATGTTCAGGGTGTCCAGGTATTCCGCTTCGTAGTTTCCTGCATCTAGGTGTCAGACGTGGAAGTTCAGGTTCTTCAGGTATTCCGCTTCGTAGTTTTCTGTATCTAGGTGTCGGATGTGGAAGTCCAGGGTGTCCAGGTATTCCGCTTCGTAGTTTTCTGTATCTGGGTGCCGGATGTGGAAGTTCAGGGTGTCCAGGTATTCCGCTTCGTAGTTTTCTGTATATAGGTGTCGGATGTGTAAGTCCAGGGTGTCCAGGTATTCCGCTTCGTAGTCTTCTGTATCTAGGTGTCGGATGTGGAAGTTCAGGGTTTCCAGGTATTCCGCTTCGTAGTTTTCTGTATCTAGTTGCCGGATGTGGAAGTTCAGGGTGTCCAGGTATTCCGCTTCGTAGTTTTCTGTATCTAGTTGTCGGATGTCGAAGTTCAGGGTGTCCAGGTATTCCGCTCCGTAGTTTCCTGCATCTAGGTGTCAGACGTGGAAGTTCAGGTTGTTCAGGTATTCCGCTTCGTAGTTTTCTGTATCTGGGTGCCGGATGTGGATGTTCAGGGTGTCCAGGTATTCCGCTTCGTAGTTTCCTGCATCTAGGTGTCAGACGTGGAAGTTCAGGTTCTTCAGGTATTCCGCTTCGTAGTTTTCTGTATCTAGGTGTCGGATATGGAAGTCCAGGGTGTCCAGGTATTCCGCTTCGTAGTTTTCTGTATCTGGGTGCCGGATGTGGAAGTTCAGGGTGTCCAGGTATTCCGCTTCGTAGTTTTCTGTATATAGGTGTCGGATGTGTAAGTCCAGAGTGTCCAGGTATTCCGCTTCGTAGTTTTCTGTATCTAGGTGTCGGATGTGGAAGTTCAGGGTTTCCAGGTATTCCGCTTCGTAGTTTTCTGTATCTAGTTGCCGGATGTGGAAGTTCAGGGTGTCCAGGTATTCCGCTTCGTAGTTTTCTGTATATAGGTGTCGGATGTGGAAGTCCAGGGTGTCCAGGTATTCCGCTTCGTAGTCTTCTGTATCTAGGTGTCGGATGTGGAAGTTCAGGGTTTCCAGGTATTCCGCTTCGTATTTTTCTGTATCTAGTTGCCGGATGTGGAAGTTCAGGGTGTCCAGGTATTCCGCTTCGTAGTTTTCTGTATCTAGGTGTCGGATGTGGAAGTCCAGGGTGTCCAGGTATTCCGCTTCGTAGTTTTCTGTATCTTGGTGCCGGATGTGCAAGTTCAGGGTGTCCAGGTATTCCGCTTCGTAGTTTTCTGTATATAGGTGTCGGATGTGGAAGTCCAGGGTGTCCAGGTATTCCGCCTCGTAGTCTTCTGTATCTAGGTGTCGGATGTGGAAGTTCAGGGTGTCCAGGTATTCCGCTTCGTAGTTTTCTGTATCTAGGTGTCGGATGTGGAAGTCCAGGGTGTCCAGGTATTCCGCTTCGTAGTTTTCTGTATCTGGGTGCCGGATGTGGAAGTTCAGGGTGTCCAGGTATTCCGCTTCGTAGTTTTCTGTATATAGGTGTCGGATGTGTAAGTCCAGGGTGTCCAGGTATTCCGCTTCGTAGTCTTCTGTTTCTAGGTGTCGGATGTGGAAGTTCAGGGTTTCCAGGTATTCCGCTTCGTAGTTTTTTGTATCTAGTTGCCGGATGTGGAAGTTCAGGGTGTCCAGGTATTCCGTTTCGTAGTTTTCTGTATCTAGGTGTCGGATGTCGAAGTTCAGGGTGTCCAGGTATTCCGCTCCGTTGTTTCCTGCATCTAGGTGTCAGACGTGGAAGTTCAGGTTCTTCAGGTATTCCGCTTCGTAGTTTTCTGTATCTAGGTGTCGGATATGGAAGTCCAGGGTGTCCAGGTATTCCGCTTCGTAGTTTTCTGTATCTGGGTGCCGGATGTGGAAGTTCAGGGTGTCCAGGTATTCCGCTTCGTAGTTTTCTGTATATAGGTGTCGGATGTGGAAGTCCAGGGTGTCCAGGTATTCCGCTTCGTAGTCTTCTGTATCTAGGTGTCGGATGTGGAAGTTCAGGGTTTCCAGGTATTCCGCTTCGTAGTTTTCTGTATCTAGTTGTCGGATGTCGAAGTTCAGGGTGTCCAGGTATTCCGCTCCGTAGTTTCCTGCATCTAGGTGTCGGACGTGGAAGTTCAGGTTGTTCAGGTATTCCGCTTCGTAGTTTTCTGTATCTGGGTGCCGGATGTGGATGTTCAGGGTGTCCAGGTATTCCGCTTCGTAGTTTCCTGCATCTAGGTGTCAGACGTGGAAGTTCAGGTTCTTCAGGTATTCCGCTTCGTAGTTTTCTGTATCTAGGTGTCGGATATGGAAGTCCAGGGTGTCCAGGTATTCCGCTTCGTAGTTTTCTGTATCTGGGTGCCGGATGTGGAAGTTCAGGGTGTCCAGGTATTCCGCTTCGTAGTTTTCTGTATCTGGGTGCCGGATGTGGAAGTTCAGGGTGTCCAGGTATTCCGCTTCGTAGTTTTCTGTATATAGGTGTCGGATGTGTAAGTCCAGGGTGTCCAGGTATTCCGCTTCGTAGTTTTCTGTATCTAGTTGCCGGATGTGGAAGTTCAGGGTGTCCAGGTATTCCGCTTCGTAGTTTTCTGTATATAGGTGTCGGATGTGGAAGTCCAGGGTGTCCAGGTATTCCGCTTCGTAGTTTTCTGTATATAGGTGTCGGATGTGGAAGTCCAGGGTGTCCAGGTATTCCGCCTCGTAGTCTTCTGTATCTAGGTGTCGGATGTGGAAGTTCAGGGTGTCCAGGTATTCCGCTTCGTAGTTTTCTGTATCTAGGTGTCGGATGTGGAAGTCCAGGGTGTCCAGGTATTCCGCTTCGTAGTTTTCTGTATCTGGGTGCCGGATGTGGAAGTTCAGGGTGTCCAGGTATTCCGCTTCGTAGTTTTCTGTATATAGGTGTCGGATGTGTAAGTCCAGGGTGTCCAGGTATTCCGCTTCGTAGTCTTCTGTTTCTAGGTGTCGGATGTGGAAGTTCAGGGTTTCCAGGTATTCCGCTTCGTAGTTTTCTGTATCTAGTTGCCGGATGTGGAAGTTCAGGGTGTCCAGGTATTCCGTTTCGTAGTTTTCTGTATCTAGGTGTCGGATGTCGAAGTTCAGGGTGTCCAGGTATTCCGCTCCGTTGTTTCCTGCATCTAGGTGTCAGACGTGGAAGTTCAGGTTCTTCAGGTATTCCGCTTCGTAGTTTTCTGTATCTAGGTGTCGGATATGGAAGTCCAGGGTGTCCAGGTATTCCGCTTCGTAGTTTTCTGTATCTGGGTGCCGGATGTGGAAGTTCAGGGTGTCCAGGTATTCCGCTTCGTAGTTTTCTGTATATAGGTGTCGGATGTGGAAGTCCAGGGTGTCCAGGTATTCCGCTTCGTAGTCTTCTGTACCTAGGTGTCGGATGTGGAAGTTCAGGGTTTCCAGGTATTCCGCTTCGTAGTTTTCTGTATCTAGTTGTCGGATGTCGAAGTTCAGGGTGTCCAGGTATTCCGCTCCGTAGTTTCCTGCATCTAGGTGTCGGACGTGGAAGTTCAGGTTGTTCAGGTATTCCGCTTCGTAGTTTTCTGTATCTGGGTGCCGGATGTGGATGTTCAGGGTGTCCAGGTATTCCGCTTCGTAGTTTCCTGCATCTAGGTGTCAGACGTGGAAGTTCAGGTTCTTCAGGTATTCCGCTTCGTAGTTTTCTGTATCTAGGTGTCGGATATGGAAGTCCAGGGTGTCCAGGTATTCCGCTTCGTAGTTTTCTGTATCTGGGTGCCGGATGTGGAAGTTCAGGGTGTCCAGGTATTCCGCTTCGTAGTTTTCTGTATCTGGGTGCCGGATGTGGAAGTTCAGGGTGTCCAGGTATTCCGCTTCGTAGTTTTCTGTATATAGGTGTCGGATGTGTAAGTCCAGGGTGTCCAGGTATTCCGCTTCGTAGTTTTCTGTATCTAGTTGCCGGATGTGGAAGTTCAGGGTGTCCAGGTATTCCGCTTCGTAGTTTTCTGTATATAGGTGTCGGATGTGGAAGTCCAGGGTGTCCAGGTATTCCGCTTCGTAGTCTTCTGTATCTAGGTGTCGGATGTGGAACTTCAGGGTTTCCAGGTATTCCGCTTCGTATTTTTCTGTATCTAGTTGCCGGATGTGGAAGTTCAGGGTGTCCAGGTATTCCGCTTCGTAGTTTTCTGTATCTAGGTGTCGGATGTGGAAGTCCAGGGTGTCCAGGTATTCCGCTTCGTAGTTTTCTGTATCTTGGTGCCGGATGTGCAAGTTCAGGGTGTCCAGGTATTCCGCTTCGTAGTTTTCTGTATATAGGTGTCGGATGTGGAAGTCCAGGGTGTCCAGGGATTCCGCCTCGTAGTCTTCTGTATCTAGGTGTCGGATGTGGAAGTTCAGGGTGTCCAGGTATTCCGCTTCGTAGTTTTCTCTATCTAGGTGTCGGATGTGGAAGTCCAGGGTGTCCAGGTATTCCGCTTCGTAGTTTTCTGTATCTGGGTGCCGGATGTGGAAGTTCAGGGTGTCCAGGTATTCCGCTTCGTAGTTTTCTGTATATAGGTGTCGGATGTGTAAGTCCAGGGTGTCCAGGTATTCCGCTTCGTAGTCTTCTGTATCTAGGTGTCGGATGTGGAAGTTCAGGGTTTCCAGGTATTCCGCTTCGTAGTTTTCTGTATCTAGTTGCCGGATGTGGAAGTTCAGGGTGTCCAGGTATTCCGTTTCGTAGTTTTCTGTATCTAGGTGTCGGATGTCGAAGTTCAGGGTTTCCAGGTATTCCGCTTCGTAGTTTTCTGTATCTAGTTGCCGGATGTGGAAGTTCAGGGTGTCCAGGTATTCCGCTCCGTAGTTTCCTGCATCTAGGTGTCAGACGTGGAAGTTCAGGTTCTTCAGGTATTCCGCTCCGTAGTTTCCTGCATCTAGGTGTCAGACGTGGAAGTTCAGGTTCTTCAGGTATTCCGCTTCGTAGTTTTCTGTATCTGGGTGCCGGATGTGGAAGTTCAGGGTGTCCAGGTATTTCGCTTCGTAGTTTTCTGTATATAGGTGTCGGATGTGGAAGTTCAGGGTTTCCAGGTATTCCGCTTCGTAGTTTTCTGTATCTAGTTGTCGGATGTCGAAGTTCAGGGTGTCCAGGTATTCCGCTCCGTAGTTTCCTGCATCTAGGTGTCGGACGTGGAAGTTCAGGTTGTTCAGGTATTCCGCTTCGTAGTTTTCTGTATCTGGGTGCCGGATGTGGATGTTCAGGGTGTCCACGTATTCCGCTTCGTAGTTTCCTGCATCTAGGTGTCAGACGTGGAAGTTCAGGTTCTTCAGGTATTCCGCTTCGTAGTTTTCTGTATCTAGGTGTCGGATATGGAAGTCCAGGGTGTCCAGGTATTCCGCTTCGTAGTTTTCTGTATCTGGGTGCCGGATGTGGAAGTTCAGGGTGTCCAGGTATTCCGCTTCGTAGTTTTCTGTATCTGGGTGCCGGATGTGGAAGTTCAGGGTGTCCAGGTATTCCGCTTCGTAGTTTTCTGTATATAGGTGTCGGATGTGTAAGTCCAGGGTGTCCAGGTATTCCGCTTCGTAGTTTTCTGTATCTAGTTGCCGGATGTGGAAGTTCAGGGTGTCCAGGTATTCCGCTTCGTAGTTTTCTGTATATAGGTGTCGGATGTGGAAGTCCAGGGTGTCCAGGTATTCCGCTTCGTAGTCTTCTGTATCTAGGTGTCGGATGTGGAACTTCAGGGTTTCCAGGTATTCCGCTTCGTATTTTTCTGTATCTAGTTGCCGGATGTGGAAGTTCAGGGTGTCCAGGTATTCCGCTTCGTAGTTTTCTGTATCTAGGTGTCGGATGTGGAAGTCCAGGGTGTCCAGGTATTCCGCTTCGTAGTTTTCTGTATCTTGGTGCCGGATGTGCAAGTTCAGGGTGTCCAGGTATTCCGCTTCGTAGTTTTCTGTATATAGGTGTCGGATGTGGAAGTCCAGGGTGTCCAGGGATTCCGCCTCGTAGTCTTCTGTATCTAGGTGTCGGATGTGGAAGTTCAGGGTGTCCAGGTATTCCGCTTCGTAGTTTTCTCTATCTAGGTGTCGGATGTGGAAGTCCAGGGTGTCCAGGTATTCCGCTTCGTAGTTTTCTGTATCTGGGTGCCGGATGTGGAAGTTCAGGGTGTCCAGGTATTCCGCTTCGTAGTTTTCTGTATATAGGTGTCGGATGTGTAAGTCCAGGGTGTCCAGGTATTCCGCTTCGTAGTCTTCTGTATCTAGGTGTCGGATGTGGAAGTTCAGGGTTTCCAGGTATTCCGCTTCGTAGTTTTCTGTATCTAGTTGCCGGATGTGGAAGTTCAGGGTGTCCAGGTATTCCGTTTCGTAGTTTTCTGTATCTAGGTGTCGGATGTCGAAGTTCAGGGTTTCCAGGTATTCCGCTTCGTAGTTTTCTGTATCTAGTTGCCGGATGTGGAAGTTCAGGGTGTCCAGGTATTCCGCTCCGTAGTTTCCTGCATCTAGGTGTCAGACGTGGAAGTTCAGGTTCTTCAGGTATTCCGCTCCGTAGTTTCCTGCATCTAGGTGTCAGACGTGGAAGTTCAGGTTCTTCAGGTATTCCGCTTCGTAGTTTTCTGTATCTGGGTGCCGGATGTGGAAGTTCAGGGTGTCCAGGTATTCCGCTTCGTAGTTTTCTGTATCTGGGTGCCGGATGTGGAAGTTCAGGGTGTCCAGGTATTCCGCTTCGTAGTTTTCTGTATATAGGTGTCGGATGTGTAAGTCCAGGGTGTCCAGGTATTCCGCTTCGTAGTTTTCTGTATCTAGTTGCCGGATGTGGAAGTTCAGGGTGTCCAGGTATTCCGCTTCGTAGTTTTCTGTATATAGGTGTCGGATGTGGAAGTCCAGGGTGTCCAGGTATTCCGCTTCGTAGTCTTCTGTATCTAGGTGTCGGATGTGGAACTTCAGGGTTTCCAGGTATTCCGCTTCGTATTTTTCTGTATCTAGTTGCCGGATGTGGAAGTTCAGGGTGTCCAGGTATTCCGCTTCGTAGTTTTCTGTATCTAGGTGTCGGATGTGGAAGTCCAGGGTGTCCAGGTATTCCGCTTCGTAGTTTTCTGTATCTTGGTGCCGGATGTGCAAGTTCAGGGTGTCCAGGTATTCCGCTTCGTAGTTTTCTGTATATAGGTGTCGGATGTGGAAGTCCAGGGTGTCCAGGGATTCCGCCTCGTAGTCTTCTGTATCTAGGTGTCGGATGTGGAAGTTCAGGGTGTCCAGGTATTCCGCTTCGTAGTTTTCTCTATCTAGGTGTCGGATGTGGAAGTCCAGGGTGTCCAGGTATTCCGCTTCGTAGTTTTCTGTATCTGGGTGCCGGATGTGGAAGTTCAGGGTGTCCAGGTATTCCGCTTCGTAGTTTTCTGTATATAGGTGTCGGATGTGTAAGTCCAGGGTGTCCAGGTATTCCGCTTCGTAGTCTTCTGTATCTAGGTGTCGGATGTGGAAGTTCAGGGTTTCCAGGTATTCCGCTTCGTAGTTTTCTGTATCTAGTTGCCGGATGTGGAAGTTCAGGGTGTCCAGGTATTCCGTTTCGTAGTTTTCTGTATCTAGGTGTCGGATGTCGAAGTTCAGGGTTTCCAGGTATTCCGCTTCGTAGTTTTCTGTATCTAGTTGCCGGATGTGGAAGTTCAGGGTGTCCAGGTATTCCGCTCCGTAGTTTCCTGCATCTAGGTGTCAGACGTGGAAGTTCAGGTTCTTCAGGTATTCCGCTCCGTAGTTTCCTGCATCTAGGTGTCAGACGTGGAAGTTCAGGTTCTTCAGGTATTCCGCTTCGTAGTTTTCTGTATCTGGGTGCCGGATGTGGAAGTTCAGGGTGTCCAGGTATTTCGCTTCGTAGTTTTCTGTATATAGGTGTCGGATGTGGAAGTTCAGGGTTTCCAGGTATTCCGCTTCGTAGTTTTCTGTATCTAGTTGTCGGATGTCGAAGTTCAGGGTGTCCAGGTATTCCGCTCCGTAGTTTCCTGCATCTAGGTGTCGGACGTGGAAGTTCAGGTTGTTCAGGTATTCCGCTTCGTAGTTTTCTGTATCTGGGTGCCGGATGTGGATGTTCAGGGTGTCCACGTATTCCGCTTCGTAGTTTCCTGCATCTAGGTGTCAGACGTGGAAGTTCAGGTTCTTCAGGTATTCCGCTTCGTAGTTTTCTGTATCTAGGTGTCGGATATGGAAGTCCAGGGTGTCCAGGTATTCCGCTTCGTAGTTTTCTGTATCTGGGTGCCGGATGTGGAAGTTCAGGGTGTCCAGGTATTCCGCTTCGTAGTTTTCTGTATCTGGGTGCCGGATGTGGAAGTTCAGGGTGTCCAGGTATTCCGCTTCGTAGTTTTCTGTATATAGGTGTCGGATGTGTAAGTCCAGGGTGTCCAGGTATTCCGCTTCGTAGTTTTCTGTATCTAGTTGCCGGATGTGGAAGTTCAGGGTGTCCAGGTATTCCGCTTCGTAGTTTTCTGTATATAGGTGTCGGATGTGGAAGTCCAGGGTGTCCAGGTATTCCGCTTCGTAGTCTTCTGTATCTAGGTGTCGGATGTGGAACTTCAGGGTTTCCAGGTATTCCGCTTCGTATTTTTCTGTATCTAGTTGCCGGATGTGGAAGTTCAGGGTGTCCAGGTATTCCGCTTCGTAGTTTTCTGTATCTAGGTGTCGGATGTGGAAGTCCAGGGTGTCCAGGTATTCCGCTTCGTAGTTTTCTGTATCTTGGTGCCGGATGTGCAAGTTCAGGGTGTCCAGGTATTCCGCTTCGTAGTTTTCTGTATATAGGTGTCGGATGTGGAAGTCCAGGGTGTCCAGGGATTCCGCCTCGTAGTCTTCTGTATCTAGGTGTCGGATGTGGAAGTTCAGGGTGTCCAGGTATTCCGCTTCGTAGTTTTCTCTATCTAGGTGTCGGATGTGGAAGTCCAGGGTGTCCAGGTATTCCGCTTCGTAGTTTTCTGTATCTGGGTGCCGGATGTGGAAGTTCAGGGTGTCCAGGTATTCCGCTTCGTAGTTTTCTGTATATAGGTGTCGGATGTGTAAGTCCAGGGTGTCCAGGTATTCCGCTTCGTAGTCTTCTGTATCTAGGTGTCGGATGTGGAAGTTCAGGGTTTCCAGGTATTCCGCTTCGTAGTTTTCTGTATCTAGTTGCCGGATGTGGAAGTTCAGGGTGTCCAGGTATTCCGTTTCGTAGTTTTCTGTATCTAGGTGTCGGATGTCGAAGTTCAGGGTTTCCAGGTATTCCGCTTCGTAGTTTTCTGTATCTAGTTGCCGGATGTGGAAGTTCAGGGTGTCCAGGTATTCCGCTCCGTAGTTTCCTGCATCTAGGTGTCAGACGTGGAAGTTCAGGTTCTTCAGGTATTCCGCTCCGTAGTTTCCTGCATCTAGGTGTCAGACGTGGAAGTTCAGGTTCTTCAGGTATTCCGCTTCGTAGTTTTCTGTATCTGGGTGCCGGATGTGGAAGTTCAGGGTGTCCAGGTATTCCGCTTCGTAGTTTTCTGTATATAGGTGTCGGATGTGGAAGTCCAGGGTGTCCAGGTATTCCGCTTCGTAGTCTTCTGTATCTAGGTGTCGGATGTGGAAGTTCAGGGTTTCCAGGTATTCCGCTTCGTAGTTTTCTGTATCTAGTTGTCGGATGTCGAAGTTCAGGGTGTCCAGGTATTCCGCTCCGTAGTTTCCTGCATCTAGGTGTCAGACGTGGAAGTTCAGGTTGTTCAGGTATTCCGCTTCGTAGTTTTCTGTATCTGGGTGCCGGATGTGGATGTTCAGGGTGTCCAGGTATTCCGCTTCGTAGTTTCCTGCATCTAGGTGTCAGACGTGGAAGTTCAGGTTCTTCAGGTATTCCGCTTCGTAGTTTTCTGTATCTAGGTGTCGGATATGGAAGTCCAGGGTGTCCAGGTATTCCGCTTCGTAGTTTTCTGTATCTGGGTGCCGGATGTGGAAGTTCAGGGTGTCCAGGTATTCCGCTTCGTAGTTTTCTGTATCTGGGTGCCGGATGTGGAAGTTCAGGGTGTCCAGGTATTCCGCTTCGTAGTTTTCTGTATATAGGTGTCGGATGTGTAAGTCCAGGGTGTCCAGGTATTCCGCTTCGTAGTTTTCTGTATCTATTTGCCGGATGTGGAAGTTCAGGGTGTCCAGGTATTCCGCTTCGTAGTTTTCTGTATATAGGTGTCGGATGTGGAAGTCCAGGGTGTCCAGGTATTCCGCTTCGTAGTCTTCTGTATCTAGGTGTCGGATGTGGAAGTTCAGGGTTTCCAGGTATTCCGCTTCGTAGTTTTCTGTATCTGGGTGCCGGATGTGGAAGTTCAGGGTGTCCAGGTATTCCGCTTCGTAGTTTTCTGTATATAGGTGTCGGATGTGGAAGTCCAGGGTGTCCAGGTATTCCGCTTCGTAGTCTTCTGTATCTAGGTGTCGGATGTGGAAGTTCAGGGTTTCCAGGTATTCCGCTTCGTAGTTCTCTGTATCTAGTTGTCGGATGTCGAAGTTCAGGGTGTCCAGGTATTCCGCTCCGTAGTTTCCTGCATCTAGGTGTCAGACGTGGAAGTTCAGGTTGTTCAGGTATTCCGCTTCGTAGTTTTCTGTATCTGGGTGCCGGATGTGGATGTTCAGGGTGTCCAGGTATTCCGCTTCGTAGTTTCCTGCATCTAGGTGTCAGACGTGGAAGTTCAGGTTCTTCAGGTATTCCGCTTCGTAGTTTTCTGTATCTAGGTGTCGGATATGGAAGTCCAGGGTGTCCAGGTATTCCGCTTCGTAGTTTTCTGTATCTGGGTGCCGGATGTGGAAGTTCAGGGTGTCCAGGTATTCCGCTTCGTAGTTTTCTGTATCTGGGTGCCGGATGTGGAAGTTCAGGGTGTCCAGGTATTCCGCTTCGTAGTTTTCTGTATATAGGTGTCGGATGTGTAAGTCCAGGGTGTCCAGGTATTCCGCTTCGTAGTTTTCTGTATCTAGTTGCCGGATGTGGAAGTTCAGGGTGTCCAGGTATTCCGCTTCGTAGTTTTCTGTATATAGGTGTCGGATGTGGAAGTCCAGGGTGTCCAGGTATTCCGCTTCGTAGTCTTCTGTATCTAGGTGTCGGATGTGGAAGTTCAGGGTTTCCAGGTATTCCGCTTCGTATTTTTCTGTATCTAGTTTCCGGATGTGGAAGTTCAGGGTGTCCAGGTATTCCGCTTCGTAGTTTTCTGTATCTAGGTGTCGGATGTGGAAGTCCAGGGTGTCCAGGTATTCCGCTTCGTAGTTTTCTGTATCTTGGTGCCGGATGTGCAAGTTCAGGGTGTCCAGGTATTCCGCTTCGTAGTTTTCTGTATATAGGTGTCGGATGTGGAAGTCCAGGGTGTCCAGGGATTCCGCCTCGTAGTCTTCTGTATCTAGGTGTCGGATGTGGAAGTTCAGGGTGTCCAGGTATTCCGCTTCGTAGTTTTCTCTATCTAGGTGTCGGATGTGGAAGTCCAGGGTGTCCAGGTATTCCGCTTCGTAGTTTTCTGTATATAGGTGTCGGATGTGTAAGTCCAGGGTGTCCAGGTATTCCGCTTCGTAGTCTTCTGTATCTAGGTGTCGGATGTGGAAGTTCAGGGTTTCCAGGTATTCCGCTTCGTAGTTTTCTGTATCTAGTTGCCGGATGTGGAAGTTCAGGGTGTCCAGGTATTCCGTTTCGTAGTTTTCTGTATCTAGGTGTCGGATGTCGAAGTTCAGGGTGTCCAAGTATTCCGCTCCGTAGTTTCCTGCATCTAGGTGTCAGACGTGGAAGTTCAGGTTCTTCAGGTATTCCGCTTCGTAGTTTTCTGTATCTAGGTGTCGGATATGGAAGTCCAGGGTGTCCAGGTATTCCGCTTCGTAGTTTTCTGTATCTGGGTGCCGGATGTGGAAGTTCAGGGTGTCCAGGTATTCCGCTTCGTAGTTTTCTGTATATAGGTGTCGGATGTGGAAGTCCAGGGTGTCCAGGTATTCCGCTTCGTAGTCTTCTGTATCTAGGTGTCGGATGTGGAAGTTCAGGGTTTCCAGGTATTCCGCTTCGTAGTTTTCTGTATCTAGTTGTCGGATGTCGAAGTTCAGGGTGTCCAGGTATTCCGCTTCGTAGTTTTCTGTATATAGGTGTCGGATGTGGAAGTCCAGGGTGTCCAGGTATTCCGCTTCGTAGTCTTCTGTATCTAGGTGTCGGATGTGGAAGTTCAGGGTTTCCAGGTATTCCGCTTCGTAGTTTTCTGTATCTGGGTGCCGGATGTGGAAGTTCAGGGTGTCCAGGTATTCCGCTTCGTAGTTTTCTGTATATAGGTGTCGGATGTGGAAGTCCAGGGTGTCCAGGTATTCCGCTTCGTAGTCTTCTGTATCTAGGTGTCGGATGTGGAAGTTCAGGGTTTCCAGGTATTCCGCTTCGTAGTTCTCTGTATCTAGTTGTCGGATGTCGAAGTTCAGGGTGTCCAGGTATTCCGCTCCGTAGTTTCCTGCATCTAGGTGTCAGACGTGGAAGTTCAGGTTGTTCAGGTATTCCGCTTCGTAGTTTTCTGTATCTGGGTGCCGGATGTGGATGTTCAGGGTGTCCAGGTATTCCGCTTCGTAGTTTCCTGCATCTAGGTGTCAGACGTGGAAGTTCAGGTTCTTCAGGTATTCCGCTTCGTAGTTTTCTGTATCTAGGTGTCGGATATGGAAGTCCAGGGTGTCCAGGTATTCCGCTTCGTAGTTTTCTGTATCTGGGTGCCGGATGTGGAAGTTCAGGGTGTCCAGGTATTCCGCTTCGTAGTTTTCTGTATCTGGGTGCCGGATGTGGAAGTTCAGGGTGTCCAGGTATTCCGCTTCGTAGTTTTCTGTATATAGGTGTCGGATGTGTAAGTCCAGGGTGTCCAGGTATTCCGCTTCGTAGTTTTCTGTATCTAGTTGCCGGATGTGGAAGTTCAGGGTGTCCAGGTATTCCGCTTCGTAGTTTTCTGTATATAGGTGTCGGATGTGGAAGTCCAGGGTGTCCAGGTATTCCGCTTCGTAGTCTTCTGTATCTAGGTGTCGGATGTGGAAGTTCAGGGTTTCCAGGTATTCCGCTTCGTATTTTTCTGTATCTAGTTGCCGGATGTGGAAGTTCAGGGTGTCCAGGTATTCCGCTTCGTAGTTTTCTGTATCTAGGTGTCGGATGTGGAAGTCCAGGGTGTCCAGGTATTCCGCTTCGTAGTTTTCTGTATCTTGGTGCCGGATGTGCAAGTTCAGGGTGTCCAGGTATTCCGCTTCGTAGTTTTCTGTATATAGGTGTCGGATGTGGAAGTCCAGGGTGTCCAGGGATTCCGCCTCGTAGTCTTCTGTATCTAGGTGTCGGATGTGGAAGTTCAGGGTGTCCAGGTATTCCGCTTCGTAGTTTTCTCTATCTAGGTGTCGGATGTGGAAGTCCAGGGTGTCCAGGTATTCCGCTTCGTAGTTTTCTGTATATAGGTGTCGGATGTGTAAGTCCAGGGTGTCCAGGTATTCCGCTTCGTAGTCTTCTGTATCTAGGTGTCGGATGTGGAAGTTCAGGGTTTCCAGGTATTCCGCTTCGTAGTTTTCTGTATCTAGTTGCCGGATGTGGAAGTTCAGGGTGTCCAGGTATTCCGTTTCGTAGTTTTCTGTATCTAGGTGTCGGATGTCGAAGTTCAGGGTGTCCAAGTATTCCGCTCCGTAGTTTCCTGCATCTAGGTGTCAGACGTGGAAGTTCAGGTTCTTCAGGTATTCCGCTTCGTAGTTTTCTGTATCTAGGTGTCGGATATGGAAGTCCAGGGTGTCCAGGTATTCCGCTTCGTAGTTTTCTGTATCTGGGTGCCGGATGTGGAAGTTCAGGGTGTCCAGGTATTCCGCTTCGTAGTTTTCTGTATATAGGTGTCGGATGTGGAAGTCCAGGGTGTCCAGGTATTCCGCTTCGTAGTCTTCTGTATCTAGGTGTCGGATGTGGAAGTTCAGGGTTTCCAGGTATTCCGCTTCGTAGTTTTCTGTATCTAGTTGTCGGATGTCGAAGTTCAGGGTGTCCAGGTATTCCGCTCCGTAGTTTCCTGCATCTAGGTGTCAGACGTGGAAGTTCAGGTTGTTCAGGTATTCCGCTTCGTAGTTTTCTGTATCTGGGTGCCGGATGTGGATGTTCAGGGTGTCCAGGTATTCCGCTTCGTAGTTTCCTGCATCTAGGTGTCAGACGTGGAAGTTCAGGTTCTTCAGGTATTCCGCTTCGTAGTTTTCTGTATCTAGGTGTCGGATATGGAAGTCCAGGGTGTCCAGGTATTCCACTTCGTAGTTTTCTGTATCTGGGTGCCGGATGTGGAAGTTCAGGGTGTCCAGGTATTCCGCTTCGTAGTTTTCTGTATCTGGGTGCCGGATGTGGAAGTTCAGGGTGTCCAGGTATTCCGCTTCGTAGTTTTCTGTATCTAGGTGTCGGATGTGGAAGTCCAGGGTGTCCAGGTATTCCGCTTCGTAGTTTTCTGTATCTTGGTGCCGGATGTGCAAGTTCAGGGTGTCCAGGTATTCCGCTTCGTAGTTTTCTGTATATAGGTGTCGGATGTGGAAGTCCAGGGTGTCCAGGGATTCCGCCTCGTAGTCTTCTGTATCTAGGTGTCGGATGTGGAAGTTCAGGGTGTCCAGGTATTCCGCTTCGTAGTTTTCTCTATCTAGGTGTCGGATGTGGAAGTCCAGGGTGTCCAGGTATTCCGCTTCGTAGTTTTCTGTATATAGGTGTCGGATGTGTAAGTCCAGGGTGTCCAGGTATTCCGCTTCGTAGTCTTCTGTATCTAGGTGTCGGATGTGGAAGTTCAGGGTTTCCAGGTATTCCGCTTCGTAGTTTTCTGTATCTAGTTGCCGGATGTGGAAGTTCAGGGTGTCCAGGTATTCCGTTTCGTAGTTTTCTGTATCTAGGTGTCGGATGTCGAAGTTCAGGGTGTCCAAGTATTCCGCTCCGTAGTTTCCTGCATCTAGGTGTCAGACGTGGAAGTTCAGGTTCTTCAGGTATTCCGCTTCGTAGTTTTCTGTATCTAGGTGTCGGATATGGAAGTCCAGGGTGTCCAGGTATTCCGCTTCGTAGTTTTCTGTATATAGGTGTCGGATGTGTAAGTCCAGGGTGTCCAGGTATTCCGCTTCGTAGTCTTCTGTATCTAGGTGTCGGATGTGGAAGTTCAGGGTTTCCAGGTATTCCGCTTCGTAGTTTTCTGTATCTAGTTGCCGGATGTGGAAGTTCAGGGTGTCCAGGTATTCCGTTTCGTAGTTTTCTGTATCTAGGTGTCGGATGTCGAAGTTCAGGGTGTCCAAGTATTCCGCTCCGTAGTTTCCTGCATCTAGGTGTCAGACGTGGAAGTTCAGGTTCTTCAGGTATTCCGCTTCGTAGTTTTCTGTATCTAGGTGTCGGATATGGAAGTCCAGGGTGTCCAGGTATTCCGCTTCGTAGTTTTCTGTATCTGGGTGCCGGATGTGGAAGTTCAGGGTGTCCAGGTATTCCGCTTCGTAGTTTTCTGTATATAGGTGTCGGATGTGGAAGTCCAGGGTGTCCAGGTATTCCGCTTCGTAGTCTTCTGTATCTAGGTGTCGGATGTGGAAGTTCAGGGTTTCCAGGTATTCCGCTTCGTAGTTTTCTGTATCTAGTTGTCGGATGTCGAAGTTCAGGGTGTCCAGGTATTCCGCTCCGTAGTTTCCTGCATCTAGGTGTCAGACGTGGAAGTTCAGGTTGTTCAGGTATTCCGCTTCGTAGTTTTCTGTATCTGGGTGCCGGATGTGGATGTTCAGGGTGTCCAGGTATTCCGCTTCGTAGTTTCCTGCATCTAGGTGTCAGACGTGGAAGTTCAGGTTCTTCAGGTATTCCGCTTCGTAGTTTTCTGTATCTAGGTGTCGGATATGGAAGTCCAGGGTGTCCAGGTATTCCGCTTCGTAGTTTTCTGTATCTGGGTGCCGGATGTGGAAGTTCAGGGTGTCCAGGTATTCCGCTTCGTAGTTTTCTGTATCTGGGTGCCGGATGTGGAAGTTCAGGGTGTCCAGGTATTCCGCTTCGTAGTTTTCTGTATCTAGGTGTCGGATGTGGAAGTCCAGGGTGTCCAGGTATTCCGCTTCGTAGTTTTCTGTATCTTGGTGCCGGATGTGCAAGTTCAGGGTGTCCAGGTATTCCGCTTCGTAGTTTTCTGTATATAGGTGTCGGATGTGGAAGTCCAGGGTGTCCAGGGATTCCGCCTCGTAGTCTTCTGTATCTAGGTGTCGGATGTGGAAGTTCAGGGTGTCCAGGTATTCCGCTTCGTAGTTTTCTCTATCTAGGTGTCGGATGTGGAAGTCCAGGGTGTCCAGGTATTCCGCTTCGTAGTTTTCTGTATATAGGTGTCGGATGTGTAAGTCCAGGGTGTCCAGGTATTCCGCTTCGTAGTCTTCTGTATCTAGGTGTCGGATGTGGAAGTTCAGGGTTTCCAGGTATTCCGCTTCGTAGTTTTCTGTATCTAGTTGCCGGATGTGGAAGTTCAGGGTGTCCAGGTATTCCGTTTCGTAGTTTTCTGTATCTAGGTGTCGGATGTCGAAGTTCAGGGTGTCCAAGTATTCCGCTCCGTAGTTTCCTGCATCTAGGTGTCAGACGTGGAAGTTCAGGTTCTTCAGGTATTCCGCTTCGTAGTTTTCTGTATCTAGGTGTCGGATATGGAAGTCCAGGGTGTCCAGGTATTCCGCTTCGTAGTTTTCTGTATCTGGGTGCCGGATGTGGAAGTTCAGGGTGTCCAGGTATTCCGCTTCGTAGTTTTCTGTATATAGGTGTCGGATGTGGAAGTCCAGGGTGTCCAGGTATTCCGCTTCGTAGTCTTCTGTATCTAGGTGTCGGATGTGGAAGTTCAGGGTTTCCAGGTATTCCGCTTCGTAGTTTTCTGTATCTAGTTGTCGGATGTCGAAGTTCAGGGTGTCCAGGTATTCCGCTCCGTAGTTTCCTGCATCTAGGTGTCAGACGTGGAAGTTCAGGTTGTTCAGGTATTCCGCTTCGTAGTTTTCTGTATCTGGGTGCCGGATGTGGATGTTCAGGGTGTCCAGGTATTCCGCTTCGTAGTTTCCTGCATCTAGGTGTCAGACGTGGAAGTTCAGGTTCTTCAGGTATTCCGCTTCGTAGTTTTCTGTATCTAGGTGTCGGATATGGAAGTCCAGGGTGTCCAGGTATTCCGCTTCGTAGTTTTCTGTATCTGGGTGCCGGATGTGGAAGTTCAGGGTGTCCAGGTATTCCGCTTCGTAGTTTTCTGTATCTGGGTGCCGGATGTGGAAGTTCAGTGTGTCCAGGTATTCCGCTTCGTAGTTTTCTGTATATAGGTGTCGGATGTGTAAGTCCAGGGTGTCCAGGTATTTCGCTTCGTAGTTTTCTGTATCTAGTTGCCGGATGTGGAAGTTCAGGGTGTCCAGGTATTCCGCTTCGTAGTTTTCTGTATATAGGTGTCGGATGTGGAAGTCCAGGGTGTCCAGGTATTCCGCTTCGTAGTCTTCTGTATCTAGGTGTCGGATGTGGAAGTTCAGGGTTTCCAGGTATTCCGCTTCGTATTTTTCTGTATCTAGTTGCCGGATGTGGAAGTTCAGGGTGTCCAGGTATTCCGCTTCGTAGTTTTCTGTATCTAGGTGTCGGATGTGGAAGTCCAGGGTGTCCAGGTATTCCGCTTCGTAGTTTTCTGTATCTTGGTGCCGGATGTGCAAGTTCAGGGTGTCCAGGTATTCAGCTTCGTATTTTTCTGTATATAGGTGTCGGATGTGGAAGTACAGGGTGTCCAGGGATTCCGCCTCGTAGTCTTCTGTATCTAGGTGTCGGATGTGGAAGTTCAGGGTGTCCAGGTATTCCGCTTCGTAGTTTTCTCTATCTAGGTGTCGGATGTGGAAGTCCAGGGTGTCCAGGTATTCCGCTTCGTAGTTTTCTGTATCTGGGTGCCGGATGTGGAAGTTCAGGGTGTCCAGGTATTCCGCTTCGTAGTTTTCTGTATATAGGTGTCGGATGTGTAAGTCCAGGGTGTCCAGGTATTCCGCTTCGTAGTCTTCTGTATCTAGGTGTCGGATGTGGAAGTTCAGGGTTTCCAGGTATTCCGCTTCGTATTTTTCTGTATCTAGTTGCCGGATGTGGAAGTTCAGGGTGTCCAGGTATTCCGTTTCGTAGTTTTCTGTATCTAGGTGTCGGATGTCGAAGTTCAGGGTGTCCAGGTATTCCGCTCCGTAGTTTCCTGCATCTAGGTGTCAGACGTGGAAGTTCAGGTTCTTCAGGTATTCCGCTTCGTAGTTTTCTGTATCTAGGTGTCGGATATGGAAGTCCAGGGTGTCCAGGTATTCCGCTTCGTAGTTTTCTGTATCTGGGTGCCGGATGTGGAAGTTCAGGGTGTCCAGGTATTCCGCTTCGTAGTTTTCTGTATATAGGTGTTGGATGTGGAAGTCCAGGGTGTCCAGGTATTCCGCTTCGTAGTCTTCTGTATCTAGGTGTCGGATGTGGAAGTTCAGGGTTTCCAGGTATTCCGCATCGTAGTTTTCTGTATCTAGTTGCCGGATGTGGAAGTTCAGGGTGTCCAGGTATTCCGCTTCGTAGTCTTCTGTATCTAGGTGTCGGATGTGGAAGTTCAGGGTTTCCAGGTATTCCGCTTCGTAGTTTTCTGTATCTAGTTGCCGGATGTGGAAGTTCAGGGTGTCCAGGTATTCCGCTTCGTAGTTTTCTGTATCTGGGTGCCGGATGTGGAAGTTCAGGGTGTCCAGGTATTCCGCTTCGTAGTTTTCTGTATCTGGGTGCCGGATGTGGAAGTTCAGGGTGTCCAGGTATTCCGCTTCGTAGTTTTCTGTATCTGGGTGCCGGATGTGGAAGTTCAGGGTGTCCAGGTATTCCGCTCCGTAGTTTCCTGCATCTAGGTGTCAGACGTGGAAGTTCAGGTTGTTCAGGTATTCCGCTTCGTAGTTTTCTGTATATAGGTGTCGGATGTGGAAGTCCAGGGTGTCCAGGTATTCCGCTTCGTAGTCTTCTGTATCTAGGTGTCGGATGTGGAAGTTCAGGGTTTCCAGGTATTCCGCATCGTAGTTTTCTGTATCTAGTTGCCGGATGTGGAAGTTCAGGGTGTCCAGGTATTCCGCTTCGTAGTCTTCTGTATCTAGGTGTCGGATGTGGAAGTTCAGGGTTTCCAGGTATTCCGCTTCGTAGTTTTCTGTATCTGGGTGCCGGATGTGGAAGTTCAGGGTGTCCAGGTATTCCGCTTCGTAGTTTTCTGTATCTGGGTGCCGGATGTGGAAGTTCAGGGTGTCCAGGTATTCCGCTTCGTAGTTTTCTGTATATAGGTGTCGGATGTGTAAGTCCAGGGTGTCCAGGTATTCCGCTTCGTAGTTTTCTGTATCTAGGTGTCGGATGTGGAAGTTCAGGGTTTCCAGGTATTCCGCTTCGTAGTTTTCTGTATCTAGTTGCCGGATGTGGAAGTTCAGGGTGTCCAGGTATTCCGCTTCGTAGTTTTCTGTATATAGGTGTCGGATGTGGAAGTCCAGGGTGTCCAGGTATTCCGCTTCGTAGTATTCTGTATCTAGGTGTCGGATGTGGAAGTTCAGGGTTTCCAGGTATTCCGCTTCGTATTTTTCTGTATCTAGTTGCCGGATGTGGAAGTTCAGGGTGTCCAGGTATTCCGCTTCGTAGTTTTCTGTATCTAGGTGTCGGATGTGGAAGTCCAGGGTGTCCAGGTATTCCGCTTCGTAGTTTTCTGTATCTTGGTGCCGGATGTGCAAGTTCAGGGTGTCCAGGTATTCCGCTTCGTAGTTTTCTGTATATAGGTGTCGGATGTGGAAGTTCAGGGTGTCCAGGTATTCCGCTTCGTAGTTTTCTGTATCTGGGTGCCGGATGTGGAAGTTCAGGGTGTCCAGGTATTCCGCTTCGTAGTTTTCTGTATATAGGTGTCGGATGTGGAAGTCCAGGGTGTCCAGGTATTCCGCTTCGTAGTCTTCTGTATCTAGGTGTCGGATGTGGAAGTTCAGGGTTTCCAGGTATTCCGCTTCGTAGTTTTCTGTATCTAGTTGCCGGATGTGGAAGTTCAGGGTGTCCAGGTATTCCGCTTCGTAGTTTTCTGTATCTAGGTGTCGGATGTGGAAGTCCAGGGTGTCCAGGTATTCCGCTTCGTAGTTTTCTGTATCTGGGTGCCGGATGTGGAAGGTCCAGGGTGTCCAGGTATTCCGCTCCGTAGTTTCCTGCATCTAGGTGTCAGAATTGGAAGTTCAAGTTCTTCAGGTATTCCGCTTCGTAGTTTTCTGTATCTAGGTGTCGGATGTGGAAGTCCAGGGTGTCCAGGTATTCCGCTTCGTAGTTTTCTGTATATAGGTGTCGGATGTGGAAGTTCAGGGTGTCCAGGTATTCCGCTCCGTAGTTTCCTGCATCTAGGTGTCAGACGTGGAAGTTCAAGTTCTTCAGGTATTCCGCTTCGTAGTTTTCTGTATCTAGGTGTCGGATGTGGAAGTCCAGGGTGTCCAGGTATTCCGCTTCGTAGTTTTCTGTATCTGGGTGCCGGATGTGGAAGTTCAGGGTGTCCAGGTATTCCGCTTCGTAGTTTTCTGTATATAGGTGTCGGATGTGTAAGTCCAGGGTGTCCAGGTATTCCGCTTCGTAGTCTTCTGTATCTAGGTGTCGGATGTGGAAGTTCAGGGTTTCCAGGTATTCCGCTTCGTAGTTTTCTGTATCTAGTTGCCGGATGTGGAAGTTCAGGGTGTCCAGGTATTCCGCTTCGTAGTTTTCTGTATATAGGTGTCGGATGTGGAAGTTCAGGGTTTCCAGGTATTCCGCATCGTAGTTTTCTGTATCTAGTTGCCGGATGTGGAAGTTCAGGGTGTCCAGGTATTCCGCTTCGTAGTCTTCTGTATCTAGGTGTCGGATGTGGAAGTTCAGGGTTTCCAGGTATTCCGCTTCGTAGTTTTCTGTATCTAGTTGCCGGATGTGGAAGTTCAGGGTGTCCAGGTATTCCGCTTCGTAGTTTTCTGTATCTGGGTGCCGGATGTGGAAGTTCAGGGTGTCCAGGTATTCCGCTTCGTAGTTTTCTGTATCTGGGTGCCGGATGTGGAAGTTCAGGGTGTCCAGGTATTCCGCTTCGTAGTTTTCTGTATCTGGGTGCCGGATGTGGAAGTTCAGGGTGTCCAGGTATTCCGCTCCGTAGTTTCCTGCATCTAGGTGTCAGACGTGGAAGTTCAGGTTGTTCAGGTATTCCGCTTCGTAGTTTTCTGTATATAGGTGTCGGATGTGGAAGTCCAGGGTGTCCAGGTATTCCGCTTCGTAGTCTTCTGTATCTAGGTGTCGGATGTGGAAGTTCAGGGTTTCCAGGTATTCCGCATCGTAGTTTTCTGTATCTAGTTGCCGGATGTGGAAGTTCAGGGTGTCCAGGTATTCCGCTTCGTAGTCTTCTGTATCTAGGTGTCGGATGTGGAAGTTCAGGGTTTCCAGGTATTCCGCTTCGTAGTTTTATGTATCTGGGTGCCGGATGTGGAAGTTCAGGGTGTCCAGGTATTCCGCTTCGTAGTTTTCTGTATCTGGGTGCCGGATGTGGAAGTTCAGGGTGTCCAGGTATTCCGCTTCGTAGTTTTCTGTATATAGGTGTCGGATGTGTAAGTCCAGGGTGTCCAGGTATTCCGCTTCGTAGTTTTCTGTATCTAGGTGTCGGATGTGGAAGTTCAGGGTTTCCAGGTATTCCGCTTCGTAGTTTTCTGTATCTAGTTGCCGGATGTGGAAGTTCAGGGTGTCCAGGTATTCCGCTTCGTAGTTTTCTGTATATAGGTGTCGGATGTGGAAGTTCAGGGTGTCCAGGTATTCCGCTTCGTAGTTTTCTGTATCTGGGTGCCGGATGTGGAAGTTCAGGGTGTCCAGGTATTCCGCTTCGTAGTTTTCTGTATATAGGTGTCGGATGTGTAAGTCCAGGGTGTCCAGGTATTCCGCTTCGTAGTTTTCTGTATCTAGGTGTCGGATGTGGAAGTTCAGGGTTTCCAGGTATTCCGCTTCGTAGTTTTCTGTATCTAGTTGCCGGATGTGGAAGTTCAGGGTGTCCAGGTATTCCGCTTCGTAGTTTTCTGTATATAGGTGTCGGATGTGGAAGTCCAGGGTGTCCAGGTATTCCGCTTCGTAGTATTCTGTATCTAGGTGTCGGATGTGGAAGTTCAGGGTTTCCAGGTATTCCGCTTCGTATTTTTCTGTATCTAGTTGCCGGATGTGGAAGTTCAGGGTGTCCAGGTATTCCGCTTCGTAGTTTTCTGTATCTAGGTGTCGGATGTGGAAGTCCAGGGTGTCCAGGTATTCCGCTTCGTAGTTTTCTGTATCTTGGTGCCGGATGTGCAAGTTCAGGGTGTCCAGGTATTCCGCTTCGTAGTTTTCTGTATATAGGTGTCGGATGTGGAAGTTCAGGGTGTCCAGGTATTCCGCTTCGTAGTTTTCTGTATCTGGGTGCCGGATGTGGAAGTTCAGGGTGTCCAGGTATTCCGCTTCGTAGTTTTCTGTATATAGGTGTCGGATGTGGAAGTCCAGGGTGTCCAGGTATTCCGCTTCGTAGTCTTCTGTATCTAGGTGTCGGATGTGGAAGTTCAGGGTTTCCAGGTATTCCGCTTCGTAGTTTTCTGTATCTAGTTGCCGGATGTGGAAGTTCAGGGTGTCCAGGTATTCCGCTTCGTAGTTTTCTGTATCTAGGTGTCGGATGTGGAAGTCCAGGGTGTCCAGGTATTCCGCTTCGTAGTTTTCTGTATCTGGGTGCCGGATGTGGAAGGTCCAGGGTGTCCAGGTATTCCGCTCCGTAGTTTCCTGCATCTAGGTGTCAGAATTGGAAGTTCAAGTTCTTCAGGTATTCCGCTTCGTAGTTTTCTGTATCTAGGTGTCGGATGTGGAAGTCCAGGGTGTCCAGGTATTCCGCTTCGTAGTTTTCTGTATATAGGTGTCGGATGTGGAAGTTCAGGGTGTCCAGGTATTCCGCTCCGTAGTTTCCTGCATCTAGGTGTCAGACGTGGAAGTTCAAGTTCTTCAGGTATTCCGCTTCGTAGTTTTCTGTATCTAGGTGTCGGATGTGGAAGTCCAGGGTGTCCAGGTATTCCGCTTCGTAGTTTTCTGTATCTGGGTGCCGGATGTGGAAGTTCAGGGTGTCCAGGTATTCCGCTTCGTAGTTTTCTGTATATAGGTGTCGGATGTGTAAGTCCAGGGTGTCCAGGTATTCCGCTTCGTAGTCTTCTGTATCTAGGTGTCGGATGTGGAAGTTCAGGGTTTCCAGGTATTCCGCTTCGTAGTTTTCTGTATCTAGTTGCCGGATGTGGAAGTTCAGGGTGTCCAGGTATTCCGCTTCGTAGTTTTCTGTATATAGGTGTCGGATGTGGAAGTTCAGGGTTTCCAGGTATTCCGCATCGTAGTTTTCTGTATCTAGTTGCCGGATGTGGAAGTTCAGGGTGTCCAGGTATTCCGCTTCGTAGTCTTCTGTATCTAGGTGTCGGATGTGGAAGTTCAGGGTTTCCAGGTATTCCGCTTCGTAGTTTTCTGTATCTAGTTGCCGGATGTGGAAGTTCAGGGTGTCCAGGTATTCCGCTTCGTAGTTTT
The DNA here is from genome assembly GCA_963971525.1 of Cephus spinipes. NCBI lineage: Eukaryota > Metazoa > Arthropoda > Insecta > Hymenoptera > Cephidae > Cephus > Cephus spinipes. The sequence goes on from OZ020578.1 coordinate 12,130,477, forward strand.
CTGTATCTGGGTGCCGGATGTGGAAGTTCAGGGTGTCCAGGTATTCCGCTTCGTAGTTTTCTGTATCTGGGTGCCGGATGTGGAAGTTCAGGGTGTCCAGGTATTCCGCTTCGTAGTTTTCTGTATCTGGGTGCCGGATGTGGAAGTTCAGGGTGTCCAGGTATTCCGCTCCGTAGTTTCCTGCATCTAGGTGTCAGACGTGGAAGTTCAGGTTGTTCAGGTATTCCGCTTCGTAGTTTTCTGTATATAGGTGTCGGATGTGGAAGTCCAGGGTGTCCAGGTATTCCGCTTCGTAGTCTTCTGTATCTAGGTGTCGGATGTGGAAGTTCAGGGTTTCCAGGTATTCCGCATCGTAGTTTTCTGTATCTAGTTGCCGGATGTGGAAGTTCAGGGTGTCCAGGTATTCCGCTTCGTAGTCTTCTGTATCTAGGTGTCGGATGTGGAAGTTCAGGGTTTCCAGGTATTCCGCTTCGTAGTTTTATGTATCTGGGTGCCGGATGTGGAAGTTCAGGGTGTCCAGGTATTCCGCTTCGTAGTTTTCTGTATCTGGGTGCCGGATGTGGAAGTTCAGGGTGTCCAGGTATTCCGCTTCGTAGTTTTCTGTATATAGGTGTCGGATGTGTAAGTCCAGGGTGTCCAGGTATTCCGCTTCGTAGTTTTCTGTATCTAGGTGTCGGATGTGGAAGTTCAGGGTTTCCAGGTATTCCGCTTCGTAGTTTTCTGTATCTAGTTGCCGGATGTGGAAGTTCAGGGTGTCCAGGTATTCCGCTTCGTAGTTTTCTGTATATAGGTGTCGGATGTGGAAGTCCAGGGTGTCCAGGTATTCCGCTTCGTAGTATTCTGTATCTAGGTGTCGGATGTGGAAGTTCAGGGTTTCCAGGTATTCCGCTTCGTATTTTTCTGTATCTAGTTGCCGGATGTGGAAGTTCAGGGTGTCCAGGTATTCCGCTTCGTAGTTTTCTGTATCTAGGTGTCGGATGTGGAAGTCCAGGGTGTCCAGGTATTCCGCTTCGTAGTTTTCTGTATCTTGGTGCCGGATGTGCAAGTTCAGGGTGTCCAGGTATTCCGCTTCGTAGTTTTCTGTATATAGGTGTCGGATGTGGAAGTTCAGGGTGTCCAGGTATTCCGCTTCGTAGTTTTCTGTATCTGGGTGCCGGATGTGGAAGTTCAGGGTGTCCAGGTATTCCGCTTCGTAGTTTTCTGTATATAGGTGTCGGATGTGGAAGTCCAGGGTGTCCAGGTATTCCGCTTCGTAGTCTTCTGTATCTAGTTGCCGGATGTGGAAGTTCAGGGTGTCCAGGTATTCCGCTTCGTAGTTTTCTGTATCTAGGTGTCGGATGTGGAAGTCCAGGGTGTCCAGGTATTCCGCTTCGTAGTTTTCTGTATCTGGGTGCCGGATGTGGAAGGTCCAGGGTGTCCAGGTATTCCGCTCCGTAGTTTCCTGCATCTAGGTGTCAGACGTGGAAGTTCAAGTTCTTCAGGTATTCCGCTTCGTAGTTTTCTGTATCTAGGTGTCGGATGTGGAAGTCCAGGGTGTCCAGGTATTCCGCTTCGTAGTTTTCTGTATATAGGTGTCGGATGTGGAAGTTCAGGGTGTCCAGGTATTCCGCTCCGTAGTTTCCTGCATCTAGGTGTCAGACGTGGAAGTTCAAGTTCTTCAGGTATTCCGCTTCGTAGTTTTCTGTATCTAGGTGTCGGATGTGGAAGTCCAGGGTGTCCAGGTATTCCGCTTCGTAGTTTTCTGTATCTGGGTGCCGGATGTGGAAGTTCAGGGTGTCCAGGTATTCCGCTTCGTAGTTTTCTGTATATAGGTGTCGGATGTGTAAGTCCAGGGTGTCCAGGTATTCCGCTTCGTAGTCTTCTGTATCTAGGTGTCGGATGTGGAAGTTCAGGGTTTCCAGGTATTCCGCTTCGTAGTTTTCTGTATCTAGTTGCCGGATGTGGAAGTTCAGGGTGTCCAGGTATTCCGCTTCGTAGTTTTCTGTATCTAGTTGTCGGATGTCGAAGTTCAGGGTGTCCAGGTATTCCGCTCCGTAGTTTCCTGCATCTAGTTGTCAGACGTGGAAGTTCAGGTTGTTCAGGTATTCCGCTTCGTAGTTTTCTGTATCTGGGTGCCGGATGAGGATGTTCAGGGTGTCCAGGTATTCCGCTTCGTAGTTTTCTGTATCTTGGTGCCGGATGTGCAAGTTCAGGGTGTCCAGGTATTCCGCTTCGTAGTTTTCTGTATATAGGTGTCGGATGTGGAAGTTCAGGGTGTCCAGGTATTCCGCTTCGTAGTTTTCTGTATCTGGGTGCCGGATGTGGAAGTTCAGGGTGTCCAGGTATTCCGCTTCGTAGTTTTCTGTATATAGGTGTCGGATGTGGAAGTCCAGGGTGTCCAGGTATTCCGCTTCGTAGTCTTCTGTATCTAGGTGTCGGATGTGGAAGTTCAGGGTTTCCAGGTATTCCGCTTCGTAGTTTTCTGTATCTAGTTGCCGGATGTGGAAGTTCAGGGTGTCCAGGTATTCCGCTTCGTAGTTTTCTGTATCTAGGTGTCGGATGTGGAAGTCCAGGGTGTCCAGGTATTCCGCTTCGTAGTTTTCTGTATCTGGGTGCCGGATGTGGAAGGTCCAGGGTGTCCAGGTATTCCGCTCCGTAGTTTCCTGCATCTAGGTGTCAGACGTGGAAGTTCAAGTTCTTCAGGTATTCCGCTTCGTAGTTTTCTGTATCTAGGTGTCGGATGTGGAAGTCCAGGGTGTCCAGGTATTCCGCTTCGTAGTTTTCTGTATATAGGTGTCGGATGTGGAAGTTCAGGGTGTCCAGGTATTCCGCTCCGTAGTTTCCTGCATCTAGGTGTCAGACGTGGAAGTTCAAGTTCTTCAGGTATTCCGCTTCGTAGTTTTCTGTATCTAGGTGTCGGATGTGGAAGTCCAGGGTGTCCAGGTATTCCGCTTCGTAGTTTTCTGTATCTGGGTGCCGGATGTGGAAGTTCAGGGTGTCCAGGTATTCCGCTTCGTAGTTTTCTGTATATAGGTGTCGGATGTGTAAGTCCAGGGTGTCCAGGTATTCCGCTTCGTAGTCTTCTGTATCTAGGTGTCGGATGTGGAAGTTCAGGGTTTCCAGGTATTCCGCTTCGTAGTTTTCTGTATCTAGTTGCCGGATGTGGAAGTTCAGGGTGTCCAGGTATTCCGCTTCGTAGTTTTCTGTATCTAGTTGTCGGATGTCGAAGTTCAGGGTGTCCAGGTATTCCGCTCCGCAGTTTCCTGCATCTAGTTGTCAGACGTGGAAGTTCAGGTTGTTCAGGTATTCCGCTTCGTAGTTTTCTGTATCTGGGTGCCGGATGAGGATGTTCAGGGTGTCCAGGTATTCCGCTTCGTAGTTTTCTGTATATAGGTGTCGGATGTGGAAGTCCAGGGTGTCCAGGTATTCCGCTTCGTAGTCTTCTGTATCTAGGTGTCGGATGTGGAAGTTCAGGGTTTCCAGGTATTCCGCTTCGTAGTTTTCTGTATATAGGTGTCGGATGTGGAAGTTCAGGGTGTCGAGGTATTCCGCTTCGTAGTTTTCTGTATCTGGGTGCCGGATGTGGAAGTTCAGGGTGTCCAGGTATTCCGCTTCGTAGTTTTCTGTATATAGGTGTCGGATGTGGAAGTCCAGGGTGTCCAGGTATTCCGCTTCGTAGTCTTCTGTATCTAGGTGTCGGATGTGGAAGTTCAGGGTTTCCAGGTATTCCGCTTCGTAGTTTTCTGTATCTAGTTGCCGGATGTGGAAGTTCAGGGTGTCCAGGTATTCCGCTTCGTAGTTTTCTGTATCTAGTTGTCGGATGTCGAATTTCAGGGTGTCCAGGTATTCCGCTCCGTAGTTTCCTGCATCTAGTTGTCAGACGTGGAAGTTCAGGTTGTTCAGGTATTCCGCTTCGTAGTTTTCTGTATCTGGGTGCCGGATGAGGATGTTCAGGGTGTCCAGGTATTCCGCTTCGTAGTTTTTTGTATATAGGTGTCGGATGTGGAAGTCCAGGGTGTCCAGGTATTCCGCTTCGTAGTCTTCTGTATCTAGGTGTCGGATGTGGAAGTTCAGGGTTTCCAGGTATTCCGCTTTGTAGTTTTCTGTATCTAGTTGCCGGATGTGGAAGTTGAGGGTGTCCAGGTATTCCGCTTCGTAGTTTTCTGTATATAGGTGTCGGATGTGGAAGTTCAGGGTGTCCAGGTATTCCGCTTCGTAGTTTTCTGTATCTGGGTGCCGGATGTGGAAGTTCAGGGTGTCCAGGTATTCCGCTTCGTAGTTTTCTGTATATAGGTGTCGGATGTGGAAGTCCAGGGTGTCCAGGTATTCCGCTTCGTAGTCTTCTGTATCTAGGTGTCGGATGTGGAAGTTCAGGGTTTCCAGGTATTCCGCTTCGTAGTTTTCTGTATCTAGTTGCCGGATGTGGAAGTTCAGGGTGTCCAGGTATTCCGCTTCGTAGTTTTCTGTATCTAGGTGTCGGATGTGGAAGTCCAGGGTGTCCAGGTATTCCGCTTCGTAGTTTTCTGTATCTGGGTGCCGGATGTGGAAGTTCAGGGTGTCCAGGTATTCCGCTTCGTAGTTTTCTGTATATAGGTGTCGGATGTGGAAGTCCAGGGTGTCCAGGTATTCCGCCTCGTAGTCTTCTGTATCTAGGTGTCGGATGTGGAAGTTCAGGGTTTCCAGGTATTCCGCTTCGTAGTTTTCTGTATCTAGTTGCCGGATGTGGAAGTTCAGGGTGTCCAGGTATTCCGCTTCGTTGTTTTCTGTATATAGGTGTCGGATGTGGAAGTTCAGGGTGTCCAGGTATTCCGCTTCGTAGTTTTCTGTATCTGGGTGCCGGATGTGGAAGTTCAGGGTGTCCAGGTATTCCGCTTCGTAGTTTTCTGTATATAGGTGTCGGATGTGGAAGTCCAGGGTGTCCAGGTATTCCGCTTCGTAGTCTTCTGTATCTAGGTGTCGGATGTGGAAGTTCAGGGTTTCCAGGTATTCCGCTTCGTAGTTTTCTGTATCTAGTTGCCGGATGTGGAAGTTCAGGGTGTCCAGGTATTCCGCTTCGTAGTTTTCTGTATCTAGGTGTCGGATGTGGAAGTCCAGGGTGTCCAGGTATTCCGCTTCGTAGTCTTCTGTATCTAGGTGTCGGATGTGGAAGTTCAGGGTTTCCAGGTATTCCGCTTCGTAGTTTTCTGTATCTGGGTGCCGGATGAGGATGTTCAGGGTGTCCAGGTATTCCGCTTCGTAGTTTTTTGTATATAGGTGTCGGATGTGGAAGTCCAGGGTGTCCAGGTATTCCGCTTCGTAGTCTTCTGTATCTAGGTGTCGGATGTGGAAGTTCAGGGTTTCCAGGTATTCCGCTTTGTAGTTTTCTGTATCTAGTTGCCGGATGTGGAAGTTGAGGGTGTCCAGGTATTCCGCTTCGTAGTTTTCTGTATATAGGTGTCGGATGTGGAAGTTCAGGGTGTCCAGGTATTCCGCTTCGTAGTTTTCTGTATCTGGGTGCCGGATGTGGAAGTTCAGGGTGTCCAGGTATTCCGCTTCGTAGTTTTCTGTATATAGGTGTCGGATGTGGAAGTCCAGGGTGTCCAGGTATTCCGCTTCGTAGTCTTCTGTATCTAGGTGTCGGATGTGGAAGTTCAGGGTTTCCAGGTATTCCGCTTCGTAGTTTTCTGTATCTAGTTGCCGGATGTGGAAGTTCAGGGTGTCCAGGTATTCCGCTTCGTAGTTTTCTGTATCTAGGTGTCGGATGTGGAAGTCCAGGGTGTCCAGGTATTCCGCTTCGTAGTTTTCTGTATCTGGGTGCCGGATGTGGAAGTTCAGGGTGTCCAGGTATTCCGCTTCGTAGTTTTCTGTATATAGGTGTCGGATGTGGAAGTCCAGGGTGTCCAGGTATTCCGCCTCGTAGTCTTCTGTATCTAGGTGTCGGATGTGGAAGTTCAGGGTTTCCAGGTATTCCGCTTCGTAGTTTTCTGTATCTAGTTGCCGGATGTGGAAGTTCAGGGTGTCCAGGTATTCCGCTTCGTTGTTTTCTGTATATAGGTGTCGGATGTGGAAGTTCAGGGTGTCCAGGTATTCCGCTTCGTAGTTTTCTGTATCTGGGTGCCGGATGTGGAAGTTCAGGGTGTCCAGGTATTCCGCTTCGTAGTTTTCTGTATATAGGTGTCGGATGTGGAAGTCCAGGGTGTCCAGGTATTCCGCTTCGTAGTCTTCTGTATCTAGGTGTCGGATGTGGAAGTTCAGGGTTTCCAGGTATTCCGCTTCGTAGTTTTCTGTATCTAGTTGCCGGATGTGGAAGTTCAGGGTGTCCAGGTATTCCGCTTCGTAGTTTTCTGTATCTAGGTGTCGGATGTGGAAGTCCAGGGTGTCCAGGTATTCCGCTTCGTAGTTTTCTGTATCTGGGTGCCGGATGTGGAAGTTCAGGGTGTCCAGGTATTCCGCTTCGTAGTTTTCTGTATATAGGTGTCGGATGTGGAAGTCCAGGGTGTCCAGGTATTCCGCCTCGTAGTCTTCTGTATCTAGGTGTCGGATGTGGAAGTTCAGGGTTTCCAGGTATTCCGCTTCGTAGTTTTCTGTATCTAGGTGTCGGATGTGGAAGTCCAGGGTGTCCAGGTATTCCGCTTCGTAGTTTTCTGTATCTGGGTGCCGGATGTGGAAGTTCAGGGTGTCCAGGTATTCCGCTTCGTAGTTTTCTGTATATAGGTGTCGGATGTGGAAGTCCAGGGTGTCCAGGTATTCCGCTTCGTAGTTTTCTGTATCTGGGTGCCGGATGTGGAAGTTCAGGGTGTCCAGGTATTCCGCTTCGTAGTTTTCTGTATATAGGTGTCGGATGTGTAAGTCCAGGGTGTCCAGGTATTCCGCTTCGTAGTCTTCTGTATCTAGGTGTCGGATGTGGAAGTTCAGGGTTTCCAGGTATTCCGCTTCGTAGTTTTCTGTATCTAGGTGTCGGATGTGGAAGTCCAGGGTGTCCAGGTATTCCGCTTCGTAGTTTTCTGTATCTGGGTGCCGGATGTGGAAGTTCAGGGTGTCCAGGTATTCCGCTTCGTAGTTTTCTGTATATAGGTGTCGGATGTGTAAGTCCAGGGTGTCCAGGTATTCCGCTTCGTAGTCTTCTGTATCTAGGTGTCGGATGTGGAAGTTCAGGGTTTCCAGGTATTCCGCTTCGTAGTTTTCTGTATCTAGTTGCCGGATGTGGAAGTTCAGGGTGTCCAGGTATTCCGCTTCGTAGTTTTCTGTATCTAGTTGTCGGATGTCGAAGTTCAGGGTGTCCAGGTATTCCGCTCCGTAGTTTCCTGCATCTAGTTGTCAGACGTGGAAGTTCAGGTTGTTCAGGTATTCCGCTTCGTAGTTTTCTGTATCTGGGTGCCGGATGAGGATGTTCAGGGTGTCCAGGTATTCCGCTTCGTAGTTTTTTGTATATAGGTGTCGGATGTGGAAGTCCAGGGTGTCCAGGTATTCCGCTTCGTAGTCTTCTGTATCTAGGTGTCGGATGTGGAAGTTCAGGGTTTCCAGGTATTCCGCTTTGTAGTTTTCTGTATCTAGTTGCCGGATGTGGAAGTTGAGGGTGTCCAGGTATTCCGCTTCGTAGTTTTCTGTATATAGGTGTCGGATGTGGAAGTTCAGGGTGTCCAGGTATTCCGCTTCGTAGTTTTCTGTATCTGGGTGCCGGATGTGGAAGTTCAGGGTGTCCAGGTATTCCGCTTCGTAGTTTTCTGTATATAGGTGTCGGATGTGGAAGTCCAGGGTGTCCAGGTATTCCGCTTCGTAGTCTTCTGTATCTAGGTGTCGGATGTGGAAGTTCAGGGTTTCCAGGTATTCCGCTTCGTAGTTTTCTGTATCTAGTTGCCGGATGTGGAAGTTCAGGGTGTCCAGGTATTCCGCTTCGTAGTTTTCTGTATCTAGGTGTCGGATGTGGAAGTCCAGGGTGTCCAGGTATTCCGCTTCGTAGTTTTCTGTATCTGGGTGCCGGATGTGGAAGTTCAGGGTGTCCAGGTATTCCGCTTCGTAGTTTTCTGTATATAGGTGTCGGATGTGGAAGTCCAGGGTGTCCAGGTATTCCGCCTCGTAGTCTTCTGTATCTAGGTGTCGGATGTGGAAGTTCAGGGTTTCCAGGTATTCCGCTTCGTAGTTTTCTGTATCTAGTTGCCGGATGTGGAAGTTCAGGGTGTCCAGGTATTCCGCTTCGTTGTTTTCTGTATATAGGTGTCGGATGTGGAAGTTCAGGGTGTCCAGGTATTCCGCTTCGTAGTTTTCTGTATCTGGGTGCCGGATGTGGAAGTTCAGGGTGTCCAGGTATTCCGCTTCGTAGTTTTCTGTATATAGGTGTCGGATGTGGAAGTCCAGGGTGTCCAGGTATTCCGCTTCGTAGTCTTCTGTATCTAGGTGTCGGATGTGGAAGTTCAGGGTTTCCAGGTATTCCGCTTCGTAGTTTTCTGTATCTAGTTGCCGGATGTGGAAGTTCAGGGTGTCCAGGTATTCCGCTTCGTAGTTTTCTGTATCTAGGTGTCGGATGTGGAAGTCCAGGGTGTCCAGGTATTCCGCTTCGTAGTTTTCTGTATCTGGGTGCCGGATGTGGAAGTTCAGGGTGTCCAGGTATTCCGCTTCGTAGTTTTCTGTATATAGGTGTCGGATGTGGAAGTCCAGGGTGTCCAGGTATTCCGCCTCGTAGTCTTCTGTATCTAGGTGTCGGATGTGGAAGTTCAGGGTTTCCAGGTATTCCGCTTCGTAGTTTTCTGTATCTAGGTGTCGGATTTCGAAGTTCAGGGTGTCCAGGTATTCCGCTCCGTAGTTTCCTGCATCTAGGTGTCAGACGTGGAAGTTCAAGTTCTTCAGGTATTCCGCTTCGTAGTTTTCTGTATCTAGGTGTCGGATGTGGAAGTCCAGGGTGTCCAGGTATTCCGCTTCGTAGTTTTCTGTATCTGGGTGCCGGATGTGGAAGTTCAGGGTGTCCAGGTATTCCGCTTCGTAGTTTTCTGTATCTAGGTGTCGGATGTGGAAGTTCAGGGTTTCCAGGTATTCCGCTTCGTAGTTTTCTGTATCTAGTTGCCGGATGTGGAAGTCCAGAGTGTCCAGGTATTCCGCTTCGTAGTTTTCTGTATCTGGGTGCCGGATGTGGAAGTTCAGGGTGTCCAGGTATTCCGCTTCGTAGTTTTCTGTATCTGGGTGCCGGATGTGGAAGTTCAGGGTGTCCAGGTATTCCGCTTCGTAGTTTTCTGTATATAGGTGTCGGATGTGTAAGTCCAGGGTGTCCAGGTATTCCGCTTCGTAGTTTTCTGTATCTAGGTGTCGGATGTGGAAGTTGAGGGTTTCCAGGTATTCCGCTTCGTAGTTTTCTGTATCTAGTTGCCGGATGTGGAAGTTCAGGGTGTCCAGGTATTCCGCTTCGTAGTTTTCTGTATATAGGTGTCGGATGTGGAAGTCCAGGGTGTCCAGGTATTCCGCTTCGTAGTCTTCTGTATCTAGGTGTCGGATGTGGAAGTTCAGGGTTTCCAGGTATTCCGCTTCGTATTTTTCTGTATCTAGTTGCCGGATGTGGAAGTTCAGGGTGTCCAGGTATTCCGCTTCGTAGTTTTCTGTATCTAGGTGTCGGATGTGGAAGTCCAGGGTGTCCAGGTATTCCGCTCCGTAGTTTCCTGCATCTAGGTGTCAGACGTGGAAGTTTAAGTTCTTCAGGTATTCCGCTTCGTAGTTTTCTGTATCTAGGTGTCGGATGTGGAAGTCCAGGGTGTCCAGGTATTCCGCTTCGTAGTCTTCTGTATCTAGGTGTCGGATGTGGAAGTTCAGGGTTTCCAGGTATTCCGCTTCGTAGTTTTCTGTATCTAGTTGCCGGATGTGGAAGTTCAGGGTGTCCAGGTATTCCGCTTCGTAGTTTTCTGTATCTAGGTGTCGGATGTCGAAGTTCAGGGTGTCCAGGTATTCCGCTCCGTAGTTTCCTGCATCTAGGTGTCAGACGTGGAAGTTCAAGTTCTTCAGGTATTCCGCTTCGTAGTTTTCTGTATCTAGGTGTCGGATGTGGAAGTCCAGGGTGTCCAGGTATTCCGCTTCGTAGTTTTCTGTATCTGGGTGCCGGATGTGGAAGTTCAGGGTGTGCAGGTATTCCGCTTCGTAGTTTTCTGTATATAGGTGTCGGATGTGTAAGTCCAGGGTGTCTAGGTATTCCGCTTCGTAGTTTTCTGTATATAGGTGTCGGATGTGGAAGTCCAGGGTGTCCAGGTATTCCGCTTCGTAGTCTTCTGTATCTAGGTGTCGGATGTGGAAGTTCAGGGTTTCCAGGTATTCCGCTTCGTAGTTTTCTGTATCTAGTTGCCGGATGTGGAAGTTCAGGGTGTCCAGGTATTCCGCTTCGTAGTTTTCTGTATCTAGGTGTCGGATGTGGAAGTCCAGAGTGTCCAGGTATTCCGCTTCGTAGTTTTCTGTATCTGGGTGCCGGATGTGGAAGTTCAGGGTGTCCAGGTATTCCGCTTCGTAGTTTTCTGTATCTGGGTGCCGGATGTGGAAGTTCAGGGTGTCCAGGTATTCCGCTTCGTAGTTTTCTGTATCTAGGTGTCGGATGTGGAAGTTCAGGGTTTCCAGGTATTCCGCTTCGTAGTTTTCTGTATCTAGTTGCCGGATGTGGAAGTTCAGGGTGTCCAGGTATTCCGATTCGTAGTTTTCTGTATATAGGTGTCGGATGTGGAAGTCCAGGGTGTCCAGGTATTCCGCTTCGTAGTCTTCTGTATCTAGGTGTCGGATGTGGAAGTTCAGGGTTTCCAGGTATTCCGCTTCGTAGTTTTCTGTATCTAGTTGCCGGACGTGGAAGTTCAGGGTGTCCAGGTATTCCGCTTCGTAGTTTTCTGTATCTAGGTGTCGGATGTCGAAGTTCAGGGTGTCCAGGTATTCCGCTCCGTAGTTTCCTGCATCTAGGTGTCAGACGTGGAAGTTCAAGTTCTTCAGGTATTCCGCTTCGTAGTTTTCTGTATCTAGGTGTCGGATGTGGAAGTCCAGGGTGTCCAGGTATTCCGCTTCGTAGTTTTCTGTATCTGGGTGCCGGATGTGGAAGTTCAGGGTGTGCAGGTATTCCGCTTCGTAGTTTTCTGTATATAGGTGTCGGATGTGTAAGTCCAGGGTGTCCAGGTATTCCGCTTCGTAGTCTTCTGTATCTAGGTGTCGGATGTGGAAGTTCAGGGTTTCCAGGTATTCCGCATCGTAGTTTTCTGTATCTAGTTGCCGGATGTGGAAGTTCAGGGTGTCCAGGTATTCCGCTTCGTAGTCTTCTGTATCTAGGTGTCGGATGTGGAAGTTCAGGGTTTCCAGGTATTCCGCTTCGTAGTTTTCTGTATCTAGTTGCCGGATGTGGAAGTTCAGGGTGTCCAGGTATTCCGCTTTGTAGTTTTCTGTATCTGGGTGCCGGATGTGGAAGTTCAGGGTGTCCAGGTATTCCGCTTCGTAGTTTTCTGTATCTGGGTGCCGGATGTGGAAGTTCAGGGTGTCCAGGTATTCCGCTTCGTAGTTTTCTGTATATAGGTGTCGGATGTGTAAGTCCAGGGTGTCCAGGTATTCCGCTTCGTAGTTTTCTGTATCTAGGTGTCGGATGTGGAAGTTCAGGGTTTCCAGGTATTCCGCTTCGTAGTTTTCTGTATCTAGTTGCCGGATGTGGAAGTTCAGGGTGTCCAGGTATTCCGCTTCGTAGTTTTCTGTATATAGGTGTCGGATGTGGAAGTCCAGGGTGTCCAGGTATTCCGCTTCGTAGTATTCTGTATCTAGGTGTCGGATGTGGAAGTTCAGGGTTTCCAGGTATTCCGCTTCGTATTTTTCTGTATCTAGTTGCCGGATGTGGAAGTTCAGGGTGTCCAGGTATTCCGCTTCGTAGTTTTCTGTATCTAGTTGCTGGATGTGGATGTTTAGGGTGCCCAGGTATTCCGCTTCGTAGTTTTCTGTATATAGGTGTCGGATGTGGAAGTCCAGGGTGTCCAGCTATTCCGCTTCGTAGTCTTCTGTATCTAGGTGTCGGATGTGGAAGTTCAGGGTTTCCAGGTATTCCGCTTCGTAGTTTTCTGTATCTAGTTGCCGGATGTGGAAGTTCAGGGTGTCCAGGTATTCCGCTTCGTAGTTTTCTGTATCTAGGTGTCGGATGTGGAAGTCCAGGGTGTCCAGGTATTCCGCTTCGTAGTTTTCTGTATCTGGGTGCCGGATGTGGAAGGTCCAGGGTGTCCAGGTATTCCGCTCCGTAGTTTCCTGCATCTAGGTGTCAGACGTGGAAGTTCAAGTTCTTCAGGTATTCCGCTTCGTAGTTTTCTGTATCTATGTGTCGGATGTGGAATTCCAGGGTGTCCAGGTATTCCGCTTCGTAGTTTTCTGTATATAGGTGTCGGATGTGGAAGTTCAGGGTGTCCAGGTATTCCGCTCCGTAGTTTCCTGCATCTAGGTGTCAGACGTGGAAGTTCAAGTTCTTCAGGTATTCCGCTTCGTAGTTTTCTGTATCTAGGTGTCGGATGTGGAAGTCCAGGGTGTCCAGGTATTCCGCTTCGTAGTTTTCTGTATCTGGGTGCCGGATGTGGAAGTTCAGGGTGTCCAGGTATTCCGCTTCGTAGTTTTCTGTATATAGGTGTCGGATGTGTAAGTCCAGGGTGTCCAGGTATTCCGCTTCGTAGTCTTCTGTATCTAGGTGTCGGATGTGGAAGTTCAGGGTTTCCAGGTATTCCGCTTCGTAGTTTTCTGTATCTAGTTGCCGGATGTGGAAGTTCAGGGTGTCCAGGTATTCCGCTTCGTAGTTTTCTGTATCTAGTTGTCGGATGTCGAAGTTCAGGGTGTCCAGGTATTCCGCTCCGTAGTTTCCTGCATCTAGTTGTCAGACGTGGAAGTTCAGGTTGTTCAGGTATTCCGCTTCGTAGTTTTCTGTATCTGGGTGCCGGATGAGGATGTTCAGGGTGTCCAGGTATTCCGCTTCGTAGTTTTTTGTATATAGGTGTCGGATGTGGAAATCCAGGGTGTCCAGGTATTCCGCTTCGTAGTCTTCTGTATCTAGGTGTCGGATGTGGAAGTTCAGGGTTTCCAGGTATTCCGCTTTGTAGTTTTCTGTATCTAGTTGCCGGATGTGGAAGTTGAGGGTGTCCAGGTATTCCGCTTCGTAGTTTTCTGTATATAGGTGTCCGATGTGGAAGTTCAGGGTGTCCAGGTATTCCGCTTCGTAGTTTTCTGTATCTGGGTGCCGGATGTGGAAGTTCAGGGTGTCCAGGTATTCCGCTTCGTAGTTTTCTGTATATAGGTGTCGGATGTGGAAGTCCAGGGTGTCCAGGTATTCCGCTTCGTAGTCTTCTGTATCTAGGTGTCGGATGTGGAAGTTCAGGGTTTCCAGGTATTCCGCTTCGTAGTTTTCTGTATCTAGTTGCCGGATGTGGAAGTTCAGGGTGTCCAGGTATTCCGCTTCGTAGTTTTCTGTATCTAGGTGTCGGATGTGGAAGTCCAGGGTGTCCAGGTATTCCGCTTCGTAGTTTTCTGTATCTGGGTGCCGGATGTGGAAGTTCAGGGTGTCCAGGTATTCCGCTTCGTAGTTTTCTGTATATAGGTGTCGGATGTGGAAGTCCAGGGTGTCCAGGTATTCCGCCTCGTAGTCTTCTGTATCTAGGTGTCGGATGTGGAAGTTCAGGGTTTCCAGGTATTCCGCTTCGTAGTTTTCTGTATCTAGTTGCCGGATGTGGAAGTTCAGGGTGTCCAGGTATTCCGCTTCGTAGTTTTCTGTATATAGGTGTCGGATGTGGAAGTTCAGGGTGTCCAGGTATTCCGCTTCGTAGTTTTCTGTATCTGGGTGCCGGATGTGGAAGTTCAGGGTGTCCAGGTATTCCGCTTCGTAGTTTTCTGTATATAGGTGTCGGATGTGGAAGTCCAGGGTGTCCAGGTATTCCGCTTCGTAGTCTTCTGTATCTAGGTGTCGGATGTGGAAGTTCAGGGTTTCCAGGTATTCCGCTTCGTAGTTTTCTGTATCTAGTTGCCGGATGTGGAAGTTCAGGGTGTCCAGGTATTCCGCTTCGTAGTTTTCTGTATCTAGGTGTCGGATGTGGAAGTCCAGGGTGTCCAGGTATTCCGCTTCGTAGTTTTCTGTATCTGGGTGCCGGATGTGGAAGTTCAGGGTGTCCAGGTATTCCGCTTCGTAGTTTTCTGTATATAGGTGTCGGATGTGGAAGTCCAGGGTGTCCAGGTATTCCGCCTCGTAGTCTTCTGTATCTAGGTGTCGGATGTGGAAGTTCAGGGTTTCCAGGTATTCCGCTTCGTAGTTTTCTGTATCTAGGTGTCGGATGTCGAAGTTCAGGGTGTCCAGGTATTCCGCTCCGTAGTTTCCTGCATCTAGGTGTCAGACGTGGAAGTTCAAGTTCTTCAGGTATTCCGCTTCGTAGTTTTCTGTATCTAGGTGTCGGATGTGGAAGTCCAGGGTGTCCAGGTATTCCGCTTCGTAGTTTTCTGTATCTGGGTGCCGGATGTGGAAGTTCAGGGTGTCCAGGTATTCCGCTTCGTAGTTTTCTGTATATAGGTGTCGGATGTGTAAGTCCAGGGTGTCCAGGTATTCCGCTTCGTAGTTTTCTGTATCTAGGTGTCGGATGTGGAAGTTCAGGGTTTCCAGGTATTCCGCTTCGTAGTTTTCTGTATCTAGTTGCCGGATGTGGAAGTCCAGAGTGTCCAGGTATTCCGCTTCGTAGTTTTCTGTATCTGGGTGCCGGATGTGGAAGTTCAGGGTGTCCAGGTATTCCGCTTCGTAGTTTTCTGTATCTGGGTGCCGGATGTGGAAGTTCAGGGTGTCCAGGTATTCCGCTTCGTAGTTTTCTGTATATAGGTGTCGGATGTGTAAGTCCAGGGTGTCCAGGTATTCCGCTTCGTAGTTTTCTGTATCTAGGTGTCGGATGTGGAAGTTCAGGGTTTCCAGGTATTCCGCTTCGTAGTTTTCTGTATCTAGTTGCCGGATGTGGAAGTTCAGGGTGTCCAGGTATTCCGCTTCGTAGTTTTCTGTATATAGGTGTCGGATGTGGAAGTCCAGGGTGTCCAGGTATTCCGCTTCGTAGTCTTCTGTATCTAGGTGTCGGATGTGGAAGTTCAGGGTTTCCAGGTATTCCGCTTCGTATTTTTCTGTATCTAGTTGCCGGATGTGGAAGTTCAGGGTGTCCAGGTATTCCGCTTCGTAGTTTTCTGTATCTAGGTGTCGGATGTGGAAGTCCAGGGTGTCCAGGTATTCCGCTCCGTAGTTTCCTGCATCTAGGTGTCAGACGTGGAAGTTTAATTTCTTCAGGTATTCCGCTTCGTAGTTTTCTGTATCTAGGTGTCGGATGTGGAAGTCCAGGGTGTCCAGGTATTCCGCTTCGTAGTCTTCTGTATCTAGGTGTCGGATGTGGAAGTTCAGGGTTTCCAGGTATTCCGCTTCGTAGTTTTCTGTATCTAGTTGCCGGATGTGGAAGTTCAGGGTGTCCAGGTATTCCGCTTCGTAGTTTTCTGTATCTAGGTGTCGGATGTCGAAGTTCAGGGTGTCCAGGTATTCCGCTCCGTAGTTTCCTGCATCTAGGTGTCAGACGTGGAAGTTCAAGTTCTTCAGGTATTCCGCTTCGTAGTTTTCTGTATCTAGGTGTCGGATGTGGAAGTTCAGGGTTTCCAGGTATTCCGCTTCGTAGTTTTCTGTATCTAGTTGCCGGATGTGGAAGTTCAGGGTGTCCAGGTATTCCGATTCGTAGTTTTCTGTATATAGGTGTCGGATGTGGAAGTCCAGGGTGTCCAGGTATTCCGCTTCGTAGTCTTCTGTATCTAGGTGTCGGATGTGGAAGTTCAGGGTTTCCAGGTATTCCGCTTCGTAGTTTTCTGTATCTAGTTGCCGGACGTGGAAGTTCAGGGTGTCCAGGTATTCCGCTTCGTAGTTTTCTGTATCTAGGTGTCGGATGTCGAAGTTCAGGGTGTCCAGGTATTCCGCTCCGTAGTTTCCTGCATCTAGGTGTCAGACGTGGAAGTTCAAGTTCTTCAGGTATTCCGCTTCGTAGTTTTCTGTATCTAGGTGTCGGATGTGGAAGTCCAGGGTGTCCAGGTATTCCGCTTCGTAGTTTTCTGTATCTGGGTGCCGGATGTGGAAGTTCAGGGTGTGCAGGTATTCCGCTTCGTAGTTTTCTGTATATAGGTGTCGGATGTGTAAGTCCAGGGTGTCCAGGTATTCCGCTTCGTAGTCTTCTGTATCTAGGTGTCGGATGTGGAAGTTCAGGGTTTCCAGGTATTCCGCATCGTAGTTTTCTGTATCTAGTTGCCGGATGTGGAAGTTCAGGGTGTCCAGGTATTCCGCTTCGTAGTCTTCTGTATCTAGGTGTCGGATGTGGAAGTTCAGGGTTTCCAGGTATTCCGCGTCGTAGTTTTCTGTATCTAGTTGCCGGATGTGGAAGTTCAGGGTGTCCAGGTATTCCGCTTTGTAGTTTTCTGTATCTGGGTGCCGGATGTGGAAGTTCAGGGTGTCCAGGTATTCCGCTTCGTAGTTTTCTGTATCTGGGTGCCGGATGTGGAAGTTCAGGGTGTCCAGGTATTCCGCTTCGTAGTTTTCTGTATATAGGTGTCGGATGTGTAAGTCCAGGGTGTCCAGGTATTCCGCTTCGTAGTTTTCTGTATCTAGGTGTTGGATGTGGAAGTTCAGGGTTTCCAGGTATTCCGCTTCGTAGTTTTCTGTATCTAGTTGCCGGATGTGGAAGTTCAGGGTGTCCAGGTATTCCGCTTCGTAGTTTTCTGTATATAGGTGTCGGATGTGGAAGTCCAGGGTGTCCAGGTATTCCGCTTCGTAGTATTCTGTATCTAGGTGTCGGATGTGGAAGTTCAGGGTTTCCAGGTATTCCGCTTCGTATTTTTCTGTATCTAGTTGCCGGATGTGGAAGTTCAGGGTGTCCAGGTATTCCGCTTCGTAGTTTTCTGTATCTAGTTGCTGGATGTGGATGTTTAGGGTGCCCAGGTATTCCGCTTCGTAGTTTTCTGTATATAGGTGTCGGATGTGGAAGTCCAGGGTGTCCAGGTATTCCGCTTCGTAGTCTTCTGTATCTAGGTGTCGGATGTGGAAGTTCAGGGTTTCCAGGTATTCCGCTTCGTAGTTTTCTGTATCTAGTTGCCGGATGTGGAAGTTCAGGGTGTCCAGGTATTCCGCTTCGTAGTTTTCTGTATCTAGGTGTCGGATGTGGAAGTCCAGGGTGTCCAGGTATTCCGCTTCGTAGTTTTCTGTATCTGGGTGCCGGATGTGGAAGGTCCAGGGTGTCCAGGTATTCCGCTCCGTAGTTTCCTGCATCTAGGTGTCAGACGTGGAAGTTCAAGTTCTTCAGGTATTCCGCTTCGTAGTTTTCTGTATCTAGGTGTCGGATGTGGAATTCCAGGGTGTCCAGGTATTCCGCTTCGTAGTTTTCTGTATATAGGTGTCGGATGTGGAAGTTCAGGGTGTCCAGGTATTCTGCTCCGTAGTTTCCTGCATCTAGGTGTCAGACGTGGAAGTTCAAGTTCTTCAGGTATTCCGCTTCGTAGTTTTCTGTATCTAGGTGTCGGATGTGGAAGTCCAGGGTGTCCAGGTATTCCGCTTCGTAGTTTTCTGTATCTGGGTGCCGGATGTGGAAGTTCAGGGTGTCCAGGTATTCCGCTTCGTAGTTTTCTGTATATAGGTGTCGGATGTGTAAGTCCAGGGTGTCCAGGTATTCCGCTTCGTAGTCTTCTGTATCTAGGTGTCGGATGTGGAAGTTCAGGGTTTCCAGGTATTCCGCTTCGTAGTTTTCTGTATCTAGTTGCCGGATGTGGAAGTTCAGGGTGTCCAGGTATTCCGCTTCGTAGTTTTCTGTATCTAGTTGTCGGATGTCGAAGTTCAGGGTGTCCAGGTATTCCGCTCCGTAGTTTCCTGCATCTAGTTGTCAGACGTGGAAGTTCAGGTTGTTCAGGTATTCCGCTTCGTAGTTTTCTGTATCTGGGTGCCGGATGAGGATGTTCAGGGTGTCCAGGTATTCCGCTTCGTAGTTTTTTGTATATAGGTGTCGGATGTGGAAATCCAGGGTGTCCAGGTATTCCGCTTCGTAGTCTTCTGTATCTAGGTGTCGGATGTGGAAGTTCAGGGTTTCCAGGTATTCCGCTTTGTAGTTTTCTGTATCTAGTTGCCGGATGTGGAAGTTGAGGGTGTCCAGGTATTCCGCTTCGTAGTTTTCTGTATATAGGTGTCCGATGTGGAAGTTCAGGGTGTCCAGGTATTCCGCTTCGTAGTTTTCTGTATCTGGGTGCCGGATGTGGAAGTTCAGGGTGTCCAGGTATTCCGCTTCGTAGTTTTCTGTATATAGGTGTCGGATGTGGAAGTCCAGGGTGTCCAGGTATTCCGCTTCGTAGTCTTCTGTATCTAGGTGTCGGATGTGGAAGTTCAGGGTTTCCAGGTATTCCGCTTCGTAGTTTTCTGTATCTAGTTGCCGGATGTGGAAGTTCAGGGTGTCCAGGTATTCCGCTTCGTAGTTTTCTGTATCTAGGTGTCGGATGTGGAAGTCCAGGGTGTCCAGGTATTCCGCTTCGTAGTTTTCTGTATCTGGGTGCCGGATGTGGAAGTTCAGGGTGTCCAGGTATTCCGCTTCGTAGTTTTCTGTATATAGGTGTCGGATGTGGAAGTCCAGGGTGTCCAGGTATTCCGCCTCGTAGTCTTCTGTATCTAGGTGTCGGATGTGGAAGTTCAGGGTTTCCAGGTATTCCGCTTCGTAGTTTTCTGTATCTAGTTGCCGGATGTGGAAGTTCAGGGTGTCCAGGTATTCCGCTTCGTAGTTTTCTGTATATAGGTGTCGGATGTGGAAGTTCAGGGTGTCCAGGTATTCCGCTTCGTAGTTTTCTGTATCTGGGTGCCGGATGTGGAAGTTCAGGGTGTCCAGGTATTCCGCTTCGTAGTTTTCTGTATATAGGTGTCGGATGTGGAAGTCCAGGGTGTCCAGGTATTCCGCTTCGTAGTCTTCTGTATCTAGGTGTCGGATGTGGAAGTTCAGGGTTTCCAGGTATTCCGCTTCGTAGTTTTCTGTATCTAGTTGCCGGATGTGGAAGTTCAGGGTGTCCAGGTATTCCGCTTCGTAGTTTTCTGTATCTAGGTGTCGGATGTGGAAGTCCAGGGTGTCCAGGTATTCCGCTTCGTAGTTTTCTGTATCTGGGTGCCGGATGTGGAAGTTCAGGGTGTCCAGGTATTCCGCTTCGTAGTTTTCTGTATCTAGGTGTCGGATGTGGAAGTCCAGGGTGTCCAGGTATTCCGCTTCGTAGTTTTCTGTATCTGGGTGCCGGATGTGGAAGTTCAGGGTGTCCAGGTATTCCGCTTCGTAGTTTTCTGTATATAGGTGTCGGATGTGGAAGTCCAGGGTGTCCAGGTATTCCGCCTCGTAGTCTTCTGTATCTAGGTGTCGGATGTGGAAGTTCAGGGTTTCCAGGTATTCCGCTTCGTAGTTTTCTGTATCTAGTTGCCGGATGTGGAAGTTCAGGGTGTCCAGGTATTCCGCTTCGTAGTTTTCTGTATATAGGTGTCGGATGTGGAAGTTCAGGGTGTCCAGGTATTCCGCTTCGTAGTTTTCTGTATCTGGGTGCCGGATGTGGAAGTTCAGGGTGTCCAGGTATTCCGCTTCGTAGTTTTCTGTATATAGGTGTCGGATGTGGAAGTCCAGGGTGTCCAGGTATTCCGCTTCGTAGTCTTCTGTATCTAGGTGTCGGATGTGGAAGTTCAGGGTTTCCAGGTATTCCGCTTCGTAGTTTTCTGTATCTAGTTGCCGGATGTGGAAGTTCAGGGTGTCCAGGTATTCCGCTTCGTAGTTTTCTGTATCTAGGTGTCGGATGTGGAAGTCCAGGGTGTCCAGGTATTCCGCTTCGTAGTTTTCTGTATCTGGGTGCCGGATGTGGAAGTTCAGGGTGTCCAGGTATTCCGCTTCGTAGTTTTCTGTATATAGGTGTCGGATGTGGAAGTCCAGGGTGTCCAGGTATTCCGCCTCGTAGTCTTCTGTATCTAGGTGTCGGATGTGGAAGTTCAGGGTTTCCAGGTATTCCGCTTCGTAGTTTTCTGTATCTAGGTGTCGGATGTCGAAGTTCAGGGTGTCCAGGTATTCCGCTCCGTAGTTTCCTGCATCTAGGTGTCAGACGTGGAAGTTCAAGTTCTTCAGGTATTCCGCTTCGTAGTTTTCTGTATCTAGGTGTCGGATGTGGAAGTCCAGGGTGTCCAGGTATTCCGCTTCGTAGTTTTCTGTATCTGGGTGCCGGATGTGGAAGTTCAGGGTGTCCAGGTATTCCGCTTCGTAGTTTTCTGTATATAGGTGTCGGATGTGTAAGTCCAGGGTGTCCAGGTATTCCGCTTCGTAGTTTTCTGTATCTAGGTGTCGGATGTGGAAGTTCAGGGTTTCCAGGTATTCCGCTTCGTAGTTTTCTGTATCTAGTTGCCGGATGTGGAAGTCCAGAGTGTCCAGGTATTCCGCTTCGTAGTTTTCTGTATCTGGGTGCCGGATGTGGAAGTTCAGGGTGTCCAGGTATTCCGCTTCGTAGTTTTCTGTATCTGGGTGCCGGATGTGGAAGTTCAGGGTGTCCAGGTATTCCGCTTCGTAGTTTTCTGTATATAGGTGTCGGATGTGTAAGTCCAGGGTGTCCAGGTATTCCGCTTCGTAGTTTTCTGTATCTAGGTGTCGGATGTGGAAGTTCAGGGTTTCCAGGTATTCCGCTTCGTAGTTTTCTGTATCTAGTTGCCGGATGTGGAAGTTCAGGGTGTCCAGGTATTCCGCTTCGTAGTTTTCTGTATATAGGTGTCGGATGTGGAAGTCCAGGGTGTCCAGGTATTCCGCTTCGTAGTCTTCTGTATCTAGGTGTCGGATGTGGAAGTTCAGGGTTTCCAGGTATTCCGCTTCGTATTTTTCTGTATCTAGTTGCCGGATGTGGAAGTTCAGGGTGTCCAGGTATTCCGCTTCGTAGTTTTCTGTATCTAGGTGTCGGATGTGGAAGTCCAGGGTGTCCAGGTATTCCGCTCCGTAGTTTCCTGCATCTAGGTGTCAGACGTGGAAGTTTAAGTTCTTCAGGTATTCCGCTTCGTAGTTTTCTGTATCTAGGTGTCGGATGTGGAAGTCCAGGGTGTCCAGGTATTCCGCTTCGTAGTCTTCTGTATCTAGGTGTCGGATGTGGAAGTTCAGGGTTTCCAGGTATTCCGCTTCGTAGTTTTCTGTATCTAGTTGCCGGATGTGGAAGTTCAGGGTGTCCAGGTATTCCGCTTCGTAGTTTTCTGTATCTAGGTGTCGGATGTCGAAGTTCAGGGTGTCCAGGTATTCCGCTCCGTAGTTTCCTGCATCTAGGTGTCAGACGTGGAAGTTCAAGTTCTTCAGGTATTCCGCTTCGTAGTTTTCTGTATCTAGGTGTCGGATGTGGAAGTCCAGGGTGTCCAGGTATTCCGCTTCGTAGTTTTCTGTATCTGGGTGCCGGATGTGGAAGTTCAGGGTGTGCAGGTATTCCGCTTCGTAGTTTTCTGTATATAGGTGTCGGATGTGTAAGTCCAGGGTGTCCAGGTATTCCGCTTCGTAGTTTTCTGTATATAGGTGTCGGATGTGGAAGTCCAGGGTGTCCAGGTATTCCGCTTCGTAGTCTTCTGTATCTAGGTGTCGGATGTGGAAGTTCAGGGTTTCCAGGTATTCCGCTTCGTAGTTTTCTGTATCTAGTTGCCGGATGTGGAAGTTCAGGGTGTCCAGGTATTCCGCTTCGTAGTTTTCTGTATCTAGGTGTCGGATGTGGAAGTCCAGAGTGTCCAGGTATTCCGCTTCGTAGTTTTCTGTATCTGGGTGCCGGATGTGGAAGTTCAGGGTGTCCAGGTATTCCGCTACGTAGTTTTCTGTATCTGGGTGCCGGATGTGGAAGTTCAGGGTGTCCAGGTATTCCGCTTCGTAGTTTTCTGTATATAGGTGTCGGATGTGTAAGTCCAGGGTGTCCAGGTATTCCGCTTCGTAGTTTTCTGTATCTGGGTGCCGGATGAGGATGTTCAGGGTGTCCAGGTATTCCGCTTCGTAGTTTTTTGTATATAGGTGTCGGATGTGGAAATCCAGGGTGTCCAGGTATTCCGCTTCGTTGTCTTCTGTATCTAGGTGTCGGATGTGGAAGTTCAGGGTTTCCAGGTATTCCGCTTTGTAGTTTTCTGTATCTAGTTGCCGGATGTGGAAGTTGAGGGTGTCCAGGTATTCCGCTTCGTAGTTTTCTGTATATAGGTGTCGGATGTGGAAGTTCAGGGTGTCCAGGTATTCCGCTTCGTAGTTTTATGTATCTGGGTGCCGGATGTGGAAGTTCAGGGTGTCCAGGTATTCCGCTTCGTAGTTTTCTGTATATAGGTGTCGGATGTGGAAGTCCAGGGTGTCCAGGTATTCCGCTTCGTAGTCTTCTGTATCTAGGTGTCGGATGTGGAAGTTCAGGGTTTCCAGGTATTCCGCTTCGTAGTTTTCTGTATCTAGTTGCCGGATGTGGAAGTTCAGGGTGTCCAGGTATTCCGCTTCGTAGTTTTCTGTATCTAGGTGTCGGATGTGGAAGTCCAGGGTGTCCAGGTATTCCGCTTCGTAGTTTTCTGTATCTGGGTGCCGGATGTGGAAGTTCAGGGTGTCCAGGTATTCCGCTTCGTAGTTTTCTGTATATAGGTGTCGGATGTGGAAGTCCAGGGTGTCCAGGTATTCCGCCTCGTAGTCTTCTGTATCTAGGTGTCGGATGTGGAAGTTCAGGGTTTCCAGGTATTCCGCTTCGTAGTTTTCTGTATCTAGTTGCCGGATGTGGAAGTTCAGGGTGTCCAGGTATTCCGCTTCGTAGTTTTCTGTATATAGGTGTCGGATGTGGAAGTTCAGGGTGTCCAGGTATTCCGCTTCGTAGTTTTCTGTATCTGGGTGCCGGATGTGGAAGTTCAGGGTGTCCAGGTATTCCGCTTCGTAGTTTTCTGTATATAGGTGTCGGATGTGGAAGTCCAGGGTGTCCAGGTATTCCGCTTCGTAGTCTTCTGTATCTAGGTGTCGGATGTGGAAGTTCAGGGTTTCCAGGTATTCCGCTTCGTAGTTTTCTGTATCTAGTTGCCGGATGTGGAAGTTCAGGGTGTCCAGGTATTCCGCTTCGTAGTTTTCTGTATCTAGGTGTCGGATGTGGAAGTCCAGGGTGTCCAGGTATTCCGCTTCGTAGTTTTCTGTATCTGGGTGCCGGATGTGGAAGTTCAGGGTGTCCAGGTATTCCGCTTCGTAGTTTTCTGTATATAGGTGTCGGATGTGGAAGTCCAGGGTGTCCAGGTATTCCGCCTCGTAGTCTTCTGTATCTAGGTGTCGGATGTGGAAGTTCAGGGTTTCCAGGTATTCCGCTCCGTAGTTTCCTGCATCTAGGTGTCAGACGTGGAAGTTCAAGTTCTTCAGGTATTCCGCTTCGTAGTTTTCTGTATCTGGGTGCCGGATGTGGAAGTTCAGGGTGTCCAGGTATTCCGCTCCGTAGTTTCCTGCATCTAGGTGTCAGACGTGGAAGTTTAAGTTCTTCAGGTATTCCGCTTCGTAGTTTTCTGTATCTAGGTGTCGGATGTGGAAGTCCAGGGTGTCCAGGTATTCCGCTTCGTAGTCTTCTGTATCTAGGTGTCGGATGTGGAAGTTCAGGGTTTCCAGGTATTCCGCTTCGTAGTTTTCTGTATCTAGTTGCCGGATGTGGAAGTTCAGGGTGTCCAGGTATTCCGCTTCGTAGTTTTCTGTATCTAGGTGTCGGATGTCGAAGTTCAGGGTGTCCAGGTATTCCGCTCCGTAGTTTCCTGCATCTAGGTGTCAGACGTGGAAGTTCAAGTTCTTCAGGTATTCCGCTTCGTAGTTTTCTGTATCTAGGTGTCGGATGTGGAAGTCCAGGGTGTCCAGGTATTCCGCTTCGTAGTTTTCTGTATCTGGGTGCCGGATGTGGAAGTTCAGGGTGTGCAGGTATTCCGCTTCGTAGTTTTCTGTATATAGGTGTCGGATGTGTAAGTCCAGGGTGTCCAGGTATTCCGCTTCGTAGTTTTCTGTATATAGGTGTCGGATGTGGAAGTCCAGGGTGTCCAGGTATTCCGATTCGTAGTCTTCTGTATCTAGGTGTCGGATGTGGAAGTTCAGGGTTTCCAGGTATTCCGCTTCGTAGTTTTCTGTATCTAGTTGCCGGATGTGGAAGTTCAGGGTGTCCAGGTATTCCGCTTCGTAGTTTTCTGTATCTAGGTGTCGGATGTGGAAGTCCAGAGTGTCCAGGTATTCCGCTTCGTAGTTTTCTGTATCTGGGTGCCGGATGTGGAAGTTCAGGGTGTCCAGGTATTCCGCTACGTAGTTTTCTGTATCTGGGTGCCGGATGTGGAAGTTCAGGGTGTCCAGGTATTCCGCTTCGTAGTTTTCTGTATATAGGTGTCGGATGTGTAAGTCCAGGGTGTCCAGGTATTCCGCTTCGTAGTTTTCTGTATCTAGGTGTCGGATGTGGAAGTTCAGGGTTTCCAGGTATTCCGCTTCGTAGTTTTCTGTATCTAGTTGCCGGATGTGGAAGTTCAGGGTGTCCAGGTATTCCGCTTCGTAGTTTTCTGTATATAGGTGTCGGATGTGGAAGTCCAGGGTGTCCAGGTATTCCGCTTCGTAGTCTTCTGTATCTAGGTGTCGGATGTGGAAGTTCAGGGTTTCCAGGTATTCCGCTTCGTAGTTTTCTGTATCTAGTTGCCGGACGTGGAAGTTCAGGGTGTCCAGGTATTCCGCTTCGTAGTTTTCTGTATCTAGGTGTCGGATGTCGAAGTTCAGGGTGTCCAGGTATTCCGCTCCGTAGTTTCCTGCATCTAGGTGTCAGACGTGGAAGTTCAAGTTCTTCAGGTATTCCGCTTCGTAGTTTTCTGTATCTAGGTGTCGGATGTGGAAGTCCAGGGTGTCCAGGTATTCCGCTTCGTAGTTTTCTGTATCTGGGTGCCGGATGTGGAAGTTCAGGGTGTGCAGGTATTCCGCATCGTAGTTTTCTGTATCTAGTTGCCGGATGTGGAAGTTCAGGGTGTCCAGGTATTCCGCTTCGTAGTCTTCTGTATCTAGGTGTCGGATGTGGAAGTTCAGGGTTTCCAGGTATTCCGCTTCGTAGTTTTCTGTATCTAGTTGCCGGATGTGGAAGTTCAGGGTGTCCAGGTATTCCGCTTTGTAGTTTTCTGTATCTGGGTGCCGGATGTGGAAGTTCAGGGTGTCCAGGTATTCCGCTTCGTAGTTTTCTGTATCTGGGTGCCGGATGTGGAAGTTCAGGGTGTCCAGGTATTCCGCTTCGTAGTTTTCTGTTGTTACGTTTCACTCCTTATAATTATCAATGGCAAAACACATTATATTCTTTACACATTATAATCATTTAGTCATATAATATATTATTGACGTTACACTAACAATATTAAACATCGTATTTTAATTTGTTAATATTGAACAATGATAAATAAACGGATAAGCCTGAATCTTCTCGGATAACATTCAAGGAGATTCAAATTACGGAGTACGACTTGGTATATTGATTATCGGAAAAGGGTTAGCTATCAATCGATATATTAAGAATTTTGAAGAAGGGGAGTCACATTGACCAATCAGAAGTAGTTTTACTGCTATAAAAAGGGAGCCAGAAGTAGCATTCGGGTCGGTGGTTGATGTGGTCAAAAGAGTCTAAGAGAGCAACATTAGAGTTGTCGGGTGTGTTAAATCATATTCAAAGTTCCAATTAGAGTCGCGAGTGAAATTAAAATATACCAAGTACCTCTAAATCTTATCCAAGTTACCAAAATCAGAGTATTTACAAATACTTGCAACCTTCCCGGATAGAACTGAAGCCGTCATATAGGGCCTCTATCCATCCTTACTATTTCCAAAAGGTAGAACTGAAGCCGGATTTAGGGCCTCTACCTTATCCTACCAAATCATTAATATAAATCGAAACTTCGATCAACATTCCATACATCATCAGGACTTGGATAGGACTGATTCATACCGAACGACCTAATTGAGATTCAATCGCATACTGAGGAAATTCCAAATATACTTGTTATACAAAATCTGAGTAAGTACAGACTTATGCCTAAACGAAGTGGTAGAAAGGTTCAATTATATAAAATATTCAGACAATTAGATAAACCATACACTCAAAGACAAACAAAACCAACGAGCCAAAAGGATCTTGACGCGACAAAATATCAAGTTGACGAACAAAATAATTCTATTCAGTACTTACCGTGGAAATTGATTCCCATAGAATATTCAAGTTTACCAAAAGATCTACCTACTGAAGAATCACTTAAAAATAGAATATTTCCTGATCCGCGAAGACACATCTTGAGAAATTATCACAATTCCAAATCATAAAATTCGATAGGCCTTGTATTAACACGTGGACGTGCTGTTAAAGTAGACCGAACCAACGAATCATCCTTTATATTACAAATCTCATTTACGATTGCTTGATTTTCCGGATTTAGCAATCGTAACATTAAAAATTGGTGGCAGCGGTGGGATGGTTTGGTGAGTTCGAAGTGTTATGACGAGACCTATCACTAGAGCCTATTCACAATATTTAGAAGGAGTTCAAGGTTTAACAGAACCAGAGTTAAGAAACATAACAATGTCGCAGGATCAACAAATCCCAATAGTACCATCTATATCAGATGTACCAACACCTCAGATACAACCATCAACAACCTCTATCTATTTACCACATTCTTCATTGAAAGACGCATTAGAAGGGGTACCAACTTTCGATGGCTCAAATATTTCTGTTCATACTTTTATCCGAGCTTGTAAAAATGCAAAAGAATTAGTATCACCAGCCGTAATTTCACCATTAGTTAGATTACTCAAAAATAAACTTAGAGGCGAAGCTAGAAGAATGATCATCTATGAGGAAATAAACGATTTCGAAGGTTTTATTAACGAGTTAGATTTAATGTACTCAGATACCCTCTCTGTTAGAGAATGTGAAGGAGAATTAACTAAAATATTCCAAGAAGAAAATGAAACAATCACATCATTTATCAGTCGTTATCGAGAAACAGTAGATCAGTTAAAAGAAGCGCATCGGAAAAAACTAATTTCTAAAGGAATTGTAGTAGATGAAGCAAGACTAAAAAAAAAGATAGATGAGCAAACAGCAGAAGGATTTATTCAAAACGTAAATCCAGAAATACTTGTTAGAATACCATCCAACACCCCTCTTGATACATTATCAAAAGCAATACTAGCCGTTAAACAAGCTGATAAGAAAACTCAACATTACATACAACTCAAAAAAGGCATACAAACCCCATCTAACACTAACAAACAAAATAAGTCAAAGGAACATAAGGTTACACCTATTCGCACTAGCGTTGAGTGTACCTTTTGCAAAAAGATAGGACACAAAGCAGAAGATTGTTTCAAACGAAAACGTTCAGAAGGCTTTCAAAATAACCAAAATACAAAACCCGAATCCATTACACCATTAAATTTGAACAAGGAACAAGTAGTTTGTCGATATTGCAAGAATGTTGGACATACAATACAAGAATGCCGGAAAAGAGCTTACAATAATTCTCTCAAAGAAAGAACAGTGCCTAGTACATCCGGAAATGTTTCGGGAAACGAGCAAAGTCTTCAGCCGAGGGGCGACGGTCAGAAGACCAAAACAGTACGCCCAATAGCCATTCACGAGGAGTCGCAACAATCCGATCCGGAGACTCTTCTCGAACTCCAACAATAAGATTATATTCCCCTGAAATAATTGGTTCGTCTACGATAATGATAGATACCGGAGCAGAATTAAATATCATTAAGAGAAAATGCGTTAAACCAGGAACACCAATACTAGACGGCAAACCATATTATCTTAAAGGAATTACATCAAACTACGTAGAAACTCAAGGAGAAATCATAGTTCACGTAGAAGAATTCAAGACAAGTTTCCACATCGTAGGAGACGATTTTCCAATAGTACAAGATGGAATCATCGGAGAGCCATTCTTTACTAAAAATGAAGCAACAATCAATTTCAAAAAACAACGACTCGAATTCGAAGGACGAGAAATTCTTTTCGAACCTCCGAATTCAGTAGTATTGCCAGCTAGAACTAAAATTCAGATCCCTATCAGAATAATGAATCCTGAAATTAGTACTGGATATGTACCTCGGTTAGATGGTGGTCCAGACGTTTATCTCGGGAATGCTCTGATAACAAATCATAGAGGTATCGGTTACATTTATGCCATTAACACCTCTGAAGAAGAAATAGAAATTGAAACTCCGCAAATTAGGTTATGGGACTTTGAAGAAATGACCAATTCTTACTATTCCACTGAATCCACTGAATCTACTATATCCACTGAATCCGCTGAATCTGTTAAATTACAAGAAGTCCCTAATCAAAAGAGCTTTGAAAATCAATTCAAACATCAAAGTCACAATCATTCAAAAAAGTCTAAAGCAGTCAATAAACTCACGGTTGATAATGAAGAACGAAGTTCAAAATTGTTCGAACTTCTACGCTTAGATCATTTGAACGAGGAAGAAAAGGAGTCAATACAACAAATTGTTAAACAACATAACGATAATTTCTATATCCCAGGAGAATTCTTAGGAGCGACTACTAAATCCCGTCATCCTATCCGTACTGTAGATGACATTCCAATAAACACAAAACAATATCGATATCCACCGATACATAAGGAAGAAATTCGTAAACAGGTGGACGACTTATTAAAAAATGATATCATTAAACCCTCTGATTCACCATACAATGCACCATTATGGATCGTACCCAAAAAACCAGATTCTCACGGAAATAAAAAATGGAGAATGGTAATTGATTATCGAAATCTAAACGAAAAAACAGTAGGAGACGCTTATCCACTTCCAAACATTATAGAGATCCTAGATCAGCTTGGTAATGCTAAATATTTCTCTGTCTTCGATCTCGCTTCAGGTTTCCATCAAATAGAAATGGTTCCTGAAGATCGACATAAAACAGCATTCACTACTCCTCACGGTCATTACGAATATAATCGCATGCCTTTCGGACTTAAAAATGCACCAGCAACCTTCCAGAGATTGATGGATAGAGTCTTGATAGGACTTCAAGGAAACGAACTTTTCGTTTATCTCGATGATATCGTAATTTATGCCAAATCCTTAGAAGAACATCAAATCAAATTCAAAAAGTTGATGAATCGCTTAAAAGATGCCAATTTGAAATTACAGCCAGATAAATGTGAGTTCTTGCGAAAAGAAGTAGCATACTTAGGTCATATCATTAGTGAAGATGGTGTCAAGCCAGATCCTAAAAAGATTGAAGCGGTAAAAAAATTCCCAGTCCCACGAAATCAAAAGAACATTAAACAATTTCTAGGATTAGCTGGTTATTATCGAAGATTCATCAAGGATTTTTCTAAAATCGCTAGTCCATTGACAACCTTACTAAAGAAAGACATTCCTTTCTTATGGAAAGAAGAACAACAGATGGCCTTTTGCACATTAAGAGATTTACTTTGTCAAAATCCGATACTACAATTTCCAGACTTTAGCAAACCATTCGTTTTGACAACAGACGCATCAAATTACGCGATAGGAAGTGTTCTTAGTCAAGGATCAATAGGAAATGATTTACCTATTGCTTACA
This sequence comes from Cephus spinipes, assembly GCA_963971525.1. NCBI lineage: Eukaryota > Metazoa > Arthropoda > Insecta > Hymenoptera > Cephidae > Cephus > Cephus spinipes. The sequence goes on from OZ020578.1 coordinate 12,160,027, forward strand.
GTTCACGAACTTTAAACAAAGCAGAAAAGAATTATTCAGTGATAGAAAAAGAAATGCTAGCTATCATTTACGCAGTGAAACATTTTCGACCTTATCTTTATGGAAGGAAATTTACACTAGTAACCGATCATCGTCCGCTTATTTGGCTACATAAATTCGCAGATCCTACATCAAGAATTACTAGCTGGAAATTTAAATTAGCGGAATACGACTACGATATGCATTACAAAAATGGAAAAACTAATCTTAATGCAGATGCATTATCAAGAAATCCAATAGATGGAAGTAATGAACAATCTCAAAATTTAACAAAAGATTCTGTACCATTTACGGAAAAAGAATTGTTAGAAAGATCAAAAGAAATTACAGTAATAGCCTTAGTACATGAATCAATACCAGAAGACATAGATATACCGGTTGATAATAAAAAGAGTAAAGAGACAGATGTAACAGAAGATGGTATATCGCTAGAAGGAACTATTTTTATAGGATCTATACAGTCAGCTGACGAGGAAGAGATAGAAGGACAAGAAAATTCGGTCAAGGTGATAGTCTTAAGAGATAATATTATCTCTCGGAAGGATACAATAGCATATTTTGTAGACACTGCTGGAAAGGTAATAGGAGACGTTGGAAGTTCATTGACAGAAGAAGGAAGATTACTAACAGGGCCATTAGACGCCGGCAAAATTTATAAACATGAGTTAAAAGGACGGGCTCAACTTAGTATGGTATTATCACATAAGTATCCGACACCTGAAGAAGTTTATAAAATACTCGAGCAATTGTTAAAAGAAATCGATGACAATCAAATCCCCTCAGTCAGTATTCTTAAAGAAAAGAAAATCGGTTTCATAACATGGGAAAAAATACAGCACTATCTTGAATCATCCAAAACTAAAAACCCAGTACAGATATTTATTTGTACTAATCAAGTAAAAATCTTACACCCCAGTCAACGGATGGATGTCATTGAAGAATATCATACATCCGCAGCGGGAGGACACAAAGGTATAACTAAAACTTATAAACGAATACGACAGGAATTTTTCTGGAAAAATATGAAAGAAGATATACGAAACTATATTTTATCGTGTATTAGCTGTCAGAAAAAGAAGTTAGTACGAAACAAAACACGTCAGCCTATGGTTATCACCGATACTCCGTTGAATACCTTCGATAAGGTAGCATTGGATATCGTCGGTCCTTTACCGGTCACTGCCTCAGGGAATTGCTACGTTCTAACTATGCAAGACGATTTATCAAAATATTCCATAGCAGTACCTTTACAAGAGATGGATGCTATGACGGTAGCCGAAGCTTTTATTAAACATTGCATTTGTCAATTCGGATCGCCTCGAACAGTTCTTACGGATCAAGGACGAAATTTTATTAGTTCACTTATGCGAGAATTAACTAGAAGATTCCGAATTAAAAAATTAAAAACAACAGCATTTCATCCTCAATCAAACGGATCTCTAGAAAGGTCTCATCATGTATTAGCCGAATATCTGAAACATTATGTAAGCGAAAAAGAAAATTGGGATATATGGTTGGAAATGGCTATGTTTTCTTATAATACCAGTACTCATGAGGCTACAGGTTTCACTCCATTCGAACTAATATATGGAAAATTAGCAAGAATTCCATCAAGTTTATCATCAGAACAGCTAGGAAGAACGTATGACGAATATCTGGAAGAATTGATGGATGACCTAGACGAAGTACGGAAAATAGCTAGGGAAAATTTAGAAAAAGCTAAAGAGAGATCCAAAAGATATTACGATAGGAAAATAAATCCAAGGAAATTCACCCCTGGACAATTCGTATTTTTGTTAAGAGGAACTGTTATAAGGAAATATGATAATCAATATGTAGGACCATACGAGATTATGGAAGTATATGAAAATGGAAATGTCAAACTTAAGATATCTCAAAAGAAAACCAAAATCGTTCATTCAAATCTAATCAAGGAAGCACATTAGATAAATAAATCTTTCTCAAACTGTCACAATATAATTCTGAAATTTTATTTAATAGGAGACAATGGGATATTTTGAGCCTCAAGGAATTTCCCACTGGGATTTAATCGAACAAGAAGAAGTGTGGGAACAATTAGCCCAGGAAATGTTCGACTTAAGAGAACAGTTACAAGAGATATTGAGATTAGAAAGACAGCTACGGAGAAGAGTATATCGAGCGCGCATGAGGAAAGAGTTAGATGATCTGTGGTTGGAAGATTGTAAAAATTCACCACACGACATATTCGACTTAAACTCATTATTCTACCTGTCAATATCAAAATAATTAAGGAGATTGGTGTTGGGAATAAAGATTTATAAATAAAGAGGAAAACGAATATTTTAAATAAATGATTATATTGCTATATCTATACAACAGTACTATTATAAAAACTATTTAAAAAAAAAAAAATCAGTTATCTCGCACAATGTCACACAATGTCACACAATGTCACTGTCACTAACGATTGGGAGGAGGGTTGTGTGGCCTTCTCAATGGTGCAGGAGGGTTCCGGGGGAACAAACGTCTTCCTTCCTGGATCTCTGCTACCGGGACGGCGGGCCTCACCCGAATCCCGGTAGTGACGAACCAGTAGTGGTCCCCAATCCCCGGATAAAAGAAATATCCAGGACCTCTCACCTCGCCGATGTTAATATGGCTGAGGATCCTGGACATTTGCCGCGCAGGGAGTTGGAGCCACTCGTCCGGTAGATCCACGACCTCCTCGTGGCCATTCAAATGGATTGGTAGCGTGTCAAAAAACTCCTGAAAATAAGTAAAATGAATAAAAAATGAAATGAATGAAACAATGTTGATAATAAATTTGTAATACTTACAAAGTCCCGAATTTCCTCTCGATTGTGGTCTGGACGATCGGGTTCCCTCTCTTCCCTCGTGGGAAGTTCAAGCAGGAAGGACAAAATAAATAACAAGAAATCGAACATTTTTACGAGTGGTTAAGCAAGTAATGAGCAGGAATTGCGGGAGCACAATGTTTTATAGACAGGTAGAAGGGAAAGGAAATAAAGAGTTCAATAGTCACAAGTCGATAAGAAGATTCGCGTTTCAAAAAGAATGTGGAAATGGATATTAAAACAGTCTGGATACTATCCGGACTCAGACACTATCATATCTACACTACACTATGCGAGAACATATTATGTTAGTCTCAACAATTAAAAATAGATTTCTATTATAGGATTCAAATATTGATATGTTCATGAGGAAGATAAAATGGATCGTGATAATTATTGCAATAATATTCATACCAAAATCACAATCAATAATAGGATATGATTGTAAAGTAAATAATTTGAATATCACGACAGTCTCATTATTACAAGTTGGAACATGCGATTTACCAATTAACAAACCGATTGTGGAAAACATCGAAATACAGCTATTACAACTAACAGATTTTATGTCAACGGAAGTATTTCAATGTAAAATCGAAATTGATCGAACAATTTATTACTGCGGAATGTATTCCCATATTTCGGTCGTAAACAACGGGAGAAGAGAATATATTCAAGAAACAACTAAAGAGCAATGTCAGAAAATTCATAACACAAGAACCATGCAAATGACATTAGGAAACATAATTGTTGGATTACCAATGAATGCAACATCAAATTATCCAATAACCCTCGCAGGGAAAATAGGAAACGATGGAAGTTGTAAAGGAGTACAGTATTCAGATCCTTATGGCTCATGGTCAGATGTAATTGTTCAAGCAAATGTAAAAATTTCAGTATATAATTTTAACGCAGTAGTCCATTTAAATGAAAATCGAATCAGCATGCCTTCAGGGTTAACATGTCACCTGAATGAAGGATCCTGTATGGATTTTGATAAAGGAAACTCATTTTGGACAACATCACCCCCAGATGATGATTGTCAATACTCGCATTATACAGTGTTATTTGAAGGAAAAGCCTCACATATACAGGAAAACAACTCAGCAATTAAAAGGTCATCACGAGAAATTTATATGTTGGACCATGGATCATTCACATTCGCTTTAGCAAAGAAAGGAGAACGAAAAATCTGTGGATATACCCTAATCGAAACAGAACATCCAAAGCTGTTCATTTTAGAAACCAGGAAGGATGGAACTTTTGCAAGGAAGGGGCCACTTGACACGAATAATCTGGATTTTGTCACGTACGTAAATTCTAAGTTCATTTTTATGGAAAAACATATGAATCAACAATTTTCTACTCTGTATCACGATATATTGGTACAACGATGTCTCTTACAACGACAAGTTTTAGAAAATGCATTAATGCTTGGAATAACTTCACCAGACGAATTTGCAAATACTATTATGAAAAAACCAGGATATATGACGGTCTCAGGAGGAGAAGTAATATTTTTGATTAAATGTATACCTGTCGAAGTAAAAATTAGACGAACTGAAAGATGTTATCAACAGTTGGCAGTTTATAAAGGAAATGATTCATATTTCATTACACCAAGAACTCATATGTTAATAAGAACAGGGACAGAGATTGACTGTAATGATATAGTAGCACCTATGTATTATATTAATAATATTTGGTATAAATTTACTCCAAATCCACAAAGAGCTATCGAACCAATGATTTTAAAACCAGATACGGAACCCACTTGGGAATATCAGAGTATTGACGTAGGTTCAAGCGGAATCTATTCAGATCAGGAAATGGAAAAATTAAGAAAACATATAATGTTTCCTGCTGAGAAACCTGCAGTCTTGAGTAATGTAGCTCGAGGAGTTACAGGACAAACTATGGAAAAACAAGGAATGTCAATATCTTATCTTTTGGACGAAGAAACAATTAATACTATTGTCAAGGATACATGGAAGAAAACTTGGGGATGGTTCACTGGGTTTGGAACATTTAGTGCAGGCTTGTTAGGAATTTGGATGGTAGTGAAATTTCTAAAGTTTGTTATAGATACTATACTTCATGGAATAGCTCTACATACAATATATGGATGGAGCCTATGGTTAATTGGAGCAATTTGGGACTCTTTAACCAGCTTCCTATTACATTTGGGACAACGCAAATACACAGATGGTATGACAGGACCAACAGCAAATACCAAAATCCCAGATGAAAACGAGGAAAAGAATTTGGAAATGGGACCACCATCAGCACCCCAACTTAGTTCAACAGAACAACGATTGTCAAATCAAACACAACCACAAATACAAACACAACCAAATGTATTATATCCGAGTTTGAAAAATGAATCGGGGCAACAACCAAATGAACAACCTAAGGTCATATATGTTCATATGGACGAAAACTAAGCAAATTGCACAGTTTCCGTTCTTAAGGGGGGAGGTGTTACGTTTCACTCCTTATAATTATCAATGGCAAAACACATTATATTCTTTACACATTATAATCATTTAGTCATATAATATATTATTGACGTTACACTAACAATATTAAACATCGTATTTTAATTTGTTAATATTGAACAATGATAAATAAACGGATAAGCCTGAATCTTCTCGGATAACATTCAAGGAGATTCAAATTACGGAGTACGACTTGGTATATTGATTATCGGAAAAGGGTTAGCTATCAATCGATATATTAAGAATTTTGAAGAAGGGGAGTCACATTGACCAATCAGAAGTAGTTTTACTGCTATAAAAAGGGAGCCAGAAGTAGCATTCGGGTCGGTGGTTGATGTGGTCAAAAGAGTCTAAGAGAGCAACATTAGAGTTGTCGGGTGTGTTAAATCATATTCAAAGTTCCAATTAGAGTCGCGAGTGAAATTAAAATATACCAAGTACCTCTAAATCTTATCCAAGTTACCAAAATCAGAGTATTTACAAATACTTGCAACCTTCCCGGATAGAACTGAAGCCGTCATATAGGGCCTCTATCCATCCTTACTATTTCCAAAAGGTAGAACTGAAGCCGGATTTAGGGCCTCTACCTTATCCTACCAAATCATTAATATAAATCGAAACTTCGATCAACATTCCATACATCATCAGGACTTGGATAGGACTGATTCATACCGAACGACCTAATTGAGATTCAATCGCATACTGAGGAAATTCCAAATATACTTGTTATACAAAATCTGAGTAAGTACAGACTTATGCCTAAACGAAGTGGTAGAAAGGTTCAATTATATAAAATATTCAGACAATTAGATAAACCATACACTCAAAGACAAACAAAACCAACGAGCCAAAAGGATCTTGACGCGACAAAATATCAAGTTGACGAACAAAATAATTCTATTCAGTACTTACCGTGGAAATTGATTCCCATAGAATATTCAAGTTTACCAAAAGATCTACCTACTGAAGAATCACTTAAAAATAGAATATTTCCTGATCCGCGAAGACACATCTTGAGAAATTATCACAATTCCAAATCATAAAATTCGATAGGCCTTGTATTAACACGTGGACGTGCTGTTAAAGTAGACCGAACCAACGAATCATCCTTTATATTACAAATCTCATTTACGATTGCTTGATTTTCCGGATTTAGCAATCGTAACACTGTATATAGGTGTCGGATGTGTAAGTCCAGGGTGTCCAGGTATTCCGCTTCGTAGTTTTCTGTATCTAGGTGTCGGATGTGGAAGTTCAGGGTTTCCAGGTATTCCGCTTCGTAGTTTTCTGTATCTAGTTGCCGGATGTGGAAGTTCAGGGTGTCCAGGTATTCCGCTTCGTAGTTTTCTGTATATAGGTGTCGGATGTGGAAGTCCAGGGTGTCCAGGTATTCCGCTTCGTAGTATTCTGTATCTAGGTGTCGGATGTGGAAGTTCAGGGTTTCCAGGTATTCCGCTTCGTATTTTTCTGTATCTAGTTGCCGGATGTGGAAGTTCAGGGTGTGCAGGTATTCCGCTTCGTAGTTTTCTGTATCTAGGTGTCGGATGTGGAAGTCCAGGTTGTCCAGGTATTCCGCTTCGTAGTTTTCTGTATCTTGGTGCCGGATGTGCAAGTTCAGGGTGTCCAGGTATTCCGCTTCGTAGTTTTCTGTATATAGGTGTCGGATGTGGAAGTTCAGGGTGTCCAGGTATTCCGCTTCGTAGTTTTCTGTATCTGGGTGCCGGATGTGGAAGTTCAGGGTGTCCAGGTATTCCGCTTCGTAGTTTTCTGTATATAGGTGTCGGATGTGGAAGTCCAGGGTGTCCAGGTATTCCGCTTCGTAGTCTTCTGTATCTAGGTGTCGGATGTGGAAGTTCAGGGTTTCCAGGTATTCCGCTTCGTAGTTTTCTGTATCTAGTTGCCGGATGTGGAAGTTCAGGGTGTCCAGGTATTCCGCTTCGTAGTTTTCTGTATCTAGGTGTCGAATGTGGAAGTCCAGGGGGTCCAGGTATTCCGCTTCGTAGTTTTCTGTATCTGGGTGCCGGATGTGGAAGTTCAGGGTTTCCAGGTATTCCGCATCGTAGTTTTCTGTATCTAGTTGCCGGATGTGGAAGTACAGGGTGTCCAGGTATTCCGCTTCGTAGTCTTCTGTATCTAGGTGTCGGATGTGGAAGTTCAGGGTTTCCAGGTATTCCGCTTCGTAGTTTTCTGTATCTAGTTGCCGGATGTGGAAGTTCAGGGTGTCCAGGTATTCCGCTTTGTAGTTTTCTGTATCTGGGTGCCGGATGTGGAAGTTCAGGGTGTCCAGGTATTCCGCTTCGTAGTTTTCTGTATCTGGGTGCCGGATGTGGAAGTTCAGGGTGTCCAGGTATTCCGCTTCGTAGTTTTCTGTATATAGGTGTCGGATGTGTAAGTCCAGGGTGTCCAGGTATTCCGCTTCGTAGTTTTCTGTATCTAGGTGTCGGATGTGGAAGTTCAGGGTTTCCAGGTATTCCGCTTCGTAGTTTTCTGTATCTAGTTGCCGGATGTGGAAGTTCAGGGTGTCCAGGTATTCCGCTTCGTAGTTTTCTGTATATAGGTGTCGGATGTGGAAGTCCAGGGTGTCCAGGTATTCCGCTTCGTAGTATTCTGTATCTAGGTGTCGGATGTGGAAGTTCAGGGTTTCCAGGTATTCCGCTTCGTATTTTTCTGTATCTAGTTGCCGGATGTGGAAGTTCAGGGTGTCCAGGTATTCCGCTTCGTAGTTTTCTGTATCTAGTTGCTGGATGTGGATGTTTAGGGTGCCCAGGTATTCCGCTTCGTAGTTTTCTGTATATAGTTGTCGGATGTGGAAGTCCAGGGTGTCCAGGTATTCCGCTTCGTAGTCTTCTGTATCTAGGTGTCGGATGTGGAAGTTCAGGGTTTCCAGGTATTCCGCTTCGTAGTTTTCTGTATCTAGTTGCCGGATGTGGAAGTTCAGGGTGTCCAGGTATTCCGCTTCGTAGTTTTCTGTATCTAGGTGTCGGATGTGGAAGTCCAGGGTGTCCAGGTATTCCGCTTCGTAGTTTTCTGTATCTGGGTGCCGGATGTGGAAGGTCCAGGGTGTCCAGGTATTCCGCTCCGTAGTTTCCTGCATCTAGGTGTCAGACGTGGAAGTTCAAGTTCTTCAGGTATTCCGCTTCGTAGTTTTCTGTATCTAGGTGTCGGATGTGGAAGTCCAGGGTGTCCAGGTATTCCGCTTCGTAGTTTTCTGTATATAGGTGTCGGATGTGGAAGTTCAGGGTGTCCAGGTATTCCGCTCCGTAGTTTCCTGCATCTAGGTGTCAGACGTGGAAGTTCAAGTTCTTCAGGTATTCCGCTTCGTAGTTTTCTGTATCTAGGTGTCGGATGTGGAAGTCCAGGGTGTCCAGGTATTCCGCTTCGTAGTTTTCTGTATCTGGGTGCCGGATGTGGAAGTTCAGGGTGTCCAGGTATTCCGCTTCGTAGTTTTCTGTATATAGATGTCGGATGTGTAAGTCCAGGGTGTCCAGGTATTCCGCTTCGTAGTCTTCTGTATCTAGGTGTCGGATGTGGAAGTTCAGGGTTTCCAGGTATTCCGCTTCGTAGTTTTCTGTATCTAGTTGCCGGATGTGGAAGTTCAGGGTGTCCAGGTATTCCCCTTCGTAGTTTTCTGTATCTAGTTGTCGGATGTCGAAGTTCAGGGTGTCCAGGTATTCCGCTCCGTAGTTTCCTGCATCTAGTTGTCAGACGTGGAAGTTCAGGTTGTTCAGGTATTCCTCTTCGTAGTTTTCTGTATCTGGGTGCCGGATGAGGATGTTCAGGGTGTCCAGGTATTCCGCTTCGTAGTTTTTTGTATATAGGTGTCGGATGTGGAAGTCCAGGGTGTCCAGGTATTCCGCTTCGTAGTCTTCTGTATCTAGGTGTCGGATGTGGAAGTTCAGGGTTTCCAGGTATTCCGCTTTGTAGTTTTCTGTATCTAGTTGCCGGATGTGGAAGTTGAGGGTGTCCAGGTATTCCGCTTCGTAGTTTTCTGTATATAGGTGTCGGATGTGGAAGTTCAGGGTGTCCAGGTATTCCGCTTCGTAGTTTTCTGTATCTGGGTGCCGGATGTGGAAGTTCAGGGTGTCCAGGTATTCCGCTTCGTAGTTTTCTGTATATAGGTGTCGGATGTGGAAGTCCAGGGTGTCCAGGTATTCCGCTTCGTAGTCTTCTGTATCTAGGTGTCGGATGTGGAAGTTCAGGGTTTCCAGGTATTCCGCTTCGTAGTTTTCTGTATCTAGTTGCCGGATGTGGAAGTTCAGGGTGTCCAGGTATTCCGCTTCGTAGTTTTCTGTATCTAGGTGTCGGATGTGGAAGTCCAGGGTGTCCAGGTATTCCGCTTCGTAGTTTTCTGTATCTGGGTGCCGGATGTGGAAGTTCAGGGTGTCCAGGTATTCCGCTTCGTAGTTTTCTGTATATAGGTGTCGGATGTGGAAGTCCAGGGTGTCCAGGTATTCCGCCTCGTAGTCTTCTGTATCTAGGTGTCGGATGTGGAAGTTCAGGGTTTCCAGGTATTCCGCTTCGTAGTTTTCTGTATCTAGTTGCCGGATGTGGAAGTTCAGGGTGTCCAGGTATTCCGCTTCGTAGTTTTCTGTATATAGGTGTCGGATGTGGAAGTTCAGGGTGTCCAGGTATTCCGCTTCGTAGTTTTCTGTATCTGGGTGCCGGATGTGGAAGTTCAGGGTGTCCAGGTATTCCGCTTCGTAGTTTTCTGTATATAGGTGTCGGATGTGGAAGTCCAGGGTGTCCAGGTATTCCGCTTCGTAGTCTTCTGTATCTAGGTGTCGGATGTGGAAGTTCAGGGTTTCCAGGTATTCCGCTTCGTAGTTTTCTGTATCTAGTTGCCGGATGTGGAAGTTCAGGGTGTCCAGGTATTCCGCTTCGTAGTTTTCTGTATCTAGGTGTCGGATGTGGAAGTCCAGGGTGTCCAGGTATTCCGCTTCGTAGTTTTCTGTATCTGGGTGCCGGATGTGGAAGTTCAGGGTGTCCAGGTATTCCGCTTCGTAGTTTTCTGTATATAGGTGTCGGATGTGGAAGTCCAGGGTGTCCAGGTATTCCGCCTCGTAGTCTTCTGTATCTAGGTGTCGGATGTGGAAGTTCAGGGTTTCCAGGTATTCCGCTCCGTAGTTTCCTGCATCTAGGTGTCAGACGTGGAAGTTCAAGTTCTTCAGGTATTCCGCTTCGTAGTTTTCTGTATCTAGGTGTCGGATGTGGAAGTCCAGGGTGTCCAGGTATTCCGCTTCGTAGTTTTCTGTATCTGGGTGCCGGATGTGGAAGTTCAGGGTGTCCAGGTATTCCGCTTCGTAGTTTTCTGTATATAGGTGTCGGATGTGTAAGTCCAGGGTGTCCAGGTATTCCGCTTCGTAGTTTTCTGTATCTAGGTGTCGGATGTGGAAGTTCAGGGTTTCCAGGTATTCCGCTTCGTAGTTTTCTGTATCTAGTTGCCGGATGTGGAAGTCCAGAGTGTCCAGGTATTCCGCTTCGTAGTTTTCTGTATCTGGGTGCCGGATGTGGAAGTTCAGGGTGTCCAGGTATTCCGCTTCGTAGTTTTCTGTATCTGGGTGCCGGATGTGGAAGTTCAGGGTGTCCAGGTATTCCGCTTCGTAGTTTTCTGTATATAGGTGTCGGATGTGTAAGTCCAGGGTGTCCAGGTATTCCGCTTCGTAGTTTTCTGTATCTAGGTGTCGGATGTGGAAGTTCAGGGTTTCCAGGTATTCCGCTTCGTAGTTTTCTGTATCTAGTTGCCGGATGTGGAAGTTCAGGGTGTCCAGGTATTCCGCTTCGTAGTTTTCTGTATATAGGTGTCGGATGTGGAAGTCCAGGGTGTCCAGGTATTCCGCTTCGTAGTCTTCTGTATCTAGGTGTCGGATGTGGAAGTTCAGGGTTTCCAGGTATTCCGCTTCGTATTTTTCTGTATCTAGTTGCCGGATGTGGAAGTTCAGGGTGTCCAGGTATTCCGCTTCGTAGTTTTCTGTATCTAGGTGTCGGATGTGGAAGTCCAGAGTGTCCAGGTATTCCGCTCCGTAGTTTCCTGCATCTAGGTGTCAGACGTGGAAGTTTAAGTTCTTCAGGTATTCCGCTTCGTAGTTTTCTGTATCTAGGTGTCGGATGTGGAAGTCCAGGGTGTCCAGGTATTCCGCTTCGTAGTCTTCTGTATCTAGGTGTCGGATGTGGAAGTTCAGGGTTTCCAGGTATTCCGCTTCGTAGTTTTCTGTATCTAGTTGCCGGATGTGGAAGTTCAGGGTGTCCAGGTATTCCGCTTCGTAGTTTTCTGTATCTAGGTGTCGGATGTCGAAGTTCAGGGTGTCCAGGTATTCCGCTCCGTAGTTTCCTGCATCTAGGTGTCAGACGTGGAAGTTCAAGTTCTTCAGGTATTCCGCTTCGTAGTTTTCTGTATCTAGGTGTCGGATGTGGAAGTCCAGGGTGTCCAGGTATTCCGCTTCGTAGTTTTCTGTATCTGGGTGCCGGATGTGGAAGTTCAGGGTGTGCAGGTATTCCGCTTCGTAGTTTTCTGTATATAGGTGTCGGATGTGTAAGTCCAGGGTGTCCAGGTATTCCGCTTCGTAGTTTTCTGTATATAGGTGTCGGATGTGGAAGTCCAGGGTGTCCAGGTATTCCGCTTCGTAGTCTTCTGTATCTAGGTGTCGGATGTGGAAGTTCAGGGTTTCCAGGTATTCCGCTTCGTAGTTTTCTGTATCTAGTTGCCGGATGTGGAAGTTCAGGGTGTCCAGGTATTCCGCTTCGTAGTTTTCTGTATCTAGGTGTCGGATGTGGAAGTCCAGAGTGTCCAGGTATTCCGCTTCGTAGTTTTCTGTATCTGGGTGCCGGATGTGGAAGTTCAGGGTGTCCAGGTATTCCGCTACGTAGTTTTCTGTATCTGGGTGCCGGATGTGGAAGTTCAGGGTGTCCAGGTATTCCGCTTCGTAGTTTTCTGTATATAGGTGTCGGATGTGTAAGTCCAGGGTGTCCAGGTATTCCGCTTCGTAGTTTTCTGTATCTAGGTGTCGGATGTGGAAGTTCAGGGTTTCCAGGTATTCCGCTTCGTAGTTTTCTGTATCTAGTTGCCGGATGTGGAAGTTCAGGGTGTCCAGGTATTCCGCTTCGTAGTTTTCTGTATATAGGTGTCGGATGTGGAAGTCCAGGGTGTCCAGGTATTCCGCTTCGTAGTCTTCTGTATCTAGGTGTCGGATGTGGAAGTTCAGGGTTTCCAGGTATTCCGCTTCGTAGTTTTCTGTATCTAGTTGCCGGACGTGGAAGTTCAGGGTGTCCAGGTATTCCGCTTCGTAGTTTTCTGTATCTAGGTGTCGGATGTCGAAGTTCAGGGTGTCCAGGTATTCCGCTCCGTAGTTTCCTGCATCTAGGTGTCAGACGTGGAAGTTCAAGTTCTTCAGGTATTCCGCTTCGTAGTTTTCTGTATCTAGGTGTCGGATGTGGAAGTCCAGGGTGTCCAGGTATTCCGCTTCGTAGTTTTCTGTATCTGGGTGCCGGATGTGGAAGTTCAGGGTGTGCAGGTATTCCGCATCGTAGTTTTCTGTATCTAGTTGCCGGATGTGGAAGTTCAGGGTGTCCAGGTATTCCGCTTCGTAGTCTTCTGTATCTAGGTGTCGGATGTGGAAGTTCAGGGTTTCCAGGTATTCCGCTTCGTAGTTTTCTGTATCTAGTTGCCGGATGTGGAAGTTCAGGGTGTCCAGGTATTCCGCTTTGTAGTTTTCTGTATCTGGGTGCCGGATGTGGAAGTTCAGGGTGTCCAGGTATTCCGCTTCGTAGTTTTCTGTATCTGGGTGCCGGATGTGGAAGTTCAGGGTGTCCAGGTATTCCGCTTCGTAGTTTTCTGTATATAGGTGTCGGATGTGTAAGTCCAGGGTGTCCAGGTATTCCGCTTCGTAGTTTTCTGTATCTAGGTGTCGGATGTGGAAGTTCAGGGTTTCCAGGTATTCCGCTTCGTAGTTTTCTGTATCTAGTTGCCGGATGTGGAAGTTCAGGGTGTCCAGGTATTCCGCTTCGTAGTTTTCTGTATATAGGTGTCGGATGTGGAAGTCCAGGGTGTCCAGGTATTCCGCTTCGTAGTATTCTGTATCTAGGTGTCGGATGTGGAAGTTCAGGGTTTCCAGGTATTCCGCTTCGTATTTTTCTGTATCTAGTTGCCGGATGTGGAAGTTCAGGGTGTCCAGGTATTCCGCTTCGTAGTTTTTTGTATATAGGTGTCGGATGTGGAAGTCCAGGGTGTCCAGGTATTCCGCTTCGTAGTCTTCTGTATCTAGGTGTCGGATGTGGAAGTTCAGGGTTTCCAGGTATTCCGCTTTGTAGTTTTCTGTATCTAGTTGCCGGATGTGGAAGTTGAGGGTGTCCAGGTATTCCGCTTCGTAGTTTTCTGTATATAGGTGTCGGATGTGGAAGTTCAGGGTGTCCAGGTATTCCGCTTCGTAGTTTTCTGTATCTGGGTGCCGGATGTGGAAGTTCAGGGTGTCCAGGTATTCCGCTTCGTAGTTTTCTGTATATAGGTGTCGGATGTGGAAGTCCAGGGTGTCCAGGTATTCCGCTTCGTAGTCTTCTGTATCTAGGTGTCGGATGTGGAAGTTCAGGGTTTCCAGGTATTCCGCTTCGTAGTTTTCTGTATCTAGTTGCCGGATGTGGAAGTTCAGGGTGTCCAGGTATTCCGCTTCGTAGTTTTCTGTATCTAGGTGTCGGATGTGGAAGTCCAGGGTGTCCAGGTATTCCGCTTCGTAGTTTTCTGTATCTGGGTGCCGGATGTGGAAGTTCAGGGTGTCCAGGTATTCCGCTTCGTAGTTTTCTGTATATAGGTGTCGGATGTGGAAGTCCAGGGTGTCCAGGTATTCCGCCTCGTAGTCTTCTGTATCTAGGTGTCGGATGTGGAAGTTCAGGGTTTCCAGGTATTCCGCTTCGTAGTTTTCTGTATCTAGTTGCCGGATGTGGAAGTTCAGGGTGTCCAGGTATTCCGCTTCGTAGTTTTCTGTATATAGGTGTCGGATGTGGAAGTTCAGGGTGTCCAGGTATTCCGCTTCGTAGTTTTCTGTATCTGGGTGCCGGATGTGGAAGTTCAGGGTGTCCAGGTATTCCGCTTCGTAGTTTTCTGTATATAGGTGTCGGATGTGGAAGTCCAGGGTGTCCAGGTATTCCGCTTCGTAGTCTTCTGTATCTAGGTGTCGGATGTGGAAGTTCAGGGTTTCCAGGTATTCCGCTTCGTAGTTTTCTGTATCTAGTTGCCGGATGTGGAAGTTCAGGGTGTCCAGGTATTCCGCTTCGTAGTTTTCTGTATCTAGGTGTCGGATGTGGAAGTCCAGGGTGTCCAGGTATTCCGCTTCGTAGTTTTCTGTATCTGGGTGCCGGATGTGGAAGTTCAGGGTGTCCAGGTATTCCGCTTCGTAGTTTTCTGTATATAGGTGTCGGATGTGGAAGTCCAGGGTGTCCAGGTATTCCGCCTCGTAGTCTTCTGTATCTAGGTGTCGGATGTGGAAGTTCAGGGTTTCCAGGTATTCCGCTCCGTAGTTTCCTGCATCTAGGTGTCAGACGTGGAAGTTCAAGTTCTTCAGGTATTCCGCTTCGTAGTTTTCTGTATCTAGGTGTCGGATGTGGAAGTCCAGGGTGTCCAGGTATTCCGCTTCGTAGTTTTCTGTATCTGGGTGCCGGATGTGGAAGTTCAGGGTGTCCAGGTATTCCGCTTCGTAGTTTTCTGTATATAGGTGTCGGATGTGTAAGTCCAGGGTGTCCAGGTATTCCGCTTCGTAGTTTTCTGTATCTAGGTGTCGGATGTGGAAGTTCAGGGTTTCCAGGTATTCCGCTTCGTAGTTTTCTGTATCTAGTTGCCGGATGTGGAAGTCCAGAGTGTCCAGGTATTCCGCTTCGTAGTTTTCTGTATCTGGGTGCCGGATGTGGAAGTTCAGGGTGTCCAGGTATTCCGCTTCGTAGTTTTCTGTATCTGGGTGCCGGATGTGGAAGTTCAGGGTGTCCAGGTATTCCGCTTCGTAGTTTTCTGTATATAGGTGTCGGATGTGTAAGTCCAGGGTGTCCAGGTATTCCGCTTCGTAGTTTTCTGTATCTAGGTGTCGGATGTGGAAGTTCAGGGTTTCCAGGTATTCCGCTTCGTAGTTTTCTGTATCTAGTTGCCGGATGTGGAAGTTCAGGGTGTCCAGGTATTCCGCTTCGTAGTTTTCTGTATATAGGTGTCGGATGTGGAAGTCCAGGGTGTCCAGGTATTCCGCTTCGTAGTCTTCTGTATCTAGGTGTCGGATGTGGAAGTTCAGGGTTTCCAGGTATTCCGCTTCGTATTTTTCTGTATCTAGTTGCCGGATGTGGAAGTTCAGGGTGTCCAGGTATTCCGCTTCGTAGTTTTCTGTATCTAGGTGTCGGATGTGGAAGTCCAGAGTGTCCAGGTATTCCGCTCCGTAGTTTCCTGCATCTAGGTGTCAGACGTGGAAGTTTAAGTTCTTCAGGTATTCCGCTTCGTAGTTTTCTGTATCTAGGTGTCGGATGTGGAAGTCCAGGGTGTCCAGGTATTCCGCTTCGTAGTCTTCTGTATCTAGGTGTCGGATGTGGAAGTTCAGGGTTTCCAGGTATTCCGCTTCGTAGTTTTCTGTATCTAGTTGCCGGATGTGGAAGTTCAGGGTGTCCAGGTATTCCGCTTCGTAGTTTTCTGTATCTAGGTGTCGGATGTCGAAGTTCAGGGTGTCCAGGTATTCCGCTCCGTAGTTTCCTGCATCTAGGTGTCAGACGTGGAAGTTCAAGTTCTTCAGGTATTCCGCTTCGTAGTTTTCTGTATCTAGGTGTCGGATGTGGAAGTCCAGGGTGTCCAGGTATTCCGCTTCGTAGTTTTCTGTATCTGGGTGCCGGATGTGGAAGTTCAGGGTGTGCAGGTATTCCGCTTCGTAGTTTTCTGTATATAGGTGTCGGATGTGTAAGTCCAGGGTGTCCAGGTATTCCGCTTCGTAGTTTTCTGTATATAGGTGTCGGATGTGGAAGTCCAGGGTGTCCAGGTATTCCGCTTCGTAGTCTTCTGTATCTAGGTGTCGGATGTGGAAGTTCAGGGTTTCCAGGTATTCCGCTTCGTAGTTTTCTGTATCTAGTTGCCGGATGTGGAAGTTCAGGGTGTCCAGGTATTCCGCTTCGTAGTTTTCTGTATCTAGGTGTCGGATGTGGAAGTCCAGAGTGTCCAGGTATTCCGCTTCGTAGTTTTCTGTATCTGGGTGCCGGATGTGGAAGTTCAGGGTGTCCAGGTATTCCGCTACGTAGTTTTCTGTATCTGGGTGCCGGATGTGGAAGTTCAGGGTGTCCAGGTATTCCGCTTCGTAGTTTTCTGTATATAGGTGTCGGATGTGTAAGTCCAGGGTGTCCAGGTATTCCGCTTCGTAGTTTTCTGTATCTAGGTGTCGGATGTGGAAGTTCAGGGTTTCCAGGTATTCCGCTTCGTAGTTTTCTGTATCTAGTTGCCGGATGTGGAAGTTCAGGGTGTCCAGGTATTCCGCTTCGTAGTTTTCTGTATATAGGTGTCGGATGTGGAAGTCCAGGGTGTCCAGGTATTCCGCTTCGTAGTCTTCTGTATCTAGGTGTCGGATGTGGAAGTTCAGGGTTTCCAGGTATTCCGCTTCGTAGTTTTCTGTATCTAGTTGCCGGACGTGGAAGTTCAGGGTGTCCAGGTATTCCGCTTCGTAGTTTTCTGTATCTAGGTGTCGGATGTCGAAGTTCAGGGTGTCCAGGTATTCCGCTCCGTAGTTTCCTGCATCTAGGTGTCAGACGTGGAAGTTCAAGTTCTTCAGGTATTCCGCTTCGTAGTTTTCTGTATCTAGGTGTCGGATGTGGAAGTCCAGGGTGTCCAGGTATTCCGCTTCGTAGTTTTCTGTATCTGGGTGCCGGATGTGGAAGTTCAGGGTGTGCAGGTATTCCGCATCGTAGTTTTCTGTATCTAGTTGCCGGATGTGGAAGTTCAGGGTGTCCAGGTATTCCGCTTCGTAGTCTTCTGTATCTAGGTGTCGGATGTGGAAGTTCAGGGTTTCCAGGTATTCCGCTTCGTAGTTTTCTGTATCTAGTTGCCGGATGTGGAAGTTCAGGGTGTCCAGGTATTCCGCTTTGTAGTTTTCTGTATCTGGGTGCCGGATGTGGAAGTTCAGGGTGTCCAGGTATTCCGCTTCGTAGTTTTCTGTATCTGGGTGCCGGATGTGGAAGTTCAGGGTGTCCAGGTATTCCGCTTCGTAGTTTTCTGTATATAGGTGTCGGATGTGTAAGTCCAGGGTGTCCAGGTATTCCGCTTCGTAGTTTTCTGTATCTAGGTGTCGGATGTGGAAGTTCAGGGTTTCCAGGTATTCCGCTTCGTAGTTTTCTGTATCTAGTTGCCGGATGTGGAAGTTCAGGGTGTCCAGGTATTCCGCTTCGTAGTTTTCTGTATATAGGTGTCGGATGTGGAAGTCCAGGGTGTCCAGGTATTCCGCTTCGTAGTATTCTGTATCTAGGTGTCGGATGTGGAAGTTCAGGGTTTCCAGGTATTCCGCTTCGTATTTTTCTGTATCTAGTTGCCGGATGTGGAAGTTCAGGGTGTGCAGGTATTCCGCTTCGTAGTTTTCTGTATCTAGGTGTCGGATGTGGAAGTCCAGGTTGTCCAGGTATTCCGCTTCGTAGTTTTCTGTATCTTGGTGCCGGATGTGCAAGTTCAGGGTGTCCAGGTATTCCGCTTCGTAGTTTTCTGTATATAGGTGTCGGATGTGGAAGTTCAGGGTGTCCAGGTATTCCGCTTCGTAGTTTTCTGTATCTGGGTGCCGGATGTGGAAGTTCAGGGTGTCCAGGTATTCCGCTTCGTAGTTTTCTGTATATAGGTGTCGGATGTGGAAGTCCAGGGTGTCCAGGTATTCCGCTTCGTAGTCTTCTGTATCTAGGTGTCGGATGTGGAAGTTCAGGGTTTCCAGGTATTCCGCTTCGTAGTTTTCTGTATCTAGTTGCCGGATGTGGAAGTTCAGGGTGTCCAGGTATTCCGCTTCGTAGTTTTCTGTATCTAGGTGTCGGATGTGGAAGTCCAGGGGGTCCAGGTATTCCGCTTCGTAGTTTTCTGTATCTGGGTGCCGGATGTGGAAGTTCAGGGTTTCCAGGTATTCCGCATCGTAGTTTTCTGTATCTAGTTGCCGGATGTGGAAGTACAGGGTGTCCAGGTATTCCGCTTCGTAGTCTTCTGTATCTAGGTGTCGGATGTGGAAGTTCAGGGTTTCCAGGTATTCCGCTTCGTAGTTTTCTGTATCTAGTTGCCGGATGTGGAAGTTCAGGGTGTCCAGGTATTCCGCTTTGTAGTTTTCTGTATCTGGGTGCCGGATGTGGAAGTTCAGGGTGTCCAGGTATTCCGCTTCGTAGTTTTCTGTATCTGGGTGCCGGATGTGGAAGTTCAGGGTGTCCAGGTATTCCGCTTCGTAGTTTTCTGTATATAGGTGTCGGATGTGTAAGTCCAGGGTGTCCAGGTATTCCGCTTCGTAGTTTTCTGTATCTAGGTGTCGGATGTGGAAGTTCAGGGTTTCCAGGTATTCCGCTTCGTAGTTTTCTGTATCTAGTTGCCGGATGTGGAAGTTCAGGGTGTCCAGGTATTCCGCTTCGTAGTTTTCTGTATATAGGTGTCGGATGTGGAAGTCCAGGGTGTCCAGGTATTCCGCTTCGTAGTATTCTGTATCTAGGTGTCGGATGTGGAAGTTCAGGGTTTCCAGGTATTCCGCTTCGTATTTTTCTGTATCTAGTTGCCGGATGTGGAAGTTCAGGGTGTCCAGGTATTCCGCTTCGTAGTTTTCTGTATCTAGTTGCTGGATGTGGATGTTTAGGGTGCCCAGGTATTCCGCTTCGTAGTTTTCTGTATATAGTTGTCGGATGTGGAAGTCCAGGGTGTCCAGGTATTCCGCTTCGTAGTCTTCTGTATCTAGGTGTCGGATGTGGAAGTTCAGGGTTTCCAGGTATTCCGCTTCGTAGTTTTCTGTATCTAGTTGCCGGATGTGGAAGTTCAGGGTGTCCAGGTATTCCGCTTCGTAGTTTTCTGTATCTAGGTGTCGGATGTGGAAGTCCAGGGTGTCCAGGTATTCCGCTTCGTAGTTTTCTGTATCTGGGTGCCGGATGTGGAAGGTCCAGGGTGTCCAGGTATTCCGCTCCGTAGTTTCCTGCATCTAGGTGTCAGACGTGGAAGTTCAAGTTCTTCAGGTATTCCGCTTCGTAGTTTTCTGTATCTAGGTGTCGGATGTGGAAGTCCAGGGTGTCCAGGTATTCCGCTTCGTAGTTTTCTGTATATAGGTGTCGGATGTGGAAGTTCAGGGTGTCCAGGTATTCCGCTCCGTAGTTTCCTGCATCTAGGTGTCAGACGTGGAAGTTCAAGTTCTTCAGGTATTCCGCTTCGTAGTTTTCTGTATCTAGGTGTCGGATGTGGAAGTCCAGGGTGTCCAGGTATTCCGCTTCGTAGTTTTCTGTATCTGGGTGCCGGATGTGGAAGTTCAGGGTGTCCAGGTATTCCGCTTCGTAGTTTTCTGTATATAGATGTCGGATGTGTAAGTCCAGGGTGTCCAGGTATTCCGCTTCGTAGTCTTCTGTATCTAGGTGTCGGATGTGGAAGTTCAGGGTTTCCAGGTATTCCGCTTCGTAGTTTTCTGTATCTAGTTGCCGGATGTGGAAGTTCAGGGTGTCCAGGTATTCCCCTTCGTAGTTTTCTGTATCTAGTTGTCGGATGTCGAAGTTCAGGGTGTCCAGGTATTCCGCTCCGTAGTTTCCTGCATCTAGTTGTCAGACGTGGAAGTTCAGGTTGTTCAGGTATTCCTCTTCGTAGTTTTCTGTATCTGGGTGCCGGATGAGGATGTTCAGGGTGTCCAGGTATTCCGCTTCGTAGTTTTTTGTATATAGGTGTCGGATGTGGAAGTCCAGGGTGTCCAGGTATTCCGCTTCGTAGTCTTCTGTATCTAGGTGTCGGATGTGGAAGTTCAGGGTTTCCAGGTATTCCGCTTTGTAGTTTTCTGTATCTAGTTGCCGGATGAGGAAGTTGAGGGTGTCCAGGTATTCCGCTTCGTAGTTTTCTGTATATAGGTGTCGGATGTGGAAGTTCAGGGTGTCCAGGTATTCCGCTTCGTAGTTTTCTGTATCTGGGTGCCGGATGTGGAAGTTCAGGGTGTCCAGGTATTCCGCTTCGTAGTTTTCTGTATATAGGTGTCGGATGTGGAAGTCCAGGGTGTCCAGGTATTCCGCTTCGTAGTCTTCTGTATCTAGGTGTCGGATGTGGAAGTTCAGGGTTTCCAGGTATTCCGCTTCGTAGTTTTCTGTATCTAGTTGCCGGATGTGGAAGTTCAGGGTGTCCAGGTATTCCGCTTCGTAGTTTTCTGTATCTAGGTGTCGGATGTGGAAGTCCAGGGTGTCCAGGTATTCCACTTCGTAGTTTTCTGTATCTGGGTGCCGGATGTGGAAGTTCAGGGTGTCCAGGTATTCCGCTTCGTAGTTTTCTGTATATAGGTGTCGGATGTGGAAGTCCAGGGTGTCCAGGTATTCCGCCTCGTAGTCTTCTGTATCTAGGTGTCGGATGTGGAAGTTCAGGGTTTCCAGGTATTCCGCTTCGTAGTTTTCTGTATCTAGTTGCCGGATGTGGAAGTTCAGGGTGTCCAGGTATTCCGCTTCGTAGTTTTCTGTATATAGGTGTCGGATGTGGAAGTTCAGGGTGTCCAGGTATTCCGCTTCGTAGTTTTCTGTATCTGGGTGCCGGATGTGGAAGTTCAGGGTGTCCAGGTATTCCGCTTCGTAGTTTTCTGTATATAGGTGTCGGATGTGGAAGTCCAGGGTGTCCAGGTATTCCGCTTCGTAGTCTTCTGTATCTAGGTGTCGGATGTGGAAGTTCAGGGTTTCCAGGTATTCCGCTTCGTAGTTTTCTGTATCTAGTTGCCGGATGTGGAAGTTCAGGGTGTCCAGGTATTCCGCTTCGTAGTTTTCTGTATCTAGGTGTCGGATGTGGAAGTCCAGGGTGTCCAGGTATTCCGCTTCGTAGTTTTCTGTATCTGGGTGCCGGATGTGGAAGTTCAGGGTGTCCAGGTATTCCGCTTCGTAGTTTTCTGTATATAGGTGTCGGATGTGGAAGTCCAGGGTGTCCAGGTATTCCGCCTCGTAGTCTTCTGTATCTAGGTGTCGGATGTGGAAGTTCAGGGTTTCCAGGTATTCCGCTTCGTAGTTTTCTGTATCTAGGTGTCGGATGTCGAAGTTCAGGGTGTCCAGGTATTCCGCTCCGTAGTTTCCTGCATCTAGGTGTCAGACGTGGAAGTTCAAGTTCTTCAGGTATTCCGCTTCGTAGTTTTCTGTATCTAGGTGTCGGATGTGGAAGTCCAGGGTGTCCAGGTATTCCGCTTCGTAGTTTTCTGTATCTGGGTGCCGGATGTGGAAGTTCAGGGTGTCCAGGTATTCCGCTTCGTAGTTTTCTGATATAGGTGTCGGATGTGTAAGTCCAGGGTGTCCAGGTATTCCGCTTCGTAGTTTTCTGTATCTAGGTGTCGGATGTGGAAGTTCAGGGTTTCCAGGTATTCCGCTTCGTAGTTTTCTGTATCTAGTTGCCGGATGTGGAAGTCCAGAGTGTCCAGGTATTCCGCTTCGTAGTTTTCTGTATCTGGGTGCCGGATGTGGAAGTTCAGGGTGTCCAGGTATTCCGCTTCGTAGTTTTCTGTATCTGGGTGCCGGATGTGGAAGTTCAGGGTGTCCAGGTATTCCGCTTCGTAGTTTTCTGTATATAGGTGTCGGATGTGTAAGTCCAGGGTGTCCAGGTATTCCGCTTCGTAGTTTTCTGTATCTAGGTGTCGGATGTGGAAGTTCAGGGTTTCCAGGTATTCCGCTTCGTAGTTTTCTGTATCTAGTTGCCGGATGTGGAAGTTCAGGGTGTCCAGGTATTCCGCTTCGTAGTTTTCTGTATATAGGTGTCGGATGTGGAAGTCCAGGGTGTCCAGGTATTCCGCTTCGTAGTCTTCTGTATCTAGGTGTCGGATGTGGAAGTTCAGGGTTTCCAGGTATTCCGCTTCGTATTTTTCTGTATCTAGTTGCCGGATGTGGAAGTTCAGGGTGTCCAGGTATTCCGCTTCGTAGTTTTCTGTATCTAGGTGTCGGATGTGGAAGTCCAGGGTGTCCAGGTATTCCGCTCCGTAGTTTCCTGCATCTAGGTGTCAGACGTGGAAGTTTAAGTTCTTCAGGTATTCCGCTTCGTAGTTTTCTGTATCTAGGTGTCGGATGTGGAAGTCCAGGGTGTCCAGGTATTCCGCTTCGTAGTCTTCTGTATCTAGGTGTCGGATGTGGAAGTTCAGGGTTTCCAGGTATTCCGCTTCGTAGTTTTCTGTATCTAGTTGCCGGATGTGGAAGTTCAGGGTGTCCAGGTATTCCGCTTCGTAGTTTTCTGTATCTAGGTGTCGGATGTCGAAGTTCAGGGTGTCCAGGTATTCCGCTCCGTAGTTTCCTGCATCTAGGTGTCAGACGTGGAAGTTCAAGTTCTTCAGGTATTCCGCTTCGTAGTTTTCTGTATCTAGGTGTCGGATGTGGAAGTCCAGGGTGTCCAGGTATTCCGCTTCGTAGTTTTCTGTATCTGGGTGCCGGATGTGGAAGTTCAGGGTGTGCAGGTATTCCGCTTCGTAGTTTTCTGTATATAGGTGTCGGATGTGTAAGTCCAGGGTGTCCAGGTATTCCGCTTCGTAGTTTTCTGTATATAGGTGTCGGATGTGGAAGTCCAGGGTGTCCAGGTATTCCGCTTCGTAGTCTTCTGTATCTAGGTGTCGGATGTGGAAGTTCAGGGTTTCCAGGTATTCCGCTTCGTAGTTTTCTGTATCTAGTTGCCGGATGTGGAAGTTCAGGGTGTCCAGGTATTCCGCTTCGTAGTTTTCTGTATCTAGGTGTCGGATGTGGAAGTCCAGAGTGTCCAGGTATTCCGCTTCGTAGTTTTCTGTATCTGGGTGCCGGATGTGGAAGTTCAGGGTGTCCAGGTATTCCGCTTCGTAGTTTTCTGTATCTGGGTGCCGGATGTGGAAGTTCAGGGTGTCCAGGTATTCCGCTTCGTAGTTTTCTGTATATAGGTGTCGGATGTGTAAGTCCAGGGTGTCCAGGTATTCCGCTTCGTAGTTTTCTGTATCTAGGTGTCGGATGTGGAAGTTCAGGGTTTCCAGGTATTCCGCTTCGTAGTTTTCTGTATCTAGTTGCCGGATGTGGAAGTTCAGGGTGTCCAGGTATTCCGCTTCGTAGTTTTCTGTATATAGGTGTCGGATGTGGAAGTCCAGGGTGTCCAGGTATTCCGCTTCGTAGTCTTCTGTATCTAGGTGTCGGATGTGGAAGTTCAGGGTTTCCAGGTATTCCGCTTCGTAGTTTTCTGTATCTAGTTGCCGGAGGTGGAAGTTCAGGGTGTCCAGGTATTCCGCTCCGTAGTTTCCTGCATCTAGGTGTCAGACGTGGAAGTTCAAGTTCTTCAGGTATTCCGCTTCGTAGTTTTCTGTATCTAGGTGTCGGATGTGGAAGTCCAGGGTGTCCAGGTATTCCGCTTCGTAGTTTTCTGTATCTGGGTGCCGGATGTGGAAGTTCAGGGTGTGCAGGTATTCCGCTTCGTAGTTTTCTGTATATAGGTGTCGGATGTGTAAGTCCAGGGTGTCCAGGTATTCCGCTTCGTAGTCTTCTGTATCTAGGTGTCGGATGTGGAAGTTCAGGGTTTCCAGGTATTCCGCATCGTAGTTTTCTGTATCTAGTTGCCGGATGTGGAAGTTCAGGGTGTCCAGGTATTCCGCTTCGTAGTCTTCTGTATCTAGGTGTCGGATGTGGAAGTTCAGGGTTTCCAGGTATTCCGCTTCGTAGTTTTCTGTATCTAGTTGCCGGATGTGGAAGTTCAGGGTGTCCAGGTATTCCGCTTTGTAGTTTTCTGTATCTGGGTGCCGGATGTGGAAGTTCAGGGTGTCCAGGTATTCCGCTTCGTAGTTTTCTGTATCTGGGTGCCGGATGTGGAAGTTCAGGGTGTCCAGGTATTCCGCTTCGTAGTTTTCTGTATATAGGTGTCGGATGTGTAAGTCCAGGGTGTCCAGGTATTCCGCTTCGTAGTTTTCTGTATCTAGGTGTCGGATGTGGAAGTTCAGGGTTTCCAGGTATTCCGCTTCGTAGTTTTCTGTATCTAGTTGCCGGATGTGGAAGTTCAGGGTGTCCAGGTATTCCGCTTCGTAGTTTTCTGTATATAGGTGTCGGATGTGGAAGTCCAGGGTGTCCAGGTATTCCGCTTCGTAGTATTCTGTATCTAGGTGTCGGATGTGGAAGTTCAGGGTTTCCAGGTATTCCGCTTCGTATTTTTCTGTATCTAGTTGCCGGATGTGGAAGTTCAGGGTGTGCAGGTATTCCGCTTCGTAGTTTTCTGTATCTAGGTGTCGGATGTGGAAGTCCAGGGTGTCCAGGTATTCCGCTTCGTAGTTTTCTGTATCTTGGTGCCGGATGTGCAAGTTCAGGGTGTCCAGGTATTCCGCTTCGTAGTTTTCTGTATATAGGTGTCGGATGTGGAAGTTCAGGGTGTCCAGGTATTCCGCTTCGTAGTTTTCTGTATCTGGGTGCCGGATGTGGAAGTTCAGGGTGTCCAGGTATTCCGCTTCGTAGTTTTCTGTATATAGGTGTCGGATGTGGAAGTCCAGGGTGTCCAGGTATTCCGCTTCGTAGTCTTCTGTATCTAGGTGTCGGATGTGGAAGTTCAGGGTTTCCAGGTATTCCGCTTCGTAGTTTTCTGTATCTAGTTGCCGGATGTGGAAGTTCAGGGTGTCCAGGTATTCCGCTTCGTAGTTTTCTGTATCTAGGTGTCGGATGTGGAAGTCCAGGGTGTCCAGGTATTCCGCTTCGTAGTTTTCTGTATCTGGGTGCCGGATGTGGAAGTTCAGGGTGTCCAGGTATTCCGCTCCGTAGTTTCCTGCATCTAGGTGTCAGACGTGGAAGTTCAAGTTCTTCAGGTATTCCGCTTCGTAGTTTTCTGTATCTAGGTGTCGGATGTGGAAGTCCAGGGTGTCCAGGTATTCCGCTTCGTAGTTTTCTGTATCTGGGTGCCGGATGTGGAAGTTCAGGGTGTGCAGGTATTCCGCTTCGTAGTTTTCTGTATATAGGTGTCGGATGTGTAAGTCCAGGGTGTCCAGGTATTCCGCTTCGTAGTTTTCTGTATATAGGTGTCGGATGTGGAAGTCCAGGGTGTCCAGGTATTCCGCTTCGTAGTCTTCTGTATCTAGGTGTCGGATGTGGAAGTTCAGGGTTTCCAGGTATTCCGCTTCGTAGTTTTCTGTATCTAGTTGCCGGATGTGGAAGTTCAGGGTGTCCAGGTATTCCGCTTCGTAGTTTTCTGTATCTAGGTGTCGGATGTGGAAGTCCAGAGTGTCCAGGTATTCCGCTTCGTAGTTTTCTGTATCTGGGTGCCGGATGTGGAAGTTCAGGGTGTCCAGGTATTCCGCTACGTAGTTTTCTGTATCTGGGTGCCGGATGTGGAAGTTCAGGGTGTCCAGGTATTCCGCTTCGTAGTTTTCTGTATATAGGTGTCGGATGTGTAAGTCCAGGGTGTCCAGGTATTCCGCTTCGTAGTTTTCTGTATCTAGGTGTCGGATGTGGAAGTTCAGGGTTTCCAGGTATTCCGCTTCGTAGTTTTCTGTATCTAGTTGCCGGATGTGGAAGTTCAGGGTGTCCAGGTATTCCGCTTCGTAGTTTTCTGTATATAGGTGTCGGATGTGGAAGTCCAGGGTGTCCAGGTATTCCGCTTCGTAGTCTTCTGTATCTAGGTGTCGGATGTGGAAGTTCAGGGTTTCCAGGTATTCTGCTTCGTAGTTTTCTGTATCTAGTTGCCGGACGTGGAAGTTCAGGGTGTCCAGGTATTCCGCTTCGTAGTTTTCTGTATCTAGGTGTCGGATGTCGAAGTTCAGGGTGTCCAGGTATTCCGCTCCGTAGTTTCCTGCATCTAGGTGTTAGACGTGGAAGTTCAAGTTCTTCAGGTATTCCGCTTCGTAGTTTTCTGTATCTAGGTGTCGGAGGTGGAAGTCCAGGGTGTCCAGGTATTCCGCTTCGTAGTTTTCTGTATCTGGGTGCCGGATGTGGAAGTTCAGGGTGTGCAGGTATTCCGCTTCGTAGTTTTCTGTATATAGGTGTCGGATGTGTAAGTCCAGGGTGTCCAGGTATTCCGCTTCGTAGTCTTCTGTATCTAGGTGTCGGATGTGGAAGTTCAGGGTTTCCAGGTATTCCGCATCGTAGTTTTCTGTATCTAGTTGCCGGATGTGGAAGTTCAGGGTGTCCAGGTATTCCGCTTCGTAGTCTTCTGTATCTAGGTGTCGGATGTGGAAGTTCAGGGTTTCCAGGTATTCCGCTTCGTAGTTTTCTGTATCTAGTTGCCGGATGTGGAAGTTCAGGGTGTCCAGGTATTCCGCTTTGTAGTTTTCTGTATCTGGGTGCCGGATGTGGAAGTTCAGGGTGTCCAGGTATTCCGCTTCGTAGTTTTCTGTATCTGGGTGCCGGATGTGGAAGTTCAGGGTGTCCAGGTATTCCGCTTCGTAGTTTTCTGTATATAGGTGTCGGATGTGTAAGTCCAGGGTGTCCAGGTATTCCGCTTCGTAGTTTTCTGTATCTAGGTGTCGGATGTGGAAGTTCAGGGTTTCCAGGTATTCCGCTTCGTAGTTTTCTGTATCTAGTTGCCGGATGTGGAAGTTCAGGGTGTCCAGGTATTCCGCTTCGTAGTTTTCTGTATATAGGTGTCGGATGTGGAAGTCCAGGGTGTCCAGGTATTCCGCTTCGTAGTATTCTGTATCTAGGTGTCGGATGTGGAAGTTCAGGGTTTCCAGGTATTCCGCTTCGTATTTTTCTGTATCTAGTTGCCGGATGTGGAAGTTCAGGGTGTGCAGGTATTCCGCTTCGTAGTTTTCTGTATCTAGGTGTCGGATGTGGAAGTCCAGGTTGTCCAGGTATTCCGCTTCGTAGTTTTCTGTATATAGGTGTCGGATGTGGAAGTTCAGGGTGTGCAGGTATTCCGCTTCGTAGTTTTCTGTATCTGGGTGCCGGATGTGGAAGTTCAGGGTGTCCAGGTATTCCGCTTCGTAGTTTTCTGTATATAGGTGTCGGATGTGGAAGTCCAGGGTGTCCAGGTATTCCGCTTCGTAGTCTTCTGTATCTAGGTGTCGGATGTGGAAGTTCAGGGTTTCCAGGTATTCCGCTTCGTAGTTTTCTGTATCTAGTTGCCGGATGTGGAAGTTCAGGGTGTCCAGGTATTCCGCTTCGTAGTTTTCTGTATCTAGGTGTCGGATGTGGAAGTCCAGGGGGTCCAGGTATTCCGCTTCGTAGTTTTCTGTATCTGGGTGCCGGATGTGGAAGTTCAGGGTTTCCAGGTATTCCGCATCGTAGTTTTCTGTATCTAGTTGCCGGATGTGGAAGTTCAGGGTGTCCAGGTATTCCGCTTCGTAGTCTTCTGTATCTAGGTGTCGGATGTGGAAGTTCAGGGTTTCCAGGTATTCCGCTTCGTAGTTTTCTGTATCTAGTTGCCGGATGTGGAAGTTCAGTGTGTCCAGGTATTCCGCTTTGTAGTTTTCTGTATCTGGGTGCCGGATGTGGAAGTTCAGGGTGTCCAGGTATTCCGCTTCGTAGTTTTCTGTATCTGGGTGTCGGATGTGGAAGTCCAGGGTGTCCAGGTATTCCGCTTCGTAGTTTTCTGTATATAGGTGTCGGATGTGTAAGTCCAGGGTGTCCAGGTATTCCGCTTCGTAGTTTTCTGTATCTAGGTGTCGGATGTGGAAGTTCAGGGTTTCCAGGTATTCCGCTTCGTAGTTTTCTGTATCTAGTTGCCGGATGTGGAAGTTCAGGGTGTCCAGGTATTCCGCTTCGTAGTTTTCTGTATATAGGTGTCGGATGTGGAAGTCCAGGGTGTCCAGGTATTCCGCTTCGTAGTCTTCTGTATCTAGGTGTCGGATGTGGAAGTTCAGGGTTTCCAGGTATTCTGCTTCGTAGTTTTCTGTATCTAGTTGCCGGACGTGGAAGTTCAGGGTGTCCAGGTATTCCGCTTCGTAGTTTTCTGTATCTAGGTGTCGGATGTCGAAGTTCAGGGTGTCCAGGTATTCCGCTCCGTAGTTTCCTGCATCTAGGTGTCAGACGTGGAAGTTCAAGTTCTTCAGGTATTCCGCTTCGTAGTTTTCTGTATCTAGGTGTCGGATGTGGAAGTCCAGGGTGTCCAGGTATTCCGCTTCGTAGTTTTCTGTATCTGGGTGCCGGATGTGGAAGTTCAGGGTGTGCAGGTATTCCGCTTCGTAGTTTTCTGTATATAGGTGTCGGATGTGTAAGTCCAGGGTGTCCAGGTATTCCGCTTCGTAGTCTTCTGTATCTAGGTGTCGGATGTGGAAGTTCAGGGTTTCCAGGTATTCCGCATCGTAGTTTTCTGTATCTAGTTGCCGGATGTGGAAGTTCAGGGTGTCCAGGTATTCCGCTTCGTAGTCTTCTGTATCTAGGTGTCGGATGTGGAAGTTCAGGGTTTCCAGGTATTCCGCTTCGTAGTTTTCTGTATCTAGTTGCCGGATGTGGAAGTTCAGGGTGTCCAGGTATTCCGCTTTGTAGTTTTCTGTATCTGGGTGCCGGATGTGGAAGTTCAGGGTGTCCAGGTATTCCGCTTCGTAGTTTTCTGTATCTGGGTGCCGGATGTGGAAGTTCAGGGTGTCCAGGTATTCCGCTTCGTAGTTTTCTGTATATAGGTGTCGGATGTGTAAGTCCAGGGTGTCCAGGTATTCCGCTTCGTAGTTTTCTGTATCTAGGTGTCGGATGTGGAAGTTCAGGGTTTCCAGGTATTCCGCTTCGTAGTTTTCTGTATCTAGTTGCCGGATGTGGAAGTTCAGGGTGTCCAGGTATTCCGCTTCGTAGTTTTCTGTATATAGGTGTCGGATGTGGAAGTCCAGGGTGTCCAGGTATTCCGCTTCGTAGTATTCTGTATCTAGGTGTCGGATGTGGAAGTTCAGGGTTTCCAGGTATTCCGCTTCGTATTTTTCTGTATCTAGTTGCCGGATGTGGAAGTTCAGGGTGTGCAGGTATTCCGCTTCGTAGTTTTCTGTATCTAGGTGTCGGATGTGGAAGTCCAGGTTGTCCAGGTATTCCGCTTCGTAGTTTTCTGTATCTTGGTGCCGGATGTGCAAGTTCAGGGTGTCCAGGTATTCCGCTTCGTAGTTTTCTGTATATAGGTGTCGGATGTGGAAGTTCAGGGTGTCCAGGTATTCCGCTTCGTAGTTTTCTGTATCTGGGTGCCGGATGTGGAAGTTCAGGGTGTCCAGGTATTCCGCTTCGTAGTTTTCTGTATATAGGTGTCGGATGTGGAAGTCCAGGGTGTCCAGGTATTCCGCTTCGTAGTCTTCTGTATCTAGGTGTCGGATGTGGAAGTTCAGGGTTTCCAGGTATTCCGCTTCGTAGTTTTCTGTATCTAGTTGCCGGATGTGGAAGTTCAGGGTGTCCAGGTATTCCGCTTCGTAGTTTTCTGTATCTAGGTGTCGGATGTGGAAGTCCAGGGGGTCCAGGTATTCCGCTTCGTAGTTTTCTGTATCTGGGTGCCGGATGTGGAAGTTCAGGGTTTCCAGGTATTCCGCATCGTAGTTTTCTGTATCTAGTTGCCGGATGTGGAAGTTCAGGGTGTCCAGGTATTCCGCTTCGTAGTCTTCTGTATCTAGGTGTCGGATGTGGAAGTTCAGGGTTTCCAGGTATTCCGCTTCGTAGTTTTCTGTATCTAGTTGCCGGATGTGGAAGTTCAGGGTGTCCAGGTATTCCGCTTTGTAGTTTTCTGTATCTGGGTGCCGGATGTGGAAGTTCAGGGTGTCCAGGTATTCCGCTTCGTAGTTTTCTGTATCTGGGTGCCGGATGTGGAAGTTCAGGGTGTTCAGGTATTCCGCTTCGTAGTTTTCTGTATATAGGTGTCGGATGTGTAAGTCCAGGGTGTCCAGGTATTCCGCTTCGTAGTTTTCTGTATCTAGGTGTCGGATGTGGAAGTTCAGGGTTTCCAGGTATTCCGCTTCGTAGTTTTCTGTATCTAGTTGCCGGATGTGGAAGTTCAGGGTGTCCAGGTATTCCGCTTCGTAGTTTTCTGTATATAGGTGTCGGATGTGGAAGTCCAGGGTGTCCAGGTATTCCGCTTCGTAGTATTCTGTATCTAGGTGTCGGATGTGGAAGTTCAGGGTTTCCAGGTATTCCGCTTCGTATTTTTCTGTATCTAGTTGCCGGATGTGGAAGTTCAGGGTGTCCAGGTATTCCGCTTCGTAGTTTTCTGTATCTAGTTGCTGGATGTGGATGTTTAGGGTGCCCAGGTATTCCGCTTCGTAGTTTTCTGTATATAGTTGTCGGATGTGGAAGTCCAGGGTGTCCAGGTATTCCGCTTCGTAGTCTTCTGTATCTAGGTGTCGGATGTGGAAGTTCAGGGTTTCCAGGTATTCCGCTTCGTAGTTTTCTGTATCTAGTTGCCGGATGTGGAAGTTCAGGGTGTCCAGGTATTCCGCTTCGTAGTTTTCTGTATCTAGGTGTCGGATGTGGAAGTCCAGGGTGTCCAGGTATTCCGCTTCGTAGTTTTCTGTATCTGGGTGCCGGATGTGGAAGGTCCAGGGTGTCCAGGTATTCCGCTCCGTAGTTTCCTGCATCTAGGTGTCAGACGTGGAAGTTCAAGTTCTTCAGGTATTCCGCTTCGTAGTTTTCTGTATCTAGGTGTCGGATGTGGAAGTCCAGGGTGTCCAGGTATTCCGCTTCGTAGTTTTCTGTATATAGGTGTCGGATGTGGAAGTTCAGGGTGTCCAGGTATTCCGCTCCGTAGTTTCCTGCATCTAGGTGTCAGACGTGGAAGTTCAAGTTCTTCAGGTATTCCGCTTCGTAGTTTTCTGTATCTAGGTGTCGGATGTGGAAGTCCAGGGTGTCCAGGTATTCCGCTTCGTAGTTTTCTGTATCTGGGTGCCGGATGTGGAAGTTCAGGGTGTCCAGGTATTCCGCTTCGTAGTTTTCTGTATATAGATGTCGGATGTGTAAGTCCAGGGTGTCCAGGTATTCCGCTTCGTAGTCTTCTGTATCTAGGTGTCGGATGTGGAAGTTCAGGGTTTCCAGGTATTCCGCTTCGTAGTTTTCTGTATCTAGTTGCCGGATGTGGAAGTTCAGGGTGTCCAGGTATTCCGCTTCGTAGTTTTCTGTATCTAGTTGTCGGATGTCGAAGTTCAGGGTGTCCAGGTATTCCGCTCCGTAGTTTCCTGCATCTAGTTGTCAGACGTGGAAGTTCAGGTTGTTCAGGTATTCCTCTTCGTAGTTTTCTGTATCTGGGTGCCGGATGAGGATGTTCAGGGTGTCCAGGTATTCCGCTTCGTAGTTTTTTGTATATAGGTGTCGGATGTGGAAGTCCAGGGTGTCCAGGTATTCCGCTTCGTAGTCTTCTGTATCTAGGTGTCGGATGTGGAAGTTCAGGGTTTCCAGGTATTCCGCTTTGTAGTTTTCTGTATCTAGTTGCCGGATGTGGAAGTTGAGGGTGTCCAGGTATTCCGCTTCGTAGTTTTCTGTATATAGGTGTCGGATGTGGAAGTTCAGGGTGTCCAGGTATTCCGCTTCGTAGTTTT
Organism: Cephus spinipes; assembly: GCA_963971525.1. Taxonomy (NCBI): domain Eukaryota; kingdom Metazoa; phylum Arthropoda; class Insecta; order Hymenoptera; family Cephidae; genus Cephus; species Cephus spinipes. The sequence continues at coordinate 12,191,950 of OZ020578.1, forward strand.
CTGTATCTGGGTGCCGGATGTGGAAGTTCAGGGTGTCCAGGTATTCCGCTTCGTAGTTTTCTGTATATAGGTGTCGGATGTGGAAGTCCAGGGTGTCCAGGTATTCCGCTTCGTAGTCTTCTGTATCTAGGTGTCGGATGTGGAATTTCAGGGTTTCCAGGTATTCCGCTTCGTAGTTTTCTGTATCTAGTTGCCGGATGTGGAAGTTCAGGGTGTCCAGGTATTCCGCTTCGTAGTTTTCTGTATCTAGGTGTCGGATGTGGAAGTCCAGGGTGTCCAGGTATTCCACTTCGTAGTTTTCTGTATCTGGGTGCCGGATGTGGAAGTTCAGGGTGTCCAGGTATTCCGCTTCGTAGTTTTCTGTATATAGGTGTCGGATGTGGAAGTCCAGGGTGTCCAGGTATTCCGCCTCGTAGTCTTCTGTATCTAGGTGTCGGATGTGGAAGTTCAGGGTTTCCAGGTATTCCGCTTCGTAGTTTTCTGTATCTAGTTGCCGGATGTGGAAGTTCAGGGTGTCCAGGTATTCCGCTTCGTAGTTTTCTGTATATAGGTGTCGGATGTGGAAGTTCAGGGTGTCCAGGTATTCCGCTTCGTAGTTTTCTGTATCTGGGTGCCGGATGTGGAAGTTCAGGGTGTCCAGGTATTCCGCTTCGTAGTTTTCTGTATATAGGTGTCGGATGTGGAAGTCCAGGGTGTCCAGGTATTCCGCTTCGTAGTCTTCTGTATCTAGGTGTCGGATGTGGAAGTTCAGGGTTTCCAGGTATTCCGCTTCGTAGTTTTCTGTATCTAGTTGCCGGATGTGGAAGTTCAGGGTGTCCAGGTATTCCGCTTCGTAGTTTTCTGTATCTAGGTGTCGGATGTGGAAGTCCAGGGTGTCCAGGTATTCCGCTTCGTAGTTTTCTGTATCTGGGTGCCGGATGTGGAAGTTCAGGGTGTCCAGGTATTCCGCTTCGTAGTTTTCTGTATATAGGTGTCGGATGTGGAAGTCCAGGGTGTCCAGGTATTCCGCCTCGTAGTCTTCTGTATCTAGGTGTCGGATGTGGAAGTTCAGGGTTTCCAGGTATTCCGCTTCGTAGTTTTCTGTATCTAGGTGTCGGATGTCGAAGTTCAGGGTGTCCAGGTATTCCGCTCCGTAGTTTCCTGCATCTAGGTGTCAGACGTGGAAGTTCAAGTTCTTCAGGTATTCCGCTTCGTAGTTTTCTGTATCTAGGTGTCGGATGTGGAAGTCCAGGGTGTCCAGGTATTCCGCTTCGTAGTTTTCTGTATCTGGGTGCCGGATGTGGAAGTTCAGGGTGTCCAGGTATTCCGCTTCGTAGTTTTCTGTATATAGGTGTCGGATGTGTAAGTCCAGGGTGTCCAGGTATTCCGCTTCGTAGTTTTCTGTATCTAGGTGTCGGATGTGGAAGTTCAGGGTTTCCAGGTATTCCGCTTCGTAGTTTTCTGTATCTAGTTGCCGGATGTGGAAGTCCAGAGTGTCCAGGTATTCCGCTTCGTAGTTTTCTGTATCTGGGTGCCGGATGTGGAAGTTCAGGGTGTCCAGGTATTCCGCTTCGTAGTTTTCTGTATCTGGGTGCCGGATGTGGAAGTTCAGGGTGTCCAGGTATTCCGCTTCGTAGTTTTCTGTATATAGGTGTCGGATGTGTAAGTCCAGGGTGTCCAGGTATTCCGCTTCGTAGTTTTCTGTATCTAGGTGTCGGATGTGGAAGTTCAGGGTTTCCAGGTATTCCGCTTCGTAGTTTTCTGTATCTAGTTGCCGGATGTGGAAGTTCAGGGTGTCCAGGTATTCCGCTTCGTAGTTTTCTGTATATAGGTGTCGGATGTGGAAGTCCAGGGTGTCCAGGTATTCCGCTTCGTAGTCTTCTGTATCTAGGTGTCGGATGTGGAAGTTCAGGGTTTCCAGGTATTCCGCTTCGTATTTTTCTGTATCTAGTTGCCGGATGTGGAAGTTCAGGGTGTCCAGGTATTCCGCTTCGTAGTTTTCTGTATCTAGGTGTCGGATGTGGAAGTCCAGGGTGTCCAGGTATTCCGCTCCGTAGTTTCCTGCATCTAGGTGTCAGACGTGGAAGTTTAAGTTCTTCAGGTATTCCGCTTCGTAGTTTTCTGTATCTAGGTGTCGGATGTGGAAGTCCAGGGTGTCCAGGTATTCCGCTTCGTAGTCTTCTGTATCTAGGTGTCGGATGTGGAAGTTCAGGGTTTCCAGGTATTCCGCTTCGTAGTTTTCTGTATCTAGTTGCCGGATGTGGAAGTTCAGGGTGTCCAGGTATTCCGCTTCGTAGTTTTCTGTATCTAGGTGTCGGATGTCGAAGTTCAGGGTGTCCAGGTATTCCGCTCCGTAGTTTCCTGCATCTAGGTGTCAGACGTGGAAGTTCAAGTTCTTCAGGTATTCCGCTTCGTAGTTTTCTGTATCTAGGTGTCGGATGTGGAAGTCCAGGGTGTCCAGGTATTCCGCTTCGTAGTTTTCTGTATCTGGGTGCCGGATGTGGAAGTTCAGGGTGTGCAGGTATTCCGCTTCGTAGTTTTCTGTATATAGGTGTCGGATGTGTAAGTCCAGGGTGTCCAGGTATTCCGCTTCGTAGTTTTCTGTATATAGGTGTCGGATGTGGAAGTCCAGGGTGTCCAGGTATTCCGCTTCGTAGTCTTCTGTATCTAGGTGTCGGATGTGGAAGTTCAGGGTTTCCAGGTATTCCGCTTCGTAGTTTTCTGTATCTAGTTGCCGGATGTGGAAGTTCAGGGTGTCCAGGTATTCCGCTTCGTAGTTTTCTGTATCAAGGTGTCGGATGTGGAAGTCCAGAGTGTCCAGGTATTCCGCTTCGTAGTTTTCTGTATCTGGGTGCCGGATGTGGAAGTTCAGGGTGTCCAGGTATTCCGCTTCGTAGTTTTCTGTATCTGGGTGCCGGATGTGGAAGTTCAGGGTGTCCAGGTATTCCGCTTCGTAGTTTTCTGTATATAGGTGTCGGATGTGTAAGTCCAGGGTGTCCAGGTATTCCGCTTCGTAGTTTTCTGTATCTAGGTGTCGGATGTGGAAGTTCAGGGTTTCCAGGTATTCCGCTTCGTAGTTTTCTGTATCTAGTTGCCGGATGTGGAAGTTCAGGGTGTCCAGGTATTCCGCTTCGTAGTTTTCTGTATATAGGTGTCGGATGTGGAAGTCCAGGGTGTCCAGGTATTCCGCTTCGTAGTCTTCTGTATCTAGGTGTCGGATGTGGAAGTTCAGGGTTTCCAGGTATTCCGCTTCGTAGTTTTCTGTATCTAGTTGCCGGACGTGGAAGTTCAGGGTGTCCAGGTATTCCGCTCCGTAGTTTCCTGCATCTAGGTGTCAGACGTGGAAGTTCAAGTTCTTCAGGTATTCCGCTTCGTAGTTTTCTGTATCTAGGTGTCGGATGTGGAAGTCCAGGGTGTCCAGGTATTCCGCTTCGTAGTTTTCTGTATCTGGGTGCCGGATGTGGAAGTTCAGGGTGTGCAGGTATTCCGCTTCGTAGTTTTCTGTATATAGGTGTCGGATGTGTAAGTCCAGGGTGTCCAGGTATTCCGCTTCGTAGTCTTCTGTATCTAGGTGTCGGATGTGGAAGTTCAGGGTTTCCAGGTATTCCGCATCGTAGTTTTCTGTATCTAGTTGCCGGATGTGGAAGTTCAGGGTGTCCAGGTATTCCGCTTCGTAGTCTTCTGTATCTAGGTGTCGGATGTGGAAGTTCAGGGTTTCCAGGTATTCCGCTTCGTAGTTTTCTGTATCTAGTTGCCGGATGTGGAAGTTCAGGGTGTCCAGGTATTCCGCTTTGTAGTTTTCTGTATCTGGGTGCCGGATGTGGAAGTTCAGGGTGTCCAGGTATTCCGCTTCGTAGTTTTCTGTATCTGGGTGCCGGATGTGGAAGTTCAGGGTGTCCAGGTATTCCGCTTCGTAGTTTTCTGTATATAGGTGTCGGATGTGTAAGTCCAGGGTGTCCAGGTATTCCGCTTCGTAGTTTTCTGTATCTAGGTGTCGGATGTGGAAGTTCAGGGTTTCCAGGTATTCCGCTTCGTAGTTTTCTGTATCTAGTTGCCGGATGTGGAAGTTCAGGGTGTCCAGGTATTCCGCTTCGTAGTTTTCTGTATATAGGTGTCGGATGTGGAAGTCCAGGGTGTCCAGGTATTCCGCTTCGTAGTATTCTGTATCTAGGTGTCGGATGTGGAAGTTCAGGGTTTCCAGGTATTCCGCTTCGTATTTTTCTGTATCTAGTTGCCGGATGTGGAAGTTCAGGGTGTGTAGGTATTCCGCTTCGTAGTTTTCTGTATCTAGGTGTCGGATGTGGAAGTCCAGGGTGTCCAGGTATTCCGCTTCGTAGTTTTCTGTATCTTGGTGCCGGATGTGCAAGTTCAGGTTGTCCAGGTATTCCGCTTCGTAGTTTTCTGTATATAGGTGTCGGATGTGGAAGTCCAGGGTGTCCAGGTATTCCGCTTCGTAGTCTTCTGTATCTAGGTGTCGGATGTGGAAGTTCAGGGTTTCCAGGTATTCCGCTTCGTATTTTTCTGTATCTAGTTGCCGGATGTGGAAGTTCAGGGTGTCCAGGTATTCCGCTTCGTAGTTTTCTGTATCTAGGTGTCGGATGTGGAAGTCCAGGGTGTCCAGGTATTCCGCTCCGTAGTTTCCTGCATCTAGGTGTCAGACGTGGAAGTTTAAGTTCTTCAGGTATTCCGCTTCGTAGTTTTCTGTATCTAGGTGTCGGATGTGGAAGTCCAGGGTGTCCAGGTATTCCGCTTCGTAGTCTTCTGTATCTAGGTGTCGGATGTGGAAGTTCAGGGTTTCCAGGTATTCCGCTTCGTAGTTTTCTGTATCTAGTTGCCGGATGTGGAAGTTCAGGGTGTCCAGGTATTCCGCTTCGTAGTTTTCTGTATCTAGGTGTCGGATGTCGAAGTTCAGGGTGTCCAGGTATTCCGCTCCGTAGTTTCCTGCATCTAGGTGTCAGACGTGGAAGTTCAAGTTCTTCAGGTATTCCGCTTCGTAGTTTTCTGTATCTAGGTGTCGGATGTGGAAGTCCAGGGTGTCCAGGTATTCCGCTTCGTAGTTTTCTGTATCTGGGTGCCGGATGTGGAAGTTCAGGGTGTGCAGGTATTCCGCTTCGTAGTTTTCTGTATATAGGTGTCGGATGTGTAAGTCCAGGGTGTCCAGGTATTCCGCTTCGTAGTTTTCTGTATATAGGTGTCGGATGTGGAAGTCCAGGGTGTCCAGGTATTCCGCTTCGTAGTCTTCTGTATCTAGGTGTCGGATGTGGAAGTTCAGGGTTTCCAGGTATTCCGCTTCGTAGTTTTCTGTATCTAGTTGCCGGATGTGGAAGTTCAGGGTGTCCAGGTATTCCGCTTCGTAGTTTTCTGTATCAAGGTGTCGGATGTGGAAGTCCAGAGTGTCCAGGTATTCCGCTTCGTAGTTTTCTGTATCTGGGTGCCGGATGTGGAAGTTCAGGGTGTCCAGGTATTCCGCTTCGTAGTTTTCTGTATCTGGGTGCCGGATGTGGAAGTTCAGGGTGTCCAGGTATTCCGCTTCGTAGTTTTCTGTATATAGGTGTCGGATGTGTAAGTCCAGGGTGTCCAGGTATTCCGCTTCGTAGTTTTCTGTATCTAGGTGTCGGATGTGGAAGTTCAGGGTTTCCAGGTATTCCGCTTCGTAGTTTTCTGTATCTAGTTGCCGGATGTGGAAGTTCAGGGTGTCCAGGTATTCCGCTTCGTAGTTTTCTGTATATAGGTGTCGGATGTGGAAGTCCAGGGTGTCCAGGTATTCCGCTTCGTAGTCTTCTGTATCTAGGTGTCGGATGTGGAAGTTCAGGGTTTCCAGGTATTCCGCTTCGTAGTTTTCTGTATCTAGTTGCCGGACGTGGAAGTTCAGGGTGTCCAGGTATTCCGCTCCGTAGTTTCCTGCATCTAGGTGTCAGACGTGGAAGTTCAAGTTCTTCAGGTATTCCGCTTCGTAGTTTTCTGTATCTAGGTGTCGGATGTGGAAGTCCAGGGTGTCCAGGTATTCCGCTTCGTAGTTTTCTGTATCTGGGTGCCGGATGTGGAAGTTCAGGGTGTGCAGGTATTCCGCTTCGTAGTTTTCTGTATATAGGTGTCGGATGTGTAAGTCCAGGGTGTCCAGGTATTCCGCTTCGTAGTCTTCTGTATCTAGGTGTCGGATGTGGAAGTTCAGGGTTTCCAGGTATTCCGCATCGTAGTTTTCTGTATCTAGTTGCCGGATGTGGAAGTTCAGGGTGTCCAGGTATTCCGCTTCGTAGTCTTCTGTATCTAGGTGTCGGATGTGGAAGTTCAGGGTTTCCAGGTATTCCGCTTCGTAGTTTTCTGTATCTAGTTGCCGGATGTGGAAGTTCAGGGTGTCCAGGTATTCCGCTTTGTAGTTTTCTGTATCTGGGTGCCGGATGTGGAAGTTCAGGGTGTCCAGGTATTCCGCTTCGTAGTTTTCTGTATCTGGGTGCCGGATGTGGAAGTTCAGGGTGTCCAGGTATTCCGCTTCGTAGTTTTCTGTATATAGGTGTCGGATGTGTAAGTCCAGGGTGTCCAGGTATTCCGCTTCGTAGTTTTCTGTATCTAGGTGTCGGATGTGGAAGTTCAGGGTTTCCAGGTATTCCGCTTCGTAGTTTTCTGTATCTAGTTGCCGGATGTGGAAGTTCAGGGTGTCCAGGTATTCCGCTTCGTAGTTTTCTGTATATAGGTGTCGGATGTGGAAGTCCAGGGTGTCCAGGTATTCCGCTTCGTAGTATTCTGTATCTAGGTGTCGGATGTGGAAGTTCAGGGTTTCCAGGTATTCCGCTTCGTATTTTTCTGTATCTAGTTGCCGGATGTGGAAGTTCAGGGTGTGCAGGTATTCCGCTTCGTAGTTTTCTGTATCTAGGTGTCGGATGTGGAAGTCCAGGGTGTCCAGGTATTCCGCTTCGTAGTTTTCTGTATCTTGGTGCCGGATGTGCAAGTTCAGGTTGTCCAGGTATTCCGCTTCGTAGTTTTCTGTATATAGGTGTCGGATGTGGAAGTTCAGGGTGTCCAGGTATTCCGCTTCGTAGTTTTCTGTATCTGGGTGCCGGATGTGGAAGTTCAGGGTGTCCAGGTATTCCGCTTCGTAGTTTTCTGTATATAGGTGTCGGATGTGGAAGTCCAGGGTGTCCAGGTATTCCGCTTCGTAGTCTTCTGTATCTAGGTGTCGGATGTGGAAGTTCAGGGTTTCCAGGTATTCCGCTTCGTAGTTTTCTGTATCTAGTTGCCGGATGTGGAAGTTCAGGGTGTCCAGGTATTCCGCTTCGTAGTTTTCTGTATCTAGGTGTCGGATGTGGAAGTCCAGGGTGTCCAGGTATTCCGCTTCGTAGTTTTCTGTATCTGGGTGCCGGATGTGGAAGTTCAGGGTGTCCAGGTATTCCGCTCCGTAGTTTCCTGCATCTAGGTGTCAGACGTGGAAGTTCAAGTTCTTCAGGTATTCCGCTTCGTAGTTTTCTGTATCTAGGTGTCGGATGTGGAAGTCCAGGGTGTCCAGGTATTCCGCTTCGTAGTTTTCTGTATCTGGGTGCCGGATGTGGAAGTTCAGGGTGTGCAGGTATTCCGCTTCGTAGTTTTCTGTATATAGGTGTCGGATGTGTAAGTCCAGGGTGTCCAGGTATTCCGCTTCGTAGTCTTCTGTATCTAGGTGTCGGATGTGGAAGTTCAGGGTTTCCAGGTATTCCGCATCGTAGTTTTCTGTATCTAGTTGCCGGATGTGGAAGTTCAGGGTGTCCAGGTATTCCGCTTCGTAGTCTTCTGTATCTAGGTGTCGGATGTGGAAGTTCAGGGTTTCCAGGTATTCCGCTTCGTAGTTTTCTGTATCTAGTTGCCGGATGTGGAAGTTCAGGGTGTCCAGGTATTCCGCTTCGTAGTTTTCTGTATCTGGGTGCCGGATGTGGAAGTTCAGGGTGTCCAGGTATTCCGCTTCGTAGTTTTCTGTATCTGGGTGCCGGATGTGGAAGTTCAGGGTGTCCAGGTATTCCGCTTCGTAGTTTTCTGTATATAGGTGTCGGATGTGTAAGTCCAGGGTGTCCAGGTATTCCGCTTCGTAGTTTTCTGTATCTAGGTGTCGGATGTGGAAGTTCAGGGTTTCCAGGTATTCCGCTTCGTAGTTTTCTGTATCTAGGTGTCGGATGTGGAAGTCCAGGGTGTCCAGGTATTCCGCTTCGTAGTTTTCTGTATCTTGGTGCCGGATGTGCAAGTTCAGGGTGTCCAGGTATTCCGCTTCGTAGTTTTCTGTATATAGGTGTCGGATGTGGAAGTTCAGGGTGTCCAGGTATTCCGCTTCGTAGTTTTCTGTATCTGGGTGCCGGATGTGGAAGTTCAGGGTGTCCAGGTATTCCGCTTCGTAGTTTTCTGTATATAGGTGTCGGATGTGGAAGTCCAGGGTGTCCAGGTATTCCGCTTCGTAGTCTTCTGTATCTAGGTGTCGGATGTGGAAGTTCAGGGTTTCCAGGTATTCCGCTTCGTAGTTTTCTGTATCTAGTTGCCGGATGTGGAAATTCAGGGTGTCCAGGTATTCCGCTTCGTAGTTTTCTGTATCTAGGTGTCGGATGTGGAAGTCCAGGGTGTCCAGGTATTCCGCTTCGTAGTTTTCTGTATCTGGGTGCCGGATGTGGAAGTTCAGGGTGTCCAGGTATTCCGCTCCGTAGTTTCCTGCATCTAGGTGTCAGACGTGGAAGTTCAAGTTCTTCAGGTATTCCGCTTCGTAGTTTTCTGTATCTAGGTGTCGGATGTGGAAGTCCAGGGTGTCCAGGTATTCCGCTTCATAGTTTTCTGTATCTGGGTGCCGGATGTGGAAGTTCAGGGTGTGCAGGTATTCCGCTTCGTAGTTTTCTGTATATAGGTGTCGGATGTGTAAGTCCAGGGTGTCCAGGTATTCCGCTTCGTAGTCTTCTGTATCTAGGTGTCGGATGTGGAAGTTCAGGGTTTCCAGGTATTCCGCATCGTAGTTTTCTGTATCTAGTTGCCGGATGTGGAAGTTCAGGGTGTCCAGGTATTCCGCTTCGTAGTCTTCTGTATCTAGGTGTCGGATGTGGAAGTTCAGGGTTTCCAGGTATTCCGCTTCGTAGTTTTCTGTATCTAGTTGCCGGATGTGGAAGTTCAGGGTGTCCAGGTATTCCGCTTCGTAGTTTTCTGTATCTGGGTGCCGGATGTGGAAGTTCAGGGTGTCCAGGTATTCCGCTTCGTAGTTTTCTGTATCTGGGTGCCGGATGTGGAAGTTCAGGGTGTCCAGGTATTCCGCTTCGTAGTTTTCTGTATATAGGTGTCGGATGTGTAAGTCCAGGGTGTCCAGGTATTCCGCTTCGTAGTTTTCTGTATCTAGGTGTCGGATGTGGAAGTTCAGGGTTTCCAGGTATTCCGCTTCGTAGTTTTCTGTATCTAGGTGTCGGATGTGGAAGTCCAGGGTGTCCAGGTATTCCGCTTCGTAGTTTTCTGTATCTTGGTGCCGGATGTGCAAGTTCAGGGTGTCCAGGTATTCCGCTTCGTAGTTTTCTGTATATAGGTGTCGGATGTGGAAGTTCAGGGTGTCCAGGTATTCCGCTTCGTAGTTTTCTGTATCTGGGTGCCGGATGTGGAAGTTCAGGGTGTCCAGGTATTCCGCTTCGTAGTTTTCTGTATATAGGTGTCGGATGTGGAAGTCCAGGGTGTCCAGGTATTCCGCTTCGTAGTCTTCTGTATCTAGGTGTCGGATGTGGAAGTTCAGGGTTTCCAGGTATTCCGCTTCGTAGTTTTCTGTATCTAGTTGCCGGATGTGGAAGTTCAGGGTGTCCAGGTATTCCGCTTCGTAGTTTTCTGTATCTAGGTGTCGGATGTGGAAGTCCAGGGTGTCCAGGTATTCCGCTTCGTAGTTTTCTGTATCTGGGTGCCGGATGTGGAAGTTCAGGGTGTCCAGGTATTCCGCTCCGTAGTTTCCTGCATCTAGGTGTCAGACGTGGAAGTTCAAGTTCTTCAGGTATTCCGCTTCGTAGTTTTCTGTATCTAGGTGTCGGATGTGGAAGTCCAGGGTGTCCAGGTATTCCGCTTCGTAGTTTTCTGTATCTGGGTGCCGGATGTGGAAGTTCAGGGTGTGCAGGTATTCCGCTTCGTAGTTTTCTGTATATAGGTGTCGGATGTGTAAGTCCAGGGTGTCCAGGTATTCCGCTTCGTAGTCTTCTGTATCTAGGTGTCGGATGTGCAAGTTCAGGGTTTCCAGGTATTCCGCATCGTAGTTTTCTGTATCTAGTTGCCGGATGTGGAAGTTCAGGGTGTCCAGGTATTCCGCTTCGTAGTCTTCTGTATCTAGGTGTCGGATGTGGAAGTTCAGGGTTTCCAGGTATTCCGCTTCGTAGTTTTCTGTATCTAGTTGCCGGATGTGGAAGTTCAGGGTGTCCAGGTATTCCGCTTCGTAGTTTTCTGTATCTGGGTGCCGGATGTGGAAGTTCAGGGTGTCCAGGTATTCCGCTTCGTAGTTTTCTGTATCTGGGTGCCGGATGTGGAAGTTCAGGGTGTCCAGGTATTCCGCTTCGTAGTTTTCTGTATATAGGTGTCGGATGTGTAAGTCCAGGGTGTCCAGGTATTCCGCTTCGTAGTTTTCTGTATCTAGGTGTCGGATGTGGAAGTTCAGGGTTTCCAGGTATTCCGCTTCGTAGTTTTCTGTATCTAGTTGCCGGATGTGGAAGTTCAGGGTGTCCAGGTATTCCGCTTCGTAGTTTTCTGTATATAGGTGTCGGATGTGGAAGTCCAGGGTGTCCAGGTATTCCGCTTCGTAGTATTCTGTATCTAGGTGTCGGATGTGGAAGTTCAGGGTTTCCAGGTATTCCGCTTCGTATTTTTCTGTATCTAGTTGCCGGATGTGGAAGTTCAGGGTGTCCAGGTATTCCGCTTCGTAGTTTTCTGTATCTAGGTGTCGGATGTGGAAGTCCAGGGTGTCCAGGTATTCCGCTTCGTAGTTTTCTGTATCTTGGTGCCGGATGTGCAAGTTCAGGGTGTCCAGGTATTCCGCTTCGTAGTTTTCTGTATATAGGTGTCGGATGTGGAAGTTCAGGGTGTCCAGGTATTCCGCTTCGTAGTTTTCTGTATCTGGGTGCCGGATGTGGAAGTTCAGGGTGTCCAGGTATTCCGCTTCGTAGTTTTCTGTATATAGGTGTCGGATGTGGAAGTCCAGGGTGTCCAGGTATTCCGCTTCGTAGTCTTCTGTATCTAGGTGTCGGATGTGGAAGTTCAGGGTTTCCAGGTATTCCGCTTCGTAGTTTTCTGTATCTAGTTGCCGGATGTGGAAGTTCAGGTTGTCCAGGTATTCCGCTTCGTAGTTTTCTGTATCTAGGTGTCGGATGTGGAAGTCCAGTGTGTCCAGGTATTCCGCTTCGTAGTTTTCTGTATCTGGGTGCCGGATGTGGAAGTTCAGGGTGTCCAGGTATTCCGCTCCGTAGTTTCCTGCATCTAGGTGTCAGACGTGGAAGTTCAAGTTCTTCAGGTATTCCGCTTCGTAGTTTTCTGTATCTAGGTGTCGGATGTGGAAGTCCAGGGTGTCCAGGTATTCCGCTTCGTAGTTTTCTGTATCTGGGTGCCGGATGTGGAAGTTCAGGGTGTGCAGGTATTCCGCTTCGTAGTTTTCTGTATATAGGTGTCGGATGTGTAAGTCCAGGGTGTCCAGGTATTCCGCTTCGTAGTTTTCTGTATATAGGTGTCGGATGTGGAAGTCCAGGGTGTCCAGGTATTCCGCTTCGTAGTCTTCTGTATCTAGGTGTCGGATGTGGAAGTTCAGGGTTTCCAGGTATTCCGCTTCGTAGTTTTCTGTATCTAGTTGCCGGATGTGGAAGTTCAGGGTGTCCAGGTATTCCGCTTCGTAGTTTTCTGTATCTAGGTGTCGGATGTGGAAGTCCAGAGTGTCCAGGTATTCCGCTTCGTAGTTTTCTGTATCTGGGTGCCGGATGTGGAAGTTCAGGGTGTCCAGGTATTCCGCTTTGTAGTTTTCTGTATCTGGGTGCCGGATGTGGAAGTTCAGGGTGTCCAGGTATTCCGCTTCGTAGTTTTCTGTATATAGGTGTCGGATGTGTAAGTCCAGGGTGTCCAGGTATTCCGCTTCGTAGTTTTCTGTATCTAGGTGTCGGATGTGGAAGTTCAGGGTTTCCAGGTATTCCGCTTCGTAGTTTTCTGTATCTAGTTGCCGGATGTGGAAGTTCAGGGTGTCCAGGTATTCCGCTTCGTAGTTTTCTGTATATAGGTGTCGGATGTGGAAGTCCAGGGTGTCCAGGTATTCCGCTTCGTAGTCTTCTGTATCTAGGTGTCGGATGTGGAAGTTCAGGGTTTCCAGGTATTCCGCTTCGTAGTTTTCTGTATCTAGTTGCCGGACGTGGAAGTTCAGGGTGTCCAGGTATTCCGCTTCGTAGTTTTCTGTATCTAGGTGTCGGATGTCGAAGTTCAGGGTGTCCAGGTATTCCGCTCCGTAGTTTCCTGCATCTAGGTGTCAGACGTGGAAGTTCAAGTTCTTCAGGTATTCCGCTTCGTAGTTTTCTGTATCTAGGTGTCGGATGTGTAAGTCCAGGGTGTCCAGGTATTCCGCTTCGTAGTCTTCTGTATCTAGGTGTCGGATGTGGAAGTTCAGGGTTTCCAGGTATTCCGCATCGTAGTTTTCTGTATCTAGTTGCCGGATGTGGAAGTTCAGGGTGTCCAGGTATTCCGCTTCGTAGTCTTCTGTATCTAGGTGTCGGATGTGGAAGTTCAGGGTTTCCAGGTATTCCGCTTCGTAGTTTTCTTTATCTAGTTGCCGGATGTGGAAGTTCAGGGTGTCCAGGTATTCCGCTTTGTAGTTTTCTGTATCTGGGTGCCGGATGTGGAAGTTCAGGGTGTCCAGGTATTCCGCTTCGTAGTTTTCTGTATCTGGGTGCCGGATGTGGAAGTTCAGGGTGTCCAGGTATTCCGCTTCGTAGTTTTCTGTATCTAGGTGTCGGATGTGGAAGTTCAGGGTTTCCAGGTATTCCGCTTCGTAGTTTTCTGTATCTAGTTGCCGGATGTGGAAGTTCAGGGTGTCCAGGTATTCCGCTTCGTAGTTTTCTGTATATAGGTGTCGGATGTGGAAGTCCAGGGTGTCCAGGTATTCCGCTTCGTAGTATTCTGTATCTAGGTGTCGGATGTGGAAGTTCAGGGTTTCCAGGTATTCCGCTTCGTATTTTTCTGTATCTAGTTGCCGGATGTGGAAGTTCAGGGTGTGCAGGTATTCCGCTTCGTAGTTTTCTGTATCTAGGTGTCGGATGTGGAAGTCCAGGGTGTCCAGGTATTCCGCTTCGTAGTTTTCTGTATCTTGGTGCCGGATGTGCAAGTTCAGGGTGTCCAGGTATTCCGCTTCGTAGTTTTCTGTATATAGGTGTCGGATGTGGAAGTTCAGGGTGTCCAGGTATTCCGCTTCGTAGTTTTCTGTATCTGGGTGCCGGATGTGGAAGTTCAGGGTGTCCAGGTATTCCGCTTCGTAGTTTTCTGTATATAGGTGTCGGATGTGGAAGTCCAGGGTGTCCAGGTATTCCGCTTCGTAGTCTTCTGTATCTAGGTGTCGGATGTGGAAGTTCAGGGTTTCCAGGTATTCCGCTTCGTAGTTTTCTGTATCTAGTTGCCGGATGTGGAAGTTCAGGGTGTCCAGGTATTCCGCTTCGTAGTTTTCTGTATCTAGGTGTCGGATGTGGAAGTCCAGAGTGTCCAGGTATTCCGCTTCGTAGTTTTCTGTATCTGGGTGCCGGATGTGGAAGTTCAGGGTGTCCAGGTATTCCGCTTTGTAGTTTTCTGTATCTGGGTGCCGGATGTGGAAGTTCAGGGTGTCCAGGTATTCCGCTTCGTAGTTTTCTGTATATAGGTGTCGGATGTGTAAGTCCAGGGTGTCCAGGTATTCCGCTTCGTAGTTTTCTGTATCTAGGTGTCGGATGTGGAAGTTCAGGGTTTCCAGGTATTCCGCTTCGTAGTTTTCTGTATCTAGTTGCCGGATGTGGAAGTTCAGGGTGTCCAGGTATTCCGCTTCGTAGTTTTCTGTATATAGGTGTCGGATGTGGAAGTCCAGGGTGTCCAGGTATTCCGCTTCGTAGTCTTCTGTATCTAGGTGTCGGATGTGGAAGTTCAGGGTTTCCAGGTATTCCGCTTCGTAGTTTTCTGTATCTAGTTGCCGGACGTGGAAGTTCAGGGTGTCCAGGTATTCCGCTTCGTAGTTTTCTGTATCTAGGTGTCGGATGTCGAAGTTCAGGGTGTCCAGGTATTCCGCTCCGTAGTTTCCTGCATCTAGGTGTCAGACGTGGAAGTTCAAGTTCTTCAGGTATTCCGCTTCGTAGTTTTCTGTATCTAGGTGTCGGATGTGTAAGTCCAGGGTGTCCAGGTATTCCGCTTCGTAGTCTTCTGTATCTAGGTGTCGGATGTGGAAGTTCAGGGTTTCCAGGTATTCCGCATCGTAGTTTTCTGTATCTAGTTGCCGGATGTGGAAGTTCAGGGTGTCCAGGTATTCCGCTTCGTAGTCTTCTGTATCTAGGTGTCGGATGTGGAAGTTCAGGGTTTCCAGGTATTCCGCTTCGTAGTTTTCTTTATCTAGTTGCCGGATGTGGAAGTTCAGGGTGTCCAGGTATTCCGCTTTGTAGTTTTCTGTATCTGGGTGCCGGATGTGGAAGTTCAGGGTGTCCAGGTATTCCGCTTCGTAGTTTTCTGTATCTGGGTGCCGGATGTGGAAGTTCAGGGTGTCCAGGTATTCCGCTTCGTAGTTTTCTGTATATAGGTGTCGGATGTGTAAGTCCAGGGTGTCCAGGTATTCCGCTTCGTAGTTTTCTGTATCTAGGTGTCGGATGTGGAAGTTCAGGGTTTCCAGGTATTCCGCTTCGTAGTTTTCTGTATCTAGTTGCCGGATGTGGAAGTTCAGGGTGTCCAGGTATTCCGCTTCGTAGTTTTCTGTATATAGGTGTCGGATGTGGAAGTCCAGGGTGTCCAGGTATTCCGCTTCGTAGTATTCTGTATCTAGGTGTCGGATGTGGAAGTTCAGGGTTTCCAGGTATTCCGCTTCGTATTTTTCTGTATCTAGTTGCCGGATGTGGAAGTTCAGGGTGTGCAGGTATTCCGCTTCGTAGTTTTCTGTATCTAGGTGTCGGATGTGGAAGTCCAGGGTGTCCAGGTATTCCGCTTCGTAGTTTTCTGTATCTTGGTGCCGGATGTGCAAGTTCAGGGTGTCCAGGTATTCCGCTTCGTAGTTTTCTGTATATAGGTGTCGGATGTGGAAGTTCAGGGTGTCCAGGTATTCCGCTTCGTAGTTTTCTGTATCTGGGTGCCGGATGTGGAAGTTCAGGGTGTCCAGGTATTCCGCTTCGTAGTTTTCTGTATATAGGTGTCGGATGTGGAAGTCCAGGGTGTCCAGGTATTCCGCTTCGTAGTCTTCTGTATCTAGGTGTCGGATGTGGAAGTTCAGGGTTTCCAGGTATTCCGCTTCGTAGTTTTCTGTATCTAGTTGCCGGATGTGGAAGTTCAGGGTGTCCAGGTATTCCGCTTCGTAGTTTTCTGTATCTAGGTGTCGGATGTGGAAGTCCAGGGTGTCCAGGTATTCCGCTTCGTAGTTTTCTGTATCTGGGTGCCGGATGTGGAAGTTCAGGGTGTCCAGGTATTCCGCTCCGTAGTTTCCTGCATCTAGGTGTCAGACGTGGAAGTTCAAGTTCTTCAGGTATTCCGCTTCGTAGTTTTCTGTATCTAGGTGTCGGATGTGGAAGTCCAGGGTGTCCAGGTATTCCGCTTCGTAGTTTTCTGTATCTGGGTGCCGGATGTGGAAGTTCAGGGTGTCCAGGTATTCCGCTTTGTAGTTTTCTGTATCTGGGTGCCGGATGTGGAAGTTCAGGGTGTCCAGGTATTCCGCTTCGTAGTTTTCTGTATATAGGTGTCGGATGTGTAAGTCCAGGGTGTCCAGGTATTCCGCTTCGTAGTTTTCTGTATCTAGGTGTCGGATGTGGAAGTTCAGGGTTTCCAGGTATTCCGCTTCGTAGTTTTCTGTATCTAGTTGCCGGATGTGGAAGTTCAGGGTGTCCAGGTATTCCGCTTCGTAGTTTTCTGTATATAGGTGTCGGATGTGGAAGTCCAGGGTGTCCAGGTATTCCGCTTCGTAGTCTTCTGTATCTAGGTGTCGGATGTGGAAGTTCAGGGTTTCCAGGTATTCCGCTTCGTAGTTTTCTGTATCTAGTTGCCGGACGTGGAAGTTCAGGGTGTCCAGGTATTCCGCTTCGTAGTTTTCTGTATCTAGGTGTCGGATGTCGAAGTTCAGGGTGTCCAGGTATTCCGCTCCGTAGTTTCCTGCATCTAGGTGTCAGACGTGGAAGTTCAAGTTCTTCAGGTATTCCGCTTCGTAGTTTTCTGTATCTAGGTGTCGGATGTGTAAGTCCAGGGTGTCCAGGTATTCCGCTTCGTAGTCTTCTGTATCTAGGTGTCGGATGTGGAAGTTCAGGGTTTCCAGGTATTCCGCATCGTAGTTTTCTGTATCTAGTTGCCGGATGTGGAAGTTCAGGGTGTCCAGGTATTCCGCTTCGTAGTTTTCTGTATCTAGGTGTCGGATGTGGAAGTCCAGGGTGTCCAGGTATTCCGCTTCGTAGTTTTCTGTATCTTGGTGCCGGATGTGCAAGTTCAGGGTGTCCAGGTATTCCGCTTCGTAGTTTTCTGTATATAGGTGTCGGATGTGGAAGTTCAGGGTGTCCAGGTATTCCGCTTCGTAGTTTTCTGTATCTGGGTGCCGGATGTGGAAGTTCAGGGTGTCCAGGTATTCCGCTTCGTAGTTTTCTGTATATAGGTGTCGGATGTGGAAGTCCAGGGTGTCCAGGTATTCCGCTTCGTAGTCTTCTGTATCTAGGTGTCGGATGTGGAAGTTCAGGGTTTCCAGGTATTCCGCTTCGTAGTTTTCTGTATCTAGTTGCCGGATGTGGAAGTTCAGGGTGTCCAGGTATTCCGCTTCGTAGTTTTCTGTATCTAGGTGTCGGATGTGGAAGTCCAGAGTGTCCAGGTATTCCGCTTCGTAGTTTTCTGTATCTGGGTGCCGGATGTGGAAGTTCAGGGTGTCCAGGTATTCCGCTTTGTAGTTTTCTGTATCTGGGTGCCGGATGTGGAAGTTCAGGGTGTCCAGGTATTCCGCTTCGTAGTTTTCTGTATATAGGTGTCGGATGTGTAAGTCCAGGGTGTCCAGGTATTCCGCTTCGTAGTTTTCTGTATCTAGGTGTCGGATGTGGAAGTTCAGGGTTTCCAGGTATTCCGCTTCGTAGTTTTCTGTATCTAGTTGCCGGATGTGGAAGTTCAGGGTGTCCAGGTATTCCGCTTCGTAGTTTTCTGTATATAGGTGTCGGATGTGGAAGTCCAGGGTGTCCAGGTATTCCGCTTCGTAGTCTTCTGTATCTAGGTGTCGGATGTGGAAGTTCAGGGTTTCCAGGTATTCCGCTTCGTAGTTTTCTGTATCTAGTTGCCGGACGTGGAAGTTCAGGGTGTCCAGGTATTCCGCTTCGTAGTTTTCTGTATCTAGGTGTCGGATGTCGAAGTTCAGGGTGTCCAGGTATTCCGCTCCGTAGTTTCCTGCATCTAGGTGTCAGACGTGGAAGTTCAAGTTCTTCAGGTATTCCGCTTCGTAGTTTTCTGTATCTAGGTGTCGGATGTGTAAGTCCAGGGTGTCCAGGTATTCCGCTTCGTAGTCTTCTGTATCTAGGTGTCGGATGTGGAAGTTCAGGGTTTCCAGGTATTCCGCATCGTAGTTTTCTGTATCTAGTTGCCGGATGTGGAAGTTCAGGGTGTCCAGGTATTCCGCTTCGTAGTCTTCTGTATCTAGGTGTCG
Source organism: Cephus spinipes (assembly GCA_963971525.1). Lineage (NCBI taxonomy): Eukaryota > Metazoa > Arthropoda > Insecta > Hymenoptera > Cephidae > Cephus > Cephus spinipes. Next base: position 12,209,726 of record OZ020578.1, read on the forward strand.
GATGTGGAAGTTCAGGGTTTCCAGGTATTCCGCTTCGTAGTTTTCTTTATCTAGTTGCCGGATGTGGAAGTTCAGGGTGTCCAGGTATTCCGCTTTGTAGTTTTCTGTATCTGGGTGCCGGATGTGGAAGTTCAGGGTGTCCAGGTATTCCGCTTCGTAGTTTTCTGTATCTGGGTGCCGGATGTGGAAGTTCAGGGTGTCCAGGTATTCCGCTTCGTAGTTTTCTGTATATAGGTGTCGGATGTGTAAGTCCAGGGTGTCCAGGTATTCCGCTTCGTAGTTTTCTGTATCTAGGTGTCGGATGTGGAAGTTCAGGGTTTCCAGGTATTCCGCTTCGTAGTTTTCTGTATCTAGTTGCCGGATGTGGAAGTTCAGGGTGTCCAGGTATTCCGCTTCGTAGTTTTCTGTATATAGGTGTCGGATGTGGAAGTCCAGGGTGTCCAGGTATTCCGCTTCGTAGTATTCTGTATCTAGGTGTCGGATGTGGAAGTTCAGGGTTTCCAGGTATTCCGCTTCGTATTTTTCTGTATCTAGTTGCCGGATGTGGAAGTTCAGGGTGTGCAGGTATTCCGCTTCGTAGTTTTCTGTATCTAGGTGTCGGATGTGGAAGTCCAGGGTGTCCAGGTATTCCGCTTCGTAGTTTTCTGTATCTTGGTGCCGGATGTGCAAGTTCAGGGTGTCCAGGTATTCCGCTTCGTAGTTTTCTGTATATAGGTGTCGGATGTGGAAGTTCAGGGTGTCCAGGTATTCCGCTTCGTAGTTTTCTGTATCTGGGTGCCGGATGTGGAAGTTCAGGGTGTCCAGGTATTCCGCTTCGTAGTTTTCTGTATATAGGTGTCGGATGTGGAAGTCCAGGGTGTCCAGGTATTCCGCTTCGTAGTCTTCTGTATCTAGGTGTCGGATGTGGAAGTTCAGGGTTTCCAGGTATTCCGCTTCGTAGTTTTCTGTATCTAGTTGCCGGATGTGGAAGTTCAGGGTGTCCAGGTATTCCGCTTCGTAGTTTTCTGTATCTAGGTGTCGGATGTGGAAGTCCAGGGTGTCCAGGTATTCCGCTTCGTAGTTTTCTGTATCTGGGTGCCGGATGTGGAAGTTCAGGGTGTCCAGGTATTCCGCTCCGTAGTTTCCTGCATCTAGGTGTCAGACGTGGAAGTTCAAGTTCTTCAGGTATTCCGCTTCGTAGTTTTCTGTATCTAGGTGTCGGATGTGGAAGTCCAGGGTGTCCAGGTATTCCGCTTCGTAGTTTTCTGTATCTGGGTGCCGGATGTGGAAGTTCAGGGTGTGCAGGTATTCCGCTTCGTAGTTTTCTGTATATAGGTGTCGGATGTGTAAGTCCAGGGTGTCCAGGTATTCCGCTTCGTAGTCTTCTGTATCTAGGTGTCGGATGTGGAAGTTCAGGGTTTCCAGGTATTCCGCATCGTAGTTTTCTGTATCTAGTTGCCGGATGTGGAAGTTCAGGGTGTCCAGGTATTCCGCTTCGTAGTCTTCTGTATCTAGGTGTCGGATGTGGAAGTTCAGGGTGTCCAGGTACTCCGCTCCGTAGTTTCCTGCATCTAGGTGTCAGACGTGGAAGTTCAAGTTCTTCAGGTATTCCGCTTCGTAGTTTTCTGTATCTAGGTGTCGGATGTGGAAGTCCAGGGTGTCCAGGTATTCCGCTTCGTAGTTTTCTGTATCTGGGTGCCGGATGTGGAAGTTCAGGGTGTGCAGGTATTCCGCTTCGTAGTTTTCTGTATATAGGTGTCGGATGTGTAAGTCCAGGGTGTCCAGGTATTCCGCTTCGTAGTCTTCTGTATCTAGGTGTCGGATGTGGAAGTTCAGGGTTTCCAGGTATTCCGCATCGTAGTTTTCTGTATCTAGTTGCCGGATGTGGAAGTTCAGGGTGTCCAGGTATTCCGCTTCGTAGTCTTCTGTATCTAGGTGTCGGATGTGGAAGTTCAGGGTGTCCAGGTACTCCGCTCCGTAGTTTCCTGCATCTAGGTGTCAGACGTGGAAGTTCAAGTTCTTCAGGTATTCCGCTTCGTAGTTTTCTGTATCTAGGTGTCGGATGTGGAAGTCCAGGGTGTCCAGGTATTCCGCTTCGTAGTTTTCTGTATCTGGGTGCCGGATGTGGAAGTTCAGGGTGTGCAGGTATTCCGCTTCGTAGTTTTCTGTATATAGGTGTCGGATGTGTAAGTCCAGGGTGTCCAGGTATTCCGCTTCGTAGTCTTCTGTATCTAGGTGTCGGATGTGGAAGTTCAGGGTTTCCAGGTATTCCGCATCGTAGTTTTCTGTATCTAGTTGCCGGATGTGGAAGTTCAGGGTGTCCAGGTATTCCGCTTCGTAGTCTTCTGTATCTAGGTGTCGGATGTGGAAGTTCAGGGTTTCCAGGTATTCCGCTTCGTAGTTTTCTGTATCTAGTTGCCGGATGTGGAAGTTCAGGGTGTCCAGGTATTCCGCTTTGTAGTTTTCTGTATCTGGGTGCCGGATGTGGAAGTTCAGGGTGTCCAGGTATTCCGCTTCGTAGTTTTCTGTATCTGGGTGCCGGATGTGGAAGTTCAGGGTGTCCAGGTATTCCGCTTCGTAGTTTTCTGTATATAGGTGTCGGATGTGTAAGTCCAGGGTGTCCAGGTATTCCGCTTCGTAGTTTTCTGTATCTAGGTGTCGGATGTGGAAGTTCAGGGTTTCCAGGTATTCCGCTTCGTAGTTTTCTGTATCTAGTTGCCGGATGTGGAAGTTCAGGGTGTCCAGGTATTCCGCTTCGTAGTTTTCTGTATATAGGTGTCGGATGTGGAAGTCCAGGGTGTCCAGGTATTCCGCTTCGTAGTATTCTGTATCTAGGTGTCGGATGTGGAAGTTCAGGGTTTCCAGGTATTCCGCTTCGTATTTTTCTGTATCTAGTTGCCGGATGTGGAAGTTCAGGGTGTGCAGGTATTCCGCTTCGTAGTTTTCTGTATCTAGGTGTCGGATGTGGAAGTCCAGGGTGTCCAGGTATTCCGCTTCGTAGTTTTCTGTATCTTGGTGCCGGATGTGCAAGTTCAGGGTGTCCAGGTATTCCGCTTCGTAGTTTTCTGTATATAGGTGTCGGATGTGGAAGTTCAGGGTGTCCAGGTATTCCGCTTCGTAGTTTTCTGTATCTGGGTGCCGGATGTGGAAGTTCAGGGTGTCCAGGTATTCCGCTTCGTAGTTTTCTGTATATAGGTGTCGGATGTGGAAGTCCAGGGTGTCCAGGTATTCCGCTTCGTAGTCTTCTGTATCTAGGTGTCGGATGTGGAAGTTCAGGGTTTCCAGGTATTCCGCTTCGTAGTTTTCTGTATCTAGTTGCCGGATGTGGAAGTTCAGGGTGTCCAGGTATTCCGCTTCGTAGTTTTCTGTATCTAGGTGTCGGATGTGGAAGTCCAGGGTGTCCAGGTATTCCGCTTCGTAGTTTTCTGTATCTGGGTGCCGGATGTGGAAGTTCAGGGTGTCCAGGTATTCCGCTCCGTAGTTTCCTGCATCTAGGTGTCAGACGTGGAAGTTCAAGTTCTTCAGGTATTCCGCTTCGTAGTTTTCTGTATCTAGGTGTCGGATGTGGAAGTCCAGGGTGTCCAGGTATTCCGCTTCGTAGTTTTCTGTATCTGGGTGCCGGATGTGGAAGTTCAGGGTGTGCAGGTATTCCGCTTCGTAGTTTTCTGTATATAGGTGTCGGATGTGTAAGTCCAGGGTGTCCAGGTATTCCGCTTCGTAGTCTTCTGTATCTAGGTGTCGGATGTGGAAGTTCAGGGTTTCCAGGTATTCCGCATCGTAGTTTTCTGTATCTAGTTGCCGGATGTGGAAGTTCAGGGTGTCCAGGTATTCCGCTTCGTAGTCTTCTGTATCTAGGTGTCGGATGTGGAAGTTCAGGGTTTCCAGGTATTCCGCTTCGTAGTTTTCTGTATCTAGTTGCCGGATGTGGAAGTTCAGGGTGTCCAGGTATTCCGCTTCGTAGTTTTCTGTATCTGGGTGCCGGATGTGGAAGTTCAGGGTGTCCAGGTATTCCGCTTCGTAGTTTTCTGTATCTGGGTGCCGGATGTGGAAGTTCAGGGTGTCCAGGTATTCCGCTTCGTAGTTTTCTGTATATAGGTGTCGGATGTGTAAGTCCAGGGTGTCCAGGTATTCCGCTTCGTAGTTTTCTGTATCTAGGTGTCGGATGTGGAAGTTCAGGGTTTCCAGGTATTCCGCCTCGTAGTTTTCTGTATCTAGTTGCCGGATGTGGAAGTTCAGGGTGTCCAGGTATTCCGCTTCGTAGTTTTCTGTATATAGGTGTCGGATGTGGAAGTCCAGGGTGTCCAGGTATTCCGCTTCGTAGTATTCTGTATCTAGGTGTCGGATGTGGAAGTTCAGGGTTTCCAGGTATTCCGCTTCGTATTTTTCTGTATCTAGTTGCCGGATGTGGAAGTTCAGGGTGTCCAGGTATTCCGCTTCGTAGTTTTCTGTATCTAGGTGTCGGATGTGGAAGTCCAGGGTGTCCAGGTATTCCGCTTCGTAGTTTTCTGTATCTTGGTGCCGGATGTGCAAGTTCAGGGTGTCCAGGTATTCCGCTTCGTAGTTTTCTGTATATAGGTGTCGGATGTGGAAGTTCAGGGTGTCCAGGTATTCCGCTTCGTAGTTTTCTGTATCTGGGTGCCGGATGTGGAAGTTCAGGGTGTCCAGGTATTCTGCTTCGTAGTTTTCTGTATATAGGTGTCGGATGTGGAAGTCCAGGGTGTCCAGGTATTCCGCTTCGTAGTCTTCTGTATCTAGGTGTCGGATGTGGAAGTTCAGGGTTTCCAGGTATTCCGCTTCGTAGTTTTCTGTATCTAGTTGCCGGATGTGGAAGTTCAGGTTGTCCAGGTATTCCGCTTCGTAGTTTTCTGTATCTAGGTGTCGGATGTGGAAGTCCAGTGTGTCCAGGTATTCCGCTTCGTAGTTTTCTGTATCTGGGTGCCGGATGTGGAAGTTCAGGGTGTCCAGGTATTCCGCTCCGTAGTTTCCTGCATCTAGGTGTCAGACGTGGAAGTTCAAGTTCTTCAGGTATTCCGCTTCGTAGTTTTCTGTATCTAGGTGTCGGATGTGGAAGTCCAGGGTGTCCAGGTATTCCGCTTCGTAGTTTTCTGTATCTGGGTGCCGGATGTGGAAGTTCAGGGTGTGCAGGTATTCCGCTTCGTAGTTTTCTGTATATAGGTGTCGGATGTGTAAGTCCAGGGTGTCCAGGTATTCCGCTTCGTAGTCTTCTGTATCTAGGTGTCGGATGTGGAAGTTCAGGGTTTCCAGGTATTCCGCATCGTAGTTTTCTGTATCTAGTTGCCGGATGTGGAAGTTCAGGGTGTCCAGGTATTCCGCTTCGTAGTCTTCTGTATCTAGGTGTCGGATGTGGAAGTTCAGGGTGTCCAGGTATTCCGCTTCGTAGTTTTCTGTATCTGGGTGCCGGATGTGGAAGTTCAGGGTGTCCAGGTATTCCGCTTCGTAGTTTTCTGTATCTGGGTGCCGGATGTGGAAGTTCAGGGTGTCCAGGTATTCCGCTTCGTAGTTTTCTGTATATAGGTGTCGGATGTGTAAGTCCAGGGTGTCCAGGTATTCCGCTTCGTAGTTTTCTGTATCTAGGTGTCGGATGTGGAAGTTCAGGGTTTCCAGGTATTCCGCTTCGTAGTTTTCTGTATCTAGTTGCCGGATGTGGAAGTTCAGGGTGTCCAGGTAATCCGCTTCGTAGTTTTCTGTATATAGGTGTCGGATGTGGAAGTCCAGGGTGTCCAGGTATTCCGCTTCGTAGTATTCTGTATCTAGGTGTCGGATGTGGAAGTTCAGGGTTTCCAGGTATTCCGCTTCGTATTTTTCTGTATCTAGTTGCCGGATGTGGAAGTTCAGGGTGTCCAGGTATTCCGCTTCGTAGTTTTCTGTATCTAGGTGTCGGATGTGGAAGTCCAGGGTGTCCAGGTATTCCGCTTCGTAGTTTTCTGTATCTTGGTGCCGGATGTGCAAGTTCAGGGTGTCCAGGTATTCCGCTTCGTAGTTTTCTGTATATAGGTGTCGGATGTGGAAGTTCAGGGTGTCCAGGTATTCCGCTTCGTAGTTTTCTGTATCTGGGTGCCGGATGTGGAAGTTCAGGGTGTCCAGGTATTCCGCTTCGTAGTTTTCTGTATATAGGTGTCGGATGTGGAAGTCCAGGGTGTCCAGGTATTCCGCTTCGTAGTCTTCTGTATCTAGGTGTCGGATGTGGAAGTTCAGGGTTTCCAGGTATTCCGCTTCGTAGTTTTCTGTATCTAGTTGCCGGATGTGGAAGTTCAGGGTGTCCAGGTATTCCGCTTCGTAGTTTTCTGTATCTAGGTGTCGGATGTGGAAGTCCAGGGTGTCCAAGTATTCCGCTTCGTAGTTTTCTGTATCTGGGTGCCGGATGTGGAAGTTCAGGGTGTCCAGGTATTCCGCTCCGTAGTTTCCTGCATCTAGGTGTCAGACGTGGAAGTTCAAGTTCTTCAGGTATTCCGCTTCGTAGTTTTCTGTATCTAGGTGTCGGATGTGGAAGTCCAGGGTGTCCAGGTATTCCGCTTCGTAGTTTTCTGTATATAGGTGTCGGATGTGGAAGTTCAGGGTGTCCAGGTATTCCGCTCCGTACTTTCCTGCATCTAGGTGTCAGACGTGGAAGTTCAAGTTCTTCAGGTATTCCGCTTCGTAGTTTTCTGTATCTAGGTGTCGGATGTGGAAGTCCAGGGTGTCCAGGTATTCCGCTTCGTAGTTTTCTGTATCTGGGTGCCGGATGTGGAAGTTCAGGGTGTCCAGGTATTCCGCTTCGTAGTTTTCTGTATATAGGTGTCGGATGTGTAAGTCCAGGGTGTCCAGGTATTCCGCTTCGTAGTCTTCTGTATCTAGGTGTCGGATGTGGAAGTTCAGGGTTTCCAGGTATTCCGCTTCGTAGTTTTCTGTATCTAGTTGCCGGATGTGGAAGTTCAGGGTGTCCAGGTATTCCGCTTCGTAGTTTTCTGTATCTAGTTGTCGGATGTCGAAGTTCAGGGTGTCCAGGTATTCCGCTCCGTAGTTTCCTGCATCTAGTTGTCAGACGTGGAAGTTCAGGTTGTTCAGGTATTCCGCTTCGTAGTTTTCTGTATCTGGGTGCCGGATGAGGATGTTCAGGGTGTCCAGGTATTCCGCTTCGTAGTTTTTTGTATATAGGTGTCGGATGTGGAAGTCCAGGGTGTCCAGGTATTCCGCTTCGTAGTCTTCTGTATCTAGGTGTCGGATGTGGAAGTTCAGGGTTTCCAGGTATTCCGCTTTGTAGTTTTCTGTATCTAGTTGCCGGATGTGGAAGTTCAGGGTGTCCAGGTATTCCGCTTCGTAGTATTCTGTATCTAGGTGTCGGATGTGGAAGTTCAGGGTTTCCAGGTATTCCGCTTCGTATTTTTCTGTATCTAGTTGCCGGATGTGGAAGTTCAGGGTGTCCAGGTATTCCGCTTCGTAGTTTTCTGTATCTAGGTGTCGGATGTGGAAGTCCAGGGTGTCCAGGTATTCCGCTTCGTAGTTTTCTGTATCTTGGTGCCGGATGTGCAAGTTCAGGGTGTCCAGGTATTCCGCTTCGTAGTTTTCTGTATATAGGTGTCGGATGTGGAAGTTCAGGGTGTCCAGGTATTCCGCATCGTAGTTTTCTGTATCTGGGTGCCGGATGTGGAAGTTCAGGGTGTCCAGGTATTCCGCTTCGTAGTTTTCTGTATATAGGTGTCGGATGTGGAAGTCCAGGGTGTCCAGGTATTCCGCTTCGTAGTCTTCTGTATCTAGGTGTCGGATGTGGAAGTTCAGGGTTTCCAGGTATTCCGCTTCGCAGTTTTCTGTATCTAGTTGCCGGATGTGGAAGTTCAGGTTGTCCAGGTATTCCGCTTCGTAGTTTTCTGTATCTAGGTGTCGGATGTGGAAGTCCAGTGTGTCCAGGTATTCCGCTTCGTAGTTTTCTGTATCTGGGTGCCGGATGTGGAAGTTCAGGGTGTCCAGGTATTCCGCTCCGTAGTTTCCTGCATCTAGGTGTCAGACGTGGAAGTTCAAGTTCTTCAGGTATTCCGCTTCGTAGTTTTCTGTATCTAGGTGTCGGATGTGGAAGTCCAGGGTGTCCAGGTATTCCGCTTCGTAGTCTTCTGTATCTAGGTGTCGGATGTGGAAGTTCAGGGTTTCCAGGTATTCCGCATCGTAGTTTTCTGTATCTAGTTGCCGGATTTGGAAGTTCAGGGTGTCCAGGTATTCCGCTTCGTAGTCTACTGTATCTAGGTGTCGGATGTGGAAGTTCAGGGTGTCCAGGTATTCCGCTTCGTAGTTTTCTGTATCTGGGTGCCGGATGTGGAAGTTCAGGGTGTCCAGGTATTCCGCTTCGTAGTTTTCTGTATCTGGGTGCCGGATGTGGAAGTTCAGGGTGTCCAGGTATTCCGCTTCGTAGTTTTCTGTATATAGGTGTCGGATGTGTAAGTCCAGGGTGTCCAGGTATTCCGCTTCGTAGTTCTCTGTATCTAGGTGTCGGATGTGGAAGTTCAGGGTTTCCAGGTATTCCGCTTCGTAGTTTTCTGTATCTAGTTGCCGGATGTGGAAGTTCAGGGTGTCCAGGTATTCCGCTTCGTAGTTTTCTGTATATAGGTGTCGGATGTGGAAGTCCAGGGTGTCCAGGTATTCCGCTTCGTAGTATTCTGTATCTAGGTGTCGGATGTGGAAGTTCAGGGTTTCCAGGTATTCCGCTTCGTATTTTTCTGTATCTAGTTGCCGGATGTGGAAGTTCAGGGTGTCCAGGTATTCCGCTTCGTAGTTTTCTGTATCTAGGTGTCGGATGTGGAAGTCCAGGGTGTCCAGGTATTCCGCTTCGTAGTTTTCTGTATCTTGGTGCCGGATGTGCAAGTTCAGGGTGTCCAGGTATTCCGCTTCGTAGTTTTCTGTATATAGGTGTCAGATGTGGAAGTTCAGGGTGTCCAGGTATTCCGCTTCGTAGTTTTCTGTATCTGGGTGCCGGATGTGGAAGTTCAGGGTGTCCAGGTATTCCGCTTCGTAGTTTTCTGTATATAGGTGTCGGATGTGGAAGTCCAGGGTGTCCAGGTATTCCGCTTCGTAGTCTTCTGTATCTAGGTGTCGGATGTGGAAGTTCAGGGTTTCCAGGTATTCCGCTTCGTAGTTTTCTGTATCTAGTTGCCGGATGTGGAAGTTCAGGGTGTCCAGGTATTCCGCTTCGTATTTTTCTGTATCTAGTTGCCGGATGTGGAAGTTCAGGGTGTCCAGGTATTCCGCTTCGTAGTTTTCTGTATCTAGGTGTCGGATGTGGAAGTCCAGGGTGTCCAGGTATTCCGCTTCGTAGTTTTCTGTATCTTGGTGCCGGATGTGCAAGTTCAGGGTGTCCAGGTATTCCGCTTCGTAGTTTTCTGTATATAGGTGTCGGATGTGGAAGTTCAGGGTGTCCAGGTATTCCGCTTCGTAGTTTTCTGTATCTGGGTGCCGGATGTGGAAGTTCAGGGTGTCCAGGTATTCCGCTTCGTAGTTTTCTGTATATAGGTGTCGGATGTGGAAGTCCAGGGTGTCCAGGTATTCCGCTTCGTAGTCTTCTGTATCTAGGTGTCGGATGTGGAAGTTCAGGGTTTCCAGGTATTCCGCTTCGTAGTTTTCTGTATCTAGTTGCCGGATGTGGAAGTTCAGGTTGTCCAGGTATTCCGCTTCGTAGTTTTCTGTATCTAGGTGTCGGATGTGGAAGTCCAGTGTGTCCAGGTATTCCGCTTCGTAGTTTTCTGTATCTGGGTGCCGGATGTGGAAGTTCAGGGTGTCCAGGTATTCCGCTCCGTAGTTTCCTGCATCTAGGTGTCAGACGTGGAAGTTCAAGTTCTTCAGGTATTCCGCTTCGTAGTTTTCTGTATCTAGGTGTCGGATGTGGAAGTCCAGGGTGTCCAGGTATTCCGCTTCGTAGTTTTCTGTATCTGGGTGCCGGATGTGGAAGTTCAGGGTGTGCAGGTATTCCGCTTCGTAGTTTTCTGTATATAGGTGTCGGATGTGTAAGTCCAGGGTGTCCAGGTATTCCGCTTCGTAGTCTTCTGTATCTAGGTGTCGGATGTGGAAGTTCAGGGTTTCCAGGTATTCCGCATCGTAGTTTTCTGTATCTAGTTGCCGGATGTGGAAGTTCAGGGTGTCCAGGTATTCCGCTTCGTAGTCTTCTGTATCTAGGTGTCGGATGTGGAAGTTCAGGGTGTCCAGGTATTCCGCTTCGTAGTTTTCTGTATCTGGGTGCCGGATGTGGAAGTTCAGGGTGTCCAGGTATTCCGCTTCGTAGTTTTCTGTATCTGGGTGCCGGATGTGGAAGTTCAGGGTGTCCAGGTATTCCGCTTCGTAGTTTTCTGTATATAGGTGTCGGATGTGTAAGTCCAGGGTGTCCAGGTATTCCGCTTCGTAGTTCTCTGTATCTAGGTGTCGGATGTGGAAGTTCAGGGTTTCCAGGTATTCCGCTTCGTAGTTTTCTGTATCTAGTTGCCGGATGTGGAAGTTCAGGGTGTCCAGGTATTCCGCTTCGTAGTTTTCTGTATATAGGTGTCGGATGTGGAAGTCCAGGGTGTCCAGGTATTCCGCTTCGTAGTATTCTGTATCTAGGTGTCGGATGTGGAAGTTCAGGGTTTCCAGGTATTCCGCTTCGTATTTTTCTGTATCTAGTTGCCGGATGTGGAAGTTCAGGGTGTCCAGGTATTCCGCTTCGTAGTTTTCTGTATCTAGGTGTCGGATGTGGAAGTCCAGGGTGTCCAGGTATTCCGCTTCGTAGTTTTCTGTATCTTGGTGCCGGATGTGCAAGTTCAGGGTGTCCAGGTATTCCGCTTCGTAGTTTTCTGTATATAGGTGTCGGATGTGGAAGTTCAGGGTGTCCAGGTATTCCGCTTCGTAGTTTTCTGTATCTGGGTGCCGGATGTGGAAGTTCAGGGTGTCCAGGTATTCCGCTTCGTAGTTTTCTGTATATAGGTGTCGGATGTGGAAGTCCAGGGTGTCCAGGTATTCCGCTTCGTAGTCTTCTGTATCTAGGTGTCGGATGTGGAAGTTCAGGGTTTCCAGGTATTCCGCTTCGTAGTTTTCTGTATCTAGTTGCCGGATGTGGAAGTTCAGGGTGTCCAGGTATTCCGCTTCGTAGTTTTCTGTATCTAGGTGTCGGATGTGGAAGTCCAGGGTGTCCAAGTATTCCGCTTCGTAGTTTTCTGTATCTGGGTGCCGGATGTGGAAGTTCAGGGTGTCCAGGTATTCCGCTCCGTAGTTTCCTGCATCTAGGTGTCAGACGTGGAAGTTCAAGTTCTTCAGGTATTCCGCTTCGTAGTTTTCTGTATCTAGGTGTCGGATGTGGAAGTCCAGGGTGTCCAGGTATTCCGCTTCGTAGTTTTCTGTATATAGGTGTCGGATGTGGAAGTTCAGGGTGTCCAGGTATTCCGCTCCGTACTTTCCTGCATCTAGGTGTCAGACGTGGAAGTTCAAGTTCTTCAGGTATTCCGCTTCGTAGTTTTCTGTATCTAGGTGTCGGATGTGGAAGTCCAGGGTGTCCAGGTATTCCGCTTCGTAGTTTTCTGTATCTGGGTGCCGGATGTGGAAGTTCAGGGTGTCCAGGTATTCCGCTTCGTAGTTTTCTGTATCTGGGTGCCGGATGTGGAAGTTCAGGGTGTCCAGGTATTCCGCTTCGTAGTTTTCTGTATATAGGTGTCGGATGTGTAAGTCCAGGGTGTCCAGGTATTCCGCTTCGTAGTTCTCTGTATCTAGGTGTCGGATGTGGAAGTTCAGGGTTTCCAGGTATTCCGCTTCGTAGTTTTCTGTATCTAGTTGCCGGATGTGGAAGTTCAGGGTGTCCAGGTATTCCGCTTCGTAGTTTTCTGTATATAGGTGTCGGATGTGGAAGTCCAGGGTGTCCAGGTATTCCGCTTCGTAGTATTCTGTATCTAGGTGTCGGATGTGGAAGTTCAGGGTTTCCAGGTATTCCGCTTCGTATTTTTCTGTATCTAGTTGCCGGATGTGGAAGTTCAGGGTGTCCAGGTATTCCGCTTCGTAGTTTTCTGTATCTAGGTGTCGGATGTGGAAGTCCAGGGTGTCCAGGTATTCCGCTTCGTAGTTTTCTGTATCTTGGTGCCGGATGTGCAAGTTCAGGGTGTCCAGGTATTCCGCTTCGTAGTTTTCTGTATATAGGTGTCGGATGTGGAAGTTCAGGGTGTCCAGGTATTCCGCTTCGTAGTTTTCTGTATCTGGGTGCCGGATGTGGAAGTTCAGGGTGTCCAGGTATTCCGCTTCGTAGTTTTCTGTATATAGGTGTCGGATGTGGAAGTCCAGGGTGTCCAGGTATTCCGCTTCGTAGTCTTCTGTATCTAGGTGTCGGATGTGGAAGTTCAGGGTTTCCAGGTATTCCGCTTCGTAGTTTTCTGTATCTAGTTGCCGGATGTGGAAGTTCAGGGTGTCCAGGTATTCCGCTTCGTAGTTTTCTGTATCTAGGTGTCGGATGTGGAAGTCCAGGGTGTCCAAGTATTCCGATTCGTAGTTTTCTGTATCTGGGTGCCGGATGTGGAAGTTCAGGGTGTCCAGGTATTCCGCTCCGTAGTTTCCTGCATCTAGGTGTCAGACGTGGAAGTTCAAGTTCTTCAGGTATTCCGCTTCGTAGTTTTCTGTATCTAGGTGTCGGATGTGGAAGTCCAGGGTGTCCAGGTATTCCGCTTCGTAGTTTTCTGTATATAGGTGTCGGATGTGGAAGTTCAGGGTGTCCAGGTATTCCGCTCCGTACTTTCCTGCATCTAGGTGTCAGACGTGGAAGTTCAAGTTCTTCAGGTATTCCGCTTCGTAGTTTTCTGTATCTAGGTGTCGGATGTGGAAGTCCAGGGTGTCCAGGTATTCCGCTTCGTAGTTTTCTGTATCTGGGTGCCGGATGTGGAAGTTCAGGGTGTCCAGGTATTCCGCTTCGTAGTTTTCTGTATATAGGTGTCGGATGTGTAAGTCCAGGGTGTCCAGGTATTCCGCTTCGTAGTCTTCTGTATCTAGGTGTCGGATGTGGAAGTTCAGGGTTTCCAGGTATTCCGCTTCGTAGTTTTCTGTATCTAGTTGCCGGATGTGGAAGTTCAGGGTGTCCAGGTATTCCGCTTCGTAGTTTTCTGTATCTAGTTGTCGGATGTCGAAGTTCAGGGTGTCCAGGTATTCCGCTCCGTAGTTTCCTGCATCTAGTTGTCAGACGTGGAAGTTCAGGTTGTTCAGGTATTCCGCTTCGTAGTTTTCTGTATCTGGGTGCCGGATGAGGATGTTCAGGGTGTCCAGGTATTCCGCTTCGTAGTTTTTTGTATATAGGTGTCGGATGTGGAAGTCCAGGGTGTCCAGGTATTCCGCTTCGTAGTCTTCTGTATCTAGGTGTCGGATGTGGAAGTTCAGGGTTTCCAGGTATTCCGCTTTGTAGTTTTCTGTATCTAGTTGCCGGATGTGGAAGTTGAGGGTGTCCAGGTATTCCGCTTCGTAGTTTTCTGTATATAGGTGTCGGATGTGGAAGTTCAGGGTGTCCAGGTATTCCGCTTCGTAGTTTTCTGTATCTGGGTGCCGGATGTGGAAGTTCAGGGTGTCCAGGTATTCCGCTTCGTAGTTTTCTGTATATAGGTGTCGGATGTGGAAGTCCAGGGTGTCCAGGTATTCCGCTTCGTAGTCTTCTGTATCTAGGTGTCGGATGTGGAAGTTCAGGGTTTCCAGGTATTCCGCTTCGTAGTTTTCTGTATCTAGTTGCCGGATGTGGAAGTTCAGGGTGTCCAGGTATTCCGCTTCGTAGTTTTCTGTATCTAGGTGTCGGATGTGGAAGTTCAGGGTTTCCAGGTATTCCGCTTCGTATTTTTCTGTATCTAGTTGCCGGATGTGGAAGTTCAGGGTGTGCAGGTATTCCGCTTCGTAGTTTTCTGTATCTAGGTGTCGGATGTGGAAGTCCAGGGTGTCCAGGTATTCCGCTTCGTAGTTTTCTGTATCTTGGTGCCGGATGTGCAAGTTCAGGGTGTCCAGGTATTCCGCTTCGTAGTTTTCTGTATATAGGTGTCGGATGTGGAAGTTCAGGGTGTCCAGGTATTCCGCTTCGTAGTTTTCTGTATCTGGGTGCCGGATGTGGAAGTTCAGGGTGTCCAGGTATTCCGCTTCGTAGTTTTCTGTATATAGGTGTCGGATGTGGAAGTCCAGGGTGTCCAGGTATTCCGCTTCGTAGTCTTCTGTATCTAGGTGTCGGATGTGGAAGTTCAGGGTTTCCAGGTATTCCGCTTCGTAGTTTTCTGTATCTAGTTGCCGGATGTGGAAGTTCAGGGTGTCCAGGTATTCCGCTTCGTAGTTTTCTGTATCTAGGTGTCGGATGTGGAAGTCCAGGGTGTCCAGGTATTCCGCTTCGTAGTTTTCTGTATCTGGGTGCCGGATGTGGAAGTTCAGGGTGTCCAGGTATTCCGCTCCGTAGTTTCCTGCATCTAGGTGTCAGACGTGGAAGTTCAAGTTCTTCAGGTATTCCGCTTCGTAGTTTTCTGTATCTAGGTGTCGGATGTGGAAGTCCAGGGTGTCCAGGTATTCCGCTTCGTAGTTTTCTGTATCTGGGTGCCGGATGTGGAAGTTCAGGGTGTGCAGGTATTCCGCTTCGTAGTTTTCTGTATATAGGTGTCGGATGTGTAAGTCCAGGGTGTCCAGGTATTCCGCTTCGTAGTCTTCTGTATCTAGGTGTCGGATGTGGAAGTTCAGGGTTTCCAGGTATTCCGCATCGTAGTTTTCTGTATCTAGTTGCCGGATGTGGAAGTTCAGGGTGTCCAGGTATTCCGCTTCGTAGTCTTCTGTATCTAGGTGTCGGATGTGGAAGTTCAGGGTTTCCAGGTATTCCGCTTCGTAGTTTTCTGTATCTAGTTGCCGGATGTGGAAGTTCAGGGTGTCCAGGTATTCCGCTTCGTAGTTTTCTGTATCTGGGTGCCGGATGTGGAAGTTCAGGGTGTCCAGGTATTCCGCTTCGTAGTTTTCTGTATCTGGGTGCCGGATGTGGAAGTTCAGGGTGTCCAGGTATTCCGCTTCGTAGTTTTCTGTATATAGGTGTCGGATGTGTAAGTCCAGGGTGTCCAGGTATTCCGCTTCGTAGTTTTCTGTATCTAGGTGTCGGATGTGGAAGTTCAGGGTTTCCAGGTATTCCGCCTCGTAGTTTTCTGTATCTAGTTGCCGGATGTGGAAGTTCAGGGTGTCCAGGTATTCCGCTTCGTAGTTTTCTGTATATAGGTGTCGGATGTGGAAGTCCAGGGTGTCCAGGTATTCCGCTTCGTAGTATTCTGTATCTAGGTGTCGGATGTGGAAGTTCAGGGTTTCCAGGTATTCCGCTTCGTATTTTTCTGTATCTAGTTGCCGGATGTGGAAGTTCAGGGTGTCCAGGTATTCCGCTTCGTAGTTTTCTGTATCTAGGTGTCGGATGTGGAAGTCCAGGGTGTCCAGGTATTCCGCTTCGTAGTTTTCTGTATCTTGGTGCCGGATGTGCAAGTTCAGGGTGTCCAGGTATTCCGCTTCGTAGTTTTCTGTATATAGGTGTCGGATGTGGAAGTTCAGGGTGTCCAGGTATTCCGCTTCGTAGTTTTCTGTATCTGGGTGCCGGATGTGGAAGTTCAGGGTGTCCAGGTATTCTGCTTCGTAGTTTTCTGTATATAGGTGTCGGATGTGGAAGTCCAGGGTGTCCAGGTATTCCGCTTCGTAGTCTTCTGTATCTAGGTGTCGGATGTGGAAGTTCAGGGTTTCCAGGTATTCCGCTTCGTAGTTTTCTGTATCTAGTTGCCGGATGTGGAAGTTCAGGTTGTCCAGGTATTCCGCTTCGTAGTTTTCTGTATCTAGGTGTCGGATGTGGAAGTCCAGTGTGTCCAGGTATTCCGCTTCGTAGTTTTCTGTATCTGGGTGCCGGATGTGGAAGTTCAGGGTGTCCAGGTATTCCGCTCCGTAGTTTCCTGCATCTAGGTGTCAGACGTGGAAGTTCAAGTTCTTCAGGTATTCCGCTTCGTAGTTTTCTGTATCTAGGTGTCGGATGTGGAAGTCCAGGGTGTCCAGGTATTCCGCTTCGTAGTTTTCTGTATCTGGGTGCCGGATGTGGAAGTTCAGGGTGTGCAGGTATTCCGCTTCGTAGTTTTCTGTATATAGGTGTCGGATGTGTAAGTCCAGGGTGTCCAGGTATTCCGCTTCGTAGTCTTCTGTATCTAGGTGTCGGATGTGGAAGTTCAGGGTTTCCAGGTATTCCGCATCGTAGTTTTCTGTATCTAGTTGCCGGATGTGGAAGTTCAGGGTGTCCAGGTATTCCGCTTCGTAGTCTTCTGTATCTAGGTGTCGGATGTGGAAGTTCAGGGTGTCCAGGTATTCCGCTTCGTAGTTTTCTGTATCTGGGTGCCGGATGTGGAAGTTCAGGGTGTCCAGGTATTCCGCTTCGTAGTTTTCTGTATCTGGGTGCCGGATGTGGAAGTTCAGGGTGTCCAGGTATTCCGCTTCGTAGTTTTCTGTATATAGGTGTCGGATGTGTAAGTCCAGGGTGTCCAGGTATTCCGCTTCGTAGTTTTCTGTATCTAGGTGTCGGATGTGGAAGTTCAGGGTTTCCAGGTATTCCGCTTCGTAGTTTTCTGTATCTAGTTGCCGGATGTGGAAGTTCAGGGTGTCCAGGTAATCCGCTTCGTAGTTTTCTGTATATAGGTGTCGGATGTGGAAGTCCAGGGTGTCCAGGTATTCCGCTTCGTAGTATTCTGTATCTAGGTGTCGGATGTGGAAGTTCAGGGTTTCCAGGTATTCCGCTTCGTATTTTTCTGTATCTAGTTGCCGGATGTGGAAGTTCAGGGTGTCCAGGTATTCCGCTTCGTAGTTTTCTGTATCTAGGTGTCGGATGTGGAAGTCCAGGGTGTCCAGGTATTCCGCTTCGTAGTTTTCTGTATCTTGGTGCCGGATGTGCAAGTTCAGGGTGTCCAGGTATTCCGCTTCGTAGTTTTCTGTATATAGGTGTCGGATGTGGAAGTTCAGGGTGTCCAGGTATTCCGCTTCGTAGTTTTCTGTATCTGGGTGCCGGATGTGGAAGTTCAGGGTGTCCAGGTATTCCGCTTCGTAGTTTTCTGTATATAGGTGTCGGATGTGGAAGTCCAGGGTGTCCAGGTATTCCGCTTCGTAGTCTTCTGTATCTAGGTGTCGGATGTGGAAGTTCAGGGTTTCCAGGTATTCCGCTTCGTAGTTTTCTGTATCTAGTTGCCGGATGTGGAAGTTCAGGGTGTCCAGGTATTCCGCTTCGTAGTTTTCTGTATCTAGGTGTCGGATGTGGAAGTCCAGGGTGTCCAAGTATTCCGCTTCGTAGTTTTCTGTATCTGGGTGCCGGATGTGGAAGTTCAGGGTGTCCAGGTATTCCGCTCCGTAGTTTCCTGCATCTAGGTGTCAGACGTGGAAGTTCAAGTTCTTCAGGTATTCCGCTTCGTAGTTTTCTGTATCTAGGTGTCGGATGTGGAAGTCCAGGGTGTCCAGGTATTCCGCTTCGTAGTTTTCTGTATATAGGTGTCGGATGTGGAAGTTCAGGGTGTCCAGGTATTCCGCTCCGTACTTTCCTGCATCTAGGTGTCAGACGTGGAAGTTCAAGTTCTTCAGGTATTCCGCTTCGTAGTTTTCTGTATCTAGGTGTCGGATGTGGAAGTCCAGGGTGTCCAGGTATTCCGCTTCGTAGTTTTCTGTATCTGGGTGCCGGATGTGGAAGTTCAGGGTGTCCAGGTATTCCGCTTCGTAGTTTTCTGTATATAGGTGTCGGATGTGTAAGTCCAGGGTGTCCAGGTATTCCGCTTCGTAGTCTTCTGTATCTAGGTGTCGGATGTGGAAGTTCAGGGTTTCCAGGTATTCCGCTTCGTAGTTTTCTGTATCTAGTTGCCGGATGTGGAAGTTCAGGGTGTCCAGGTATTCCGCTTCGTAGTTTTCTGTATCTAGTTGTCGGATGTCGAAGTTCAGGGTGTCCAGGTATTCCGCTCCGTAGTTTCCTGCATCTAGTTGTCAGACGTGGAAGTTCAGGTTGTTCAGGTATTCCGCTTCGTAGTTTTCTGTATCTGGGTGCCGGATGAGGATGTTCAGGGTGTCCAGGTATTCCGCTTCGTAGTTTTTTGTATATAGGTGTCGGATGTGGAAGTCCAGGGTGTCCAGGTATTCCGCTTCGTAGTCTTCTGTATCTAGGTGTCGGATGTGGAAGTTCAGGGTTTCCAGGTATTCCGCTTTGTAGTTTTCTGTATCTAGTTGCCGGATGTGGAAGTTCAGGGTGTCCAGGTATTCCGCTTCGTAGTATTCTGTATCTAGGTGTCGGATGTGGAAGTTCAGGGTTTCCAGGTATTCCGCTTCGTATTTTTCTGTATCTAGTTGCCGGATGTGGAAGTTCAGGGTGTCCAGGTATTCCGCTTCGTAGTTTTCTGTATCTAGGTGTCGGATGTGGAAGTCCAGGGTGTCCAGGTATTCCGCTTCGTAGTTTTCTGTATCTTGGTGCCGGATGTGCAAGTTCAGGGTGTCCAGGTATTCCGCTTCGTAGTTTTCTGTATATAGGTGTCGGATGTGGAAGTTCAGGGTGTCCAGGTATTCCGCATCGTAGTTTTCTGTATCTGGGTGCCGGATGTGGAAGTTCAGGGTGTCCAGGTATTCCGCTTCGTAGTTTTCTGTATATAGGTGTCGGATGTGGAAGTCCAGGGTGTCCAGGTATTCCGCTTCGTAGTCTTCTGTATCTAGGTGTCGGATGTGGAAGTTCAGGGTTTCCAGGTATTCCGCTTCGCAGTTTTCTGTATCTAGTTGCCGGATGTGGAAGTTCAGGTTGTCCAGGTATTCCGCTTCGTAGTTTTCTGTATCTAGGTGTCGGATGTGGAAGTCCAGTGTGTCCAGGTATTCCGCTTCGTAGTTTTCTGTATCTGGGTGCCGGATGTGGAAGTTCAGGGTGTCCAGGTATTCCGCTCCGTAGTTTCCTGCATCTAGGTGTCAGACGTGGAAGTTCAAGTTCTTCAGGTATTCCGCTTCGTAGTTTTCTGTATCTAGGTGTCGGATGTGGAAGTCCAGGGTGTCCAGGTATTCCGCTTCGTAGTCTTCTGTATCTAGGTGTCGGATGTGGAAGTTCAGGGTTTCCAGGTATTCCGCATCGTAGTTTTCTGTATCTAGTTGCCGGATTTGGAAGTTCAGGGTGTCCAGGTATTCCGCTTCGTAGTCTACTGTATCTAGGTGTCGGATGTGGAAGTTCAGGGTGTCCAGGTATTCCGCTTCGTAGTTTTCTGTATCTGGGTGCCGGATGTGGAAGTTCAGGGTGTCCAGGTATTCCGCTTCGTAGTTTTCTGTATCTGGGTGCCGGATGTGGAAGTTCAGGGTGTCCAGGTATTCCGCTTCGTAGTTTTCTGTATATAGGTGTCGGATGTGTAAGTCCAGGGTGTCCAGGTATTCCGCTTCGTAGTTCTCTGTATCTAGGTGTCGGATGTGGAAGTTCAGGGTTTCCAGGTATTCCGCTTCGTAGTTTTCTGTATCTAGTTGCCGGATGTGGAAGTTCAGGGTGTCCAGGTATTCCGCTTCGTAGTTTTCTGTATATAGGTGTCGGATGTGGAAGTCCAGGGTGTCCAGGTATTCCGCTTCGTAGTATTCTGTATCTAGGTGTCGGATGTGGAAGTTCAGGGTTTCCAGGTATTCCGCTTCGTATTTTTCTGTATCTAGTTGCCGGATGTGGAAGTTCAGGGTGTCCAGGTATTCCGCTTCGTAGTTTTCTGTATCTAGGTGTCGGATGTGGAAGTCCAGGGTGTCCAGGTATTCCGCTTCGTAGTTTTCTGTATCTTGGTGCCGGATGTGCAAGTTCAGGGTGTCCAGGTATTCCGCTTCGTAGTTTTCTGTATATAGGTGTCAGATGTGGAAGTTCAGGGTGTCCAGGTATTCCGCTTCGTAGTTTTCTGTATCTGGGTGCCGGATGTGGAAGTTCAGGGTGTCCAGGTATTCCGCTTCGTAGTTTTCTGTATATAGGTGTCGGATGTGGAAGTCCAGGGTGTCCAGGTATTCCGCTTCGTAGTCTTCTGTATCTAGGTGTCGGATGTGGAAGTTCAGGGTTTCCAGGTATTCCGCTTCGTAGTTTTCTGTATCTAGTTGCCGGATGTGGAAGTTCAGGGTGTCCAGGTATTCCGCTTCGTATTTTTCTGTATCTAGTTGCCGGATGTGGAAGTTCAGGGTGTCCAGGTATTCCGCTTCGTAGTTTTCTGTATCTAGGTGTCGGATGTGGAAGTCCAGGGTGTCCAGGTATTCCGCTTCGTAGTTTTCTGTATCTTGGTGCCGGATGTGCAAGTTCAGGGTGTCCAGGTATTCCGCTTCGTAGTTTTCTGTATATAGGTGTCGGATGTGGAAGTTCAGGGTGTCCAGGTATTCCGCTTCGTAGTTTTCTGTATCTGGGTGCCGGATGTGGAAGTTCAGGGTGTCCAGGTATTCCGCTTCGTAGTTTTCTGTATATAGGTGTCGGATGTGGAAGTCCAGGGTGTCCAGGTATTCCGCTTCGTAGTCTTCTGTATCTAGGTGTCGGATGTGGAAGTTCAGGGTTTCCAGGTATTCCGCTTCGTAGTTTTCTGTATCTAGTTGCCGGATGTGGAAGTTCAGGTTGTCCAGGTATTCCGCTTCGTAGTTTTCTGTATCTAGGTGTCGGATGTGGAAGTCCAGTGTGTCCAGGTATTCCGCTTCGTAGTTTTCTGTATCTGGGTGCCGGATGTGGAAGTTCAGGGTGTCCAGGTATTCCGCTCCGTAGTTTCCTGCATCTAGGTGTCAGACGTGGAAGTTCAAGTTCTTCAGGTATTCCGCTTCGTAGTTTTCTGTATCTAGGTGTCGGATGTGGAAGTCCAGGGTGTCCAGGTATTCCGCTTCGTAGTTTTCTGTATCTGGGTGCCGGATGTGGAAGTTCAGGGTGTGCAGGTATTCCGCTTCGTAGTTTTCTGTATATAGGTGTCGGATGTGTAAGTCCAGGGTGTCCAGGTATTCCGCTTCGTAGTCTTCTGTATCTAGGTGTCGGATGTGGAAGTTCAGGGTTTCCAGGTATTCCGCATCGTAGTTTTCTGTATCTAGTTGCCGGATGTGGAAGTTCAGGGTGTCCAGGTATTCCGCTTCGTAGTCTTCTGTATCTAGGTGTCGGATGTGGAAGTTCAGGGTGTCCAGGTATTCCGCTTCGTAGTTTTCTGTATCTGGGTGCCGGATGTGGAAGTTCAGGGTGTCCAGGTATTCCGCTTCGTAGTTTTCTGTATCTGGGTGCCGGATGTGGAAGTTCAGGGTGTCCAGGTATTCCGCTTCGTAGTTTTCTGTATATAGGTGTCGGATGTGTAAGTCCAGGGTGTCCAGGTATTCCGCTTCGTAGTTCTCTGTATCTAGGTGTCGGATGTGGAAGTTCAGGGTTTCCAGGTATTCCGCTTCGTAGTTTTCTGTATCTAGTTGCCGGATGTGGAAGTTCAGGGTGTCCAGGTATTCCGCTTCGTAGTTTTCTGTATATAGGTGTCGGATGTGGAAGTCCAGGGTGTCCAGGTATTCCGCTTCGTAGTATTCTGTATCTAGGTGTCGGATGTGGAAGTTCAGGGTTTCCAGGTATTCCGCTTCGTATTTTTCTGTATCTAGTTGCCGGATGTGGAAGTTCAGGGTGTCCAGGTATTCCGCTTCGTAGTTTTCTGTATCTAGGTGTCGGATGTGGAAGTCCAGGGTGTCCAGGTATTCCGCTTCGTAGTTTTCTGTATCTTGGTGCCGGATGTGCAAGTTCAGGGTGTCCAGGTATTCCGCTTCGTAGTTTTCTGTATATAGGTGTCGGATGTGGAAGTTCAGGGTGTCCAGGTATTCCGCTTCGTAGTTTTCTGTATCTGGGTGCCGGATGTGGAAGTTCAGGGTGTCCAGGTATTCCGCTTCGTAGTTTTCTGTATATAGGTGTCGGATGTGGAAGTCCAGGGTGTCCAGGTATTCCGCTTCGTAGTCTTCTGTATCTAGGTGTCGGATGTGGAAGTTCAGGGTTTCCAGGTATTCCGCTTCGTAGTTTTCTGTATCTAGTTGCCGGATGTGGAAGTTCAGGGTGTCCAGGTATTCCGCTTCGTAGTTTTCTGTATCTAGGTGTCGGATGTGGAAGTCCAGGGTGTCCAAGTATTCCGCTTCGTAGTTTTCTGTATCTGGGTGCCGGATGTGGAAGTTCAGGGTGTCCAGGTATTCCGCTCCGTAGTTTCCTGCATCTAGGTGTCAGACGTGGAAGTTCAAGTTCTTCAGGTATTCCGCTTCGTAGTTTTCTGTATCTAGGTGTCGGATGTGGAAGTCCAGGGTGTCCAGGTATTCCGCTTCGTAGTTTTCTGTATATAGGTGTCGGATGTGGAAGTTCAGGGTGTCCAGGTATTCCGCTCCGTACTTTCCTGCATCTAGGTGTCAGACGTGGAAGTTCAAGTTCTTCAGGTATTCCGCTTCGTAGTTTTCTGTATCTAGGTGTCGGATGTGGAAGTCCAGGGTGTCCAGGTATTCCGCTTCGTAGTTTTCTGTATCTGGGTGCCGGATGTGGAAGTTCAGGGTGTCCAGGTATTCCGCTTCGTAGTTTTCTGTATCTGGGTGCCGGATGTGGAAGTTCAGGGTGTCCAGGTATTCCGCTTCGTAGTTTTCTGTATATAGGTGTCGGATGTGTAAGTCCAGGGTGTCCAGGTATTCCGCTTCGTAGTTCTCTGTATCTAGGTGTCGGATGTGGAAGTTCAGGGTTTCCAGGTATTCCGCTTCGTAGTTTTCTGTATCTAGTTGCCGGATGTGGAAGTTCAGGGTGTCCAGGTATTCCGCTTCGTAGTTTTCTGTATATAGGTGTCGGATGTGGAAGTCCAGGGTGTCCAGGTATTCCGCTTCGTAGTATTCTGTATCTAGGTGTCGGATGTGGAAGTTCAGGGTTTCCAGGTATTCCGCTTCGTATTTTTCTGTATCTAGTTGCCGGATGTGGAAGTTCAGGGTGTCCAGGTATTCCGCTTCGTAGTTTTCTGTATCTAGGTGTCGGATGTGGAAGTCCAGGGTGTCCAGGTATTCCGCTTCGTAGTTTTCTGTATCTTGGTGCCGGATGTGCAAGTTCAGGGTGTCCAGGTATTCCGCTTCGTAGTTTTCTGTATATAGGTGTCGGATGTGGAAGTTCAGGGTGTCCAGGTATTCCGCTTCGTAGTTTTCTGTATCTGGGTGCCGGATGTGGAAGTTCAGGGTGTCCAGGTATTCCGCTTCGTAGTTTTCTGTATATAGGTGTCGGATGTGGAAGTCCAGGGTGTCCAGGTATTCCGCTTCGTAGTCTTCTGTATCTAGGTGTCGGATGTGGAAGTTCAGGGTTTCCAGGTATTCCGCTTCGTAGTTTTCTGTATCTAGTTGCCGGATGTGGAAGTTCAGGGTGTCCAGGTATTCCGCTTCGTAGTTTTCTGTATCTAGGTGTCGGATGTGGAAGTCCAGGGTGTCCAAGTATTCCGATTCGTAGTTTTCTGTATCTGGGTGCCGGATGTGGAAGTTCAGGGTGTCCAGGTATTCCGCTCCGTAGTTTCCTGCATCTAGGTGTCAGACGTGGAAGTTCAAGTTCTTCAGGTATTCCGCTTCGTAGTTTTCTGTATCTAGGTGTCGGATGTGGAAGTCCAGGGTGTCCAGGTATTCCGCTTCGTAGTTTTCTGTATATAGGTGTCGGATGTGGAAGTTCAGGGTGTCCAGGTATTCCGCTCCGTACTTTCCTGCATCTAGGTGTCAGACGTGGAAGTTCAAGTTCTTCAGGTATTCCGCTTCGTAGTTTTCTGTATCTAGGTGTCGGATGTGGAAGTCCAGGGTGTCCAGGTATTCCGCTTCGTAGTTTTCTGTATCTGGGTGCCGGATGTGGAAGTTCAGGGTGTCCAGGTATTCCGCTTCGTAGTTTTCTGTATATAGGTGTCGGATGTGTAAGTCCAGGGTGTCCAGGTATTCCGCTTCGTAGTCTTCTGTATCTAGGTGTCGGATGTGGAAGTTCAGGGTTTCCAGGTATTCCGCTTCGTAGTTTTCTGTATCTAGTTGCCGGATGTGGAAGTTCAGGGTGTCCAGGTATTCCGCTTCGTAGTTTTCTGTATCTAGTTGTCGGATGTCGAAGTTCAGGGTGTCCAGGTATTCCGCTCCGTAGTTTCCTGCATCTAGTTGTCAGACGTGGAAGTTCAGGTTGTTCAGGTATTCCGCTTCGTAGTTTTCTGTATCTGGGTGCCGGATGAGGATGTTCAGGGTGTCCAGGTATTCCGCTTCGTAGTTTTTTGTATATAGGTGTCGGATGTGGAAGTCCAGGGTGTCCAGGTATTCCGCTTCGTAGTCTTCTGTATCTAGGTGTCGGATGTGGAAGTTCAGGGTTTCCAGGTATTCCGCTTTGTAGTTTTCTGTATCTAGTTGCCGGATGTGGAAGTTGAGGGTGTCCAGGTATTCCGCTTCGTAGTTTTCTGTATATAGGTGTCGGATGTGGAAGTTCAGGGTGTCCAGGTATTCCGCTTCGTAGTTTTCTGTATCTGGGTGCCGGATGTGGAAGTTCAGGGTGTCCAGGTATTCCGCTTCGTAGTTTTCTGTATATAGGTGTCGGATGTGGAAGTCCAGGGTGTCCAGGTATTCCGCTTCGTAGTCTTCTGTATCTAGGTGTCGGATGTGGAAGTTCAGGGTTTCCAGGTATTCCGCTTCGTAGTTTTCTGTATCTAGTTGCCGGATGTGGAAGTTCAGGGTGTCCAGGTATTCCGCTTCGTAGTTTTCTGTATCTAGGTGTCGGATGTGGAAGTCCAGGGTGTCCAGGTATTCCGCTTCGTAGTTTTCTGTATCTGGGTGCCGGATGTGGAAGTTCAGGGTGTCCAGGTATTCCGCTCCGTAGTTTCCTGCATCTAGGTGTCAGACGTGGAAGTTCAAGTTCTTCAGGTATTCCGCTTCGTAGTTTTCTGTATCTAGGTGTCGGATGTGGAAGTCCAGGGTGTCCAGGTATTCCGCTTCGTAGTTTTCTGTATCTGGGTGCCGGATGTGGAAGTTCAGGGTGTGCAGGTATTCCGCTTCGTAGTTTTCTGTATATAGGTGTCGGATGTGTAAGTCCAGGGTGTCCAGGTATTCCGCTTCGTAGTCTTCTGTATCTAGGTGTCGGATGTGGAAGTTCAGGGTTTCCAGGTATTCCGCATCGTAGTTTTCTGTATCTAGTTGCCGGATGTGGAAGTTCAGGGTGTCCAGGTATTCCGCTTCGTAGTCTTCTGTATCTAGGTGTCGGATGTGGAAGTTCAGGGTGTCCAGGTATTCCGCTTCGTAGTTTTCTGTATCTGGGTGCCGGATGTGGAAGTTCAGGGTGTCCAGGTATTCCGCTTCGTAGTTTTCTGTATCTGGGTGCCGGATGTGGAAGTTCAGGGTGTCCAGGTATTCCGCTTCGTAGTTTTCTGTATATAGGTGTCGGATGTGTAAGTCCAGGGTGTCCAGGTATTCCGCTTCGTAGTTCTCTGTATCTAGGTGTCGGATGTGGAAGTTCAGGGTTTCCAGGTATTCCGCTTCGTAGTTTTCTGTATCTAGTTGCCGGATGTGGAAGTTCAGGGTGTCCAGGTATTCCGCTTCGTAGTTTTCTGTATATAGGTGTCGGATGTGGAAGTCCAGGGTGTCCAGGTATTCCGCTTCGTAGTATTCTGTATCTAGGTGTCGGATGTGGAAGTTCAGGGTTTCCAGGTATTCCGCTTCGTATTTTTCTGTATCTAGTTGCCGGATGTGGAAGTTCAGGGTGTCCAGGTATTCCGCTTCGTAGTTTTCTGTATCTAGGTGTCGGATGTGGAAGTCCAGGGTGTCCAGGTATTCCGCTTCGTAGTTTTCTGTATCTTGGTGCCGGATGTGCAAGTTCAGGGTGTCCAGGTATTCCGCTTCGTAGTTTTCTGTATATAGGTGTCGGATGTGGAAGTTCAGGGTGTCCAGGTATTCCGCTTCGTAGTTTTCTGTATCTGGGTGTCGGATGTGGAAGTCCAGGGTGTCCAGGTATTCCGCTTCGTAGTCTTCTGTATCTAGGTGTCGGATGTGGAAGTTCAGGGTTTCCAGGTATTCCGCTTCGTAGTTTTCTGTATCTAGTTGCCGGATGTGGAAGTTCAGGGTGTCCAGGTATTCCGCTTCGTAGTTTTCTGTATCTAGGTGTCGGATGTGGAAGTCCAGGGTGTCCAAGTATTCCGCTTCGTAGTTTTCTGTATCTGGGTGCCGGATGTGGAAGTTCAGGGTGTCCAGGTATTCCGCTCCGTAGTTTCCTGCATCTAGGTGTCAGACGTGGAAGTTCAAGTTCTTCAGGTATTCCGCTTCGTAGTTTTCTGTATCTAGGTGTCGGATGTGGAAGTCCAGGGTGTCCAGGTATTCCGCTTCGTAGTTTTCTGTATATAGGTGTCGGATGTGGAAGTTCAGGGTGTCCAGGTATTCCGCTCCGTACTTTCCTGCATCTAGGTGTCAGACGTGGAAGTTCAAGTTCTTCAGGTATTCCGCTTCGTAGTTTTCTGTATCTAGGTGTCGGATGTGGAAGTCCAGGGTGTCCAGGTATTCCGCTTCGTAGTTTTCTGTATCTGGGTGCCGGATGTGGAAGTTCAGGGTGTCCAGGTATTCCGCTTCGTAGTTTTCTGTATCTGGGTGCCGGATGTGGAAGTTCAGGGTGTCCAGGTATTCCGCTTCGTAGTTTTCTGTATATAGGTGTCGGATGTGTAAGTCCAGGGTGTCCAGGTATTCCGCTTCGTAGTTCTCTGTATCTAGGTGTCGGATGTGGAAGTTCAGGGTTTCCAGGTATTCCGCTTCGTAGTTTTCTGTATCTAGTTGCCGGATGTGGAAGTTCAGGGTGTCCAGGTATTCCGCTTCGTAGTTTTCTGTATATAGGTGTCGGATGTGGAAGTCCAGGGTGTCCAGGTATTCCGCTTCGTAGTATTCTGTATCTAGGTGTCGGATGTGGAAGTTCAGGGTTTCCAGGTATTCCGCTTCGTATTTTTCTGTATCTAGTTGCCGGATGTGGAAGTTCAGGGTGTCCAGGTATTCCGCTTCGTAGTTTTCTGTATCTAGGTGTCGGATGTGGAAGTCCAGGGTGTCCAGGTATTCCGCTTCGTAGTTTTCTGTATCTTGGTGCCGGATGTGCAAGTTCAGGGTGTCCAGGTATTCCGCTTCGTAGTTTTCTATATATAGGTGTCGGATGTGGAAGTTCAGGGTGTCCAGGTATTCCGCTTCGTAGTTTTCTGTATCTGGGTGCCGGATGTGGAAGTTCAGGGTGTCCAGGTATTCCGCTTCGTAGTTTTCTGTATATAGGTGTCGGATGTGGAAGTCCAGGGTGTCCAGGTATTCCGCTTCGTAGTCTTCTGTATCTAGGTGTCGGATGTGGAAGTTCAGGGTTTCCAGGTATTCCGCTTCGTAGTTTTCTGTATCTAGTTGCCGGATGTGGAAGTTCAGGGTGTCCAGGTATTCCGCTTCGTAGTTTTCTGTATCTAGGTGTCGGATGTGGAAGTCCAGGGTGTCCAAGTATTCCGCTTCGTAGTTTTCTGTATCTGGGTGCCGGATGTGGAAGTTCAGGGTGTCCAGGTATTCCGCTCCGTAGTTTCCTGCATCTAGGTGTCAGACGTGGAAGTTCAAGTTCTTCAGGTATTCCGCTTCGTAGTTTTCTGTATCTAGGTGTCGGATGTGGAAGTCCAGGGTGTCCAGGTATTCCGCTTCGTAGTTTTCTGTATATAGGTGTCGGATGTGGAAGTTCAGGGTGTCCAGGTATTCCGCTCCGTACTTTCCTGCATCTAGGTGTCAGACGTGGAAGTTCAAGTTCTTCAGGTATTCCGCTTCGTAGTTTTCTGTATCTAGGTGTCGGATGTGGAAGTCCAGGGTGTCCAGGTATTCCGCTTCGTAGTTTTCTGTATCTGGGTGCCGGATGTGGAAGTTCAGGGTGTCCAGGTATTCCGCTTCGTAGTTTTCTGTATATAGGTGTCGGATGTGTAAGTCCAGGGTGTCCAGGTATTCCGCTTCGTAGTCTTCTGTATCTAGGTGTCGGATGTGGAAGTTCAGGGTTTCCAGGTATTCCGCTTCGTAGTTTTCTGTATCTAGTTGCCGGATGTGGAAGTTCAGGGTGTCCAGGTATTCCGCTTCGTAGTTTTCTGTATCTAGTTGTCGGATGTCGAAGTTCAGGGTGTCCAGGTATTCCGCTCCGTAGTTTCCTGCATCTAGTTGTCAGACGTGGAAGTTCAGGTTGTTCAGGTATTCCGCTTCGTAGTTTTCTGTATCTGGGTGCCGGATGAGGATGTTCAGGGTGTCCAGGTATTCCGCTTCGTAGTTTTTTGTATATAGGTGTCGGATGTGGAAGTCCAGGGTGTCCAGGTATTCCGCTTCGTAGTCTTCTGTATCTAGGTGTCGGATGTGGAAGTTCAGGGTTTCCAGGTATTCCGCTTTGTAGTTTTCTGTATCTAGTTGCCGGATGTGGAAGTTGAGGGTGTCCAGGTATTCCGCTTCGTAGTTTTCTGTATATAGGTGTCGGATGTGGAAGTTCAGGGTGTCCAGGTATTCCGCTTCGTAGTTTTCTGTATCTGGGTGCCGGATGTGGAAGTTCAGGGTGTCCAGGTATTCCGCTTCGTAGTTTTCTGTATATAGGTGTCGGATGTGGAAGTCCAGGGTGTCCAGGTATTCCGCTTCGTAGTCTTCTGTATCTAGGTGTCGGATGTGGAAGTTCAGGGTTTCCAGGTATTCCGCTTCGTAGTTTTCTGTATCTAGTTGCCGGATGTGGAAGTTCAGGGTGTCCAGGTATTCCGCTTCGTAGTTTTCTGTATCTAGGTGTCGGATGTGGAAGTCCAGGGTGTCCAGGTATTCCGCTTCGTAGTTTTCTGTATCTGGGTGCCGGATGTGGAAGTTCAGGGTGTCCAGGTATTCCGCTTCGTAGTTTTCTGTATATAGGTGTCGGATGTGGAAGTCCAGGGTGTCCAGGTATTCCGCCTCGTAGTCTTCTGTATCTAGGTGTCGGATGTGGAAGTTCAGGGTTTCCAGGTATTCCGCTTCGTAGTTTTCTGTATCTAGTTGCCGGATGTGGAAGTTCAGGGTGTCCAGGTATTCCGCTTCGTAGTTTTCTGTATATAGGTGTCGGATGTGGAAGTTCAGGGTGTCCAGGTATTCCGCTTCGTAGTTTTCTGTATCTGGGTGCCGGATATGGAAGTTCAGGGTGTCCAGGTATTCCGCTTCGTAGTTTTCTGTATATAGGTGTCGGATGTGGAAGTCCAGGGTGTCCAGGTATTCCGCTTCGTAGTCTTCTGTATCTAGGTGTCGGATGTGGAAGTTCAGGGTTTCCAGGTATTCCGCTTCGTAGTTTTCTGTATCTAGTTGCCGGATGTGGAAGTTCAGGGTGTCCAGGTATTCCGCTTCGTAGTTTTCTGTATCTAGGTGTCGGATGTGGAAGTCCAGGGTGTCCAGGTATTCCGCTTCGTAGTTTTCTGTATCTGGGTGCCGGATGTGGAAGTTCAGGGTGTCCAGGTATTCCGCTTCGTAGTTTTCTGTATATAGGTGTCGGATGTGGAAGTCCAGGGTGTCCAGGTATTCCGCTTCGTAGTTTTCTGTATCTGGGTGCCGGATGTGGAAGTCCAGGGTGTTCAGGTATTCCGCTTCGTAGTTTTCTGTATCTGGGTGCCGGATGTGGAATTTCAGGGTGTCCAGGTATTCCGCTTCGTAGTTTTCTGTATCTAGGTGTCGGATGTGGAAGTCCAGGGTGTCCAGGTATTCCGCTTCGTAGTTTTCTGTATCTGGGTGCCGGATGTGGAAGTCCAGGGTGTTCAGGTATTCCGCTTCGTAGTTTTCTGTATCTGGGTGCCGGATGTGGAATTTCAGGGTGTCCAGGTATTCCGCTTCGTAGTTTTCTGTATCTAGGTGTCGGATGTGGAAGTCCAGGGTGTCCAGGTATTCCGCTTCGTAGTTTTCTGTATCTGGGTGCCGGATGTGGAAGTTCAGGGTGTCCAGGTATTCCGCTTCGTAGTTTTCTGTATATAGGTGTCGGATGTGGAAGTCCAGGGTGTCCAGGTATTCCGCCTCGTAGTCTTCTGTATCTAGGTGTCGGATGTGGAAGTTCAGGGTTTCCAGGTATTCCGCTTCGTAGTTTTCTGTATCTAGTTGCCGGATGTGGAAGTTCAGGGTGTCCAGGTATTCCGCTTCGTAGTTTTCTGTATCTAGGTGTCGGATGTCGAAGTTCAGGGTGTCCAGGTATTCCGCTCCGTAGTTTCCTGCATCTAGGTGTCAGACGTGGAAGTTCAAGTTCTTCAGGTATTCCGCTTCGTAGTTTTCTGTATCTAGGTGTCGGATGTGGAAGTCCAGGGTGTCCAGGTATTCCGCTTCGTAGTTTTCTGTATCTGGGTGCCGGATGTGGAAGTTCAGGGTGTCCAGGTATTCCGCTTCGTAGTTTTCTGTATATAGGTGTCGGATGTGTAAGTCCAGGGTGTCCAGGTATTCCGCTTCGTAGTCTTCTGTATCTAGGTGTCGGATGTGGAAGTTCAGGGTTTCCAGGTATTCCGCTTCGTAGTTTTCTGTATCTAGTTGCCGGATGTGGAAGTTCAGGGTGTCCAGGTATTCCGCTTCGTAGTTTTCTGTATCTAGTTGTCGGATGTCGAAGTTCAGGGTGTCCAGGTATTCCGCTCCGTAGTTTCCTGCATCTAGTTGTCAGACGTGGAAGTTCAGGTTGTTCAGGTATTCCGCTTCGTAGTTTTCTGTATCTGGGTGCCGGATGAGGATGTTCAGGGTGTCCAGGTATTCCGCTTCGTAGTTTTTTGTATATAGGTGTCGGATGTGGAAGTCCAGGGTGTCCAGGTATTCCGCTTCGTAGTTTTCTGTATCTGGGTGCCGGATGTGGAAGTTCAGGGTGTCCAGGTATTCCGCTTCGTAGTTTTCTGTATATAGGTGTCGGATGTGTAAGTCCAGGGTGTCCAGGTATTCCGCTTCGTAGTCTTCTGTATCTAGGTGTCGGATGTGGAAGTTCAGGGTTTCCAGGTATTCCGCTTCGTAGTTTTCTGTATCTGGGTGCCGGATGAGGATGTTCAGGGTGTCCAGGTATTCCGCTTCGTAGTTTTTTGTATATAGGTGTCGGATGTGGAAGTCCAGGGTGTCCAGGTATTCCGCTTCGTAGTCTTCTGTATCTAGGTGTCGGATGTGGAAGTTCAGGGTTTCCAGGTATTCCGCTTTGTAGTTTTCTGTATCTAGTTGCCGGATGTGGAAGTTGAGGGTGTCCAGGTATTCCGCTTCGTAGTTTTCTGTATATAGGTGTCGGATGTGGAAGTTCAGGGTGTCCAGGTATTCCGCTTCGTAGTTTTCTGTATATAGGTGTCGGATGTGGAAGTCCAGGGTGTCCAGGTATTCCGCTTCGTAGTCTTCTGTATCTAGGTGTCGGATGTGGAAGTTCAGGGTTTCCAGGTATTCCGCTTCGTAGTTTTCTGTATCTAGTCGCCGGATGTGGAAGTTCAGGGTGTCCAGGTATTCCGCTTCGTAGTTTTCTGTATCTAGGTGTCGGATGTGGAAGTCCAGGGTGTCCAGGTATTCCGCTTCGTAGTTTTCTGTATCTGGGTGCCGGATGTGGAAGTTCAGGGTGTCCAGGTATTCCGCTTCGTAGTTTTCTGTATATAGGTGTCGGATGTGGAAGTCCAGGGTGTCCAGGTATTCCGCCTCGTAGTCTTCTGTATCTAGGTGTCGGATGTGGAAGTTCAGGGTTTCCAGGTATTCCGCTTCGTAGTTTTCTGTATCTAGTTGCCGGATGTGGAAGTTCAGGGTGTCCAGGTATTCCGCTTCGTAGTTTTCTGTATATAGGTGTCGGATGTGGAAGTTCAGGGTGTCCAGGTATTCCGCTTCGTAGTTTTCTGTATCTGGGTGCCGGATATGGAAGTTCAGGGTGTCCAGGTATTCCGCTTCGTAGTTTTCTGTATATAGGTGTCGGATGTGGAAGTCCAGGGTGTCCAGGTATTCCGCTTCGTAGTCTTCTGTATCTAGGTGTCGGATGTGGAAGTTCAGGGTTTCCAGGTATTCCGCTTCGTAGTTTTCTGTATCTAGTTGCCGGATGTGGAAGTTCAGGGTGTCCAGGTATTCCGCTTCGTAGTTTTCTGTATCTAGGTGTCGGATGTGGAAGTCCAGGGTGTCCAGGTATTCCGCTTCGTAGTTTTCTGTATCTGGGTGCCGGATGTGGAAGTTCAGGGTGTCCAGGTATTCCGCTTCGTAGTTTTCTGTATATAGGTGTCGGATGTGGAAGTCCAGGGTGTCCAGGTATTCCGCTTCGTAGTTTTCTGTATCTGGGTGCCGGATGTGGAAGTCCAGGGTGTTCAGGTATTCCGCTTCGTAGTTTTCTGTATCTGGGTGCCGGATGTGGAATTTCAGGGTGTCCAGGTATTCCGCTTCGTAGTTTTCTGTATCTAGGTGTCGGATGTGGAAGTCCAGGGTGTCCAGGTATTCCGCTTCGTAGTTTTCTGTATCTGGGTGCCGGATGTGGAAGTCCAGGGTGTTCAGGTATTCCGCTTCGTAGTTTTCTGTATCTGGGTGCCGGATGTGGAATTTCAGGGTGTCCAGGTATTCCGCTTCGTAGTTTTCTGTATCTAGGTGTCGGATGTGGAAGTCCAGGGTGTCCAGGTATTCCGCTTCGTAGTTTTCTGTATCTGGGTGCCGGATGTGGAAGTTCAGGGTGTCCAGGTATTCCGCTTCGTAGTTTTCTGTATATAGGTGTCGGATGTGGAAGTCCAGGGTGTCCAGGTATTCCGCCTCGTAGTCTTCTGTATCTAGGTGTCGGATGTGGAAGTTCAGGGTTTCCAGGTATTCCGCTTCGTAGTTTTCTGTATCTAGTTGCCGGATGTGGAAGTTCAGGGTGTCCAGGTATTCCGCTTCGTAGTTTTCTGTATCTAGGTGTCGGATGTCGAAGTTCAGGGTGTCCAGGTATTCCGCTCCGTAGTTTCCTGCATCTAGGTGTCAGACGTGGAAGTTCAAGTTCTTCAGGTATTCCGCTTCGTAGTTTTCTGTATCTAGGTGTCGGATGTGGAAGTCCAGGGTGTCCAGGTATTCCGCTTCGTAGTTTTCTGTATCTGGGTGCCGGATGTGGAAGTTCAGGGTGTCCAGGTATTCCGCTTCGTAGTTTTCTGTATATAGGTGTCGGATGTGTAAGTCCAGGGTGTCCAGGTATTCCGCTTCGTAGTCTTCTGTATCTAGGTGTCGGATGTGGAAGTTCAGGGTTTCCAGGTATTCCGCTTCGTAGTTTTCTGTATCTAGTTGCCGGATGTGGAAGTTCAGGGTGTCCAGGTATTCCGCTTCGTAGTTTTCTGTATCTAGTTGTCGGATGTCGAAGTTCAGGGTGTCCAGGTATTCCGCTCCGTAGTTTCCTGCATCTAGTTGTCAGACGTGGAAGTTCAGGTTGTTCAGGTATTCCGCTTCGTAGTTTTCTGTATCTGGGTGCCGGATGAGGATGTTCAGGGTGTCCAGGTATTCCGCTTCGTAGTTTTTTGTATATAGGTGTCGGATGTGGAAGTCCAGGGTGTCCAGGTATTCCGCTTCGTAGTTTTCTGTATCTGGGTGCCGGATGTGGAAGTTCAGGGTGTCCAGGTATTCCGCTTCGTAGTTTTCTGTATATAGGTGTCGGATGTGTAAGTCCAGGGTGTCCAGGTATTCCGCTTCGTAGTCTTCTGTATCTAGGTGTCGGATGTGGAAGTTCAGGGTTTCCAGGTATTCCGCTTCGTAGTTTTCTGTATCTAGTTGCCGGATGTGGAAGTTCAGGGTGTCCAGGTATTCCGCTTCGTAGTTTTCTGTATCTAGTTGTCGGATGTCGAAGTTCAGGGTGTCCAGGTATTCCGCTCCGTAGTTTCCTGCATCTAGTTGTCAGACGTGGAAGTTCAGGTTGTTCAGGTATTCCGCTTCGTAGTTTTCTGTATATGGGTGCCGGATGAGGATGTTCAGGGTGTCCAGGTATTCCGCTTCGTAGTTTTTTGTATATAGGTGTCGGATGTGGAAGTCCAGGGTGTCCAGGTAT
Organism: Cephus spinipes; assembly: GCA_963971525.1. Lineage (NCBI taxonomy): Eukaryota > Metazoa > Arthropoda > Insecta > Hymenoptera > Cephidae > Cephus > Cephus spinipes. The sequence continues at coordinate 12,243,594 of OZ020578.1, forward strand.
TCCGCTTCGTAGTCTTCTGTATCTAGGTGTCGGATGTGGAAGTTCAGGGTTTCCAGGTATTCCGCTTTGTAGTTTTCTGTATCTAGTTGCCGGATGTGGAAGTTGAGGGTGTCCAGGTATTCCGCTTCGTAGTTTTCTGTATCTAGGTGTCGGATGTCGAAGTTCAGGGTGTCCAGGTATTCCGCTCCGTAGTTTCCTGCATCTAGGTGTCAGACGTGGAAGTTCAGGTTGTTCAGGTATTCCGCTTCGTAGTTTTCTGTATCTAGGTGTCGGATATGGAAGTTCAGGGTGTCCAGGTATTCCGCTTCGTAGTCTTCTGTATCTAGGTGTCGGATGTGGAAGTTCAGGGTTTCCAGGTATTCCGCTTCGTAGTTTTCTGTATCTAGTTGCCGGATGTGGAAGTTCAGGGTGTCCAGGTATTCCGCTTCGTAGTTTTCTGTATCTAGGTGTCGGATGTCGAAGTTCAGGGTGTCCAGGTATTCCGCTCCGTAGTTTCCTGCATCTAGGTGTCAGACGTGGAAGTTCAAGTTCTTCAGGTATTCCGCTTCGTAGTTTTCTGTATCTAGGTGTCGGATGTGGAAGTCCAGGGTGTCCAGGTATTCCGCTTCGTAGTTTTCTGTATCTGGGTGCCGGATGTGGAAGTTCAGGGTGTGCAGGTATTCCGCTTCGTAGTTTTCTGTATATAGGTGTCGGATGTGTAAGTCCAGGGTGTCCAGGTATTCCGCTTCGTAGTCTTCTGTATCTAGGTGTCGGATGTGGAAGTTCAGGGTTTCCAGGTATTCCGCTTCGTAGTTTTCTGTATCTAGTTGCCGGATGTGGAAGTTCAGGGTGTCCAGGTATTCCGCTCCGTAGTTTCCTGCATCTTGGTGTCAGACGTGCAAGTTCAGGTTCTTCAGGTATTCCGCTTCGTAGTTTTCTGTATCTAGGTGTCGGATGTGGAAGTCCAGGGTGTCCAGGTATTCCGCTTCGTAGTTTTCTGTATCTGGGTGCCGGATGTGGAAGTCCAGGGTGTTCAGGTATTCCGCTTCGTAGTTTTCTGTATCTGGGTGCCGGATGTGGAAGTTCAGGGTGTCCAGGTATTCCGCTTCGTAGTTTTCTGTATCTAGGTGTCGGATGTGGAAGTCCAGGGTGTCCAGGTATTCCGCGTCGTAGTTTTCTGTATCTGGGTGCCGGATGTGGAAGTTCAGGGTGTCCAGGTATTCCGCTTCGTAGTTTTCTGTATATAGGTGTCGGATGTGGAAGTCCAGGGTGTCCAGGTATTCCGCTTCGTAGTCTTCTGTATCTAGGTGTCGGATGTGGAAGTTCAGGGTTTCCAGGTATTCCGCTTCGTAGTTTTCTGTATCTAGTTGCCGGATGTGGAAGTTCAGGGTGTCCAGGTATTCCGCTCCGTAGTTTCCTGCATCTTGGTGTCAGACGTGCAAGTTCAGGTTCTTCAGGTATTCCGCTTCGTAGTTTTCTGTATCTAGGTGTCGGATGTGGAAGTCCAGGGTGTCCAGGTATTCCGCTTCGTAGTTTTCTGTATCTGGGTGCCGGATGTGGAAGTCCAGGGTGTTCAGGTATTCCGCTTCGTAGTCTTCTGTATCTAGGTGTCGGATGTGGAAGTTCAGGGTTTCCAGGTATTCCGCTTCGTAGTTTTCTGTATCTAGTTGCCGGATGTGGAAGTTCAGGGTGTCCAGGTATTCCGCTTCGTAGTTTTCTGTATCTAGTTGTCGGATGTCGAAGTTCAGGGTGTCCAGGTATTCCGCTCCGTAGTTTCCTGCATCTAGTTGTCAGACGTGGAAGTTCAGGTTGTTCAGGTATTCCGCTTCGTAGTTTTCTGTATCTGGGTGCCGGATGAGGATGTTCAGGGTGTCCAGGTATTCCGCTTCGTAGTTTTTTGTATATAGGTGTCGGATGTGGAAGTCCAGGGTGTCCAGGTATTCCGCTTCGTAGTTTTCTGTATCTGGGTGCCGGATGTGGAAGTTCAGGGTGTCCAGGTATTCCGCTTCGTAGTTTTCTGTATATAGGTGTCGGATGTGTAAGTCCAGGGTGTCCAGGTATTCCGCTTCGTAGTCTTCTGTATCTAGGTGTCGGATGTGGAAGTTCAGGGTTTCCAGGTATTCCGCTTCGTAGTTTTCTGTATCTGGGTGCCGGATGAGGATGTTCAGGGTGTCCAGGTATTCCGCTTCGTAGTTTTTTGTATATAGGTGTCGGATGTGGAAGTCCAGGGTGTCCAGGTATTCCGCTTCGTAGTCTTCTGTATCTAGGTGTCGGATGTGGAAGTTCAGGGTTTCCAGGTATTCCGCTTTGTAGTTTTCTGTATCTAGTTGCCGGATGTGGAAGTTGAGGGTGTCCAGGTATTCCGCTTCGTAGTTTTCTGTATATAGGTGTCGGATGTGGAAGTTCAGGGTGTCCAGGTATTCCGCTTCGTAGTTTTCTGTATCTGGGTGCCGGATGTGGAAGTTCAGGGTGTCCAGGTATTCCGCTTCGTAGTTTTCTGTATATAGGTGTCGGATGTGGAAGTCCAGGGTGTCCAGGTATTCCGCTTCGTAGTCTTCTGTATCTAGGTGTCGGATGTGGAAGTTCAGGGTTTCCAGGTATTCCGCTTCGTAGTTTTCTGTATCTAGTTGCCGGATGTGGAAGTTCAGGGTGTCCAGGTATTCCGCTTCGTAGTTTTCTGTATCTAGGTGTCGGATGTGGAAGTCCAGGGTGTCCAGGTATTCCGCTTCGTAGTTTTCTGTATCTGGGTGCCGGATGTGGAAGTTCAGGGTGTCCAGGTATTCCGCTTCGTAGTTTTCTGTATATAGGTGTCGGATGTGGAAGTCCAGGGTGTCCAGGTATTCCGCCTCGTAGTCTTCTGTATCTAGGTGTCGGATGTGGAAGTTCAGGGTTTCCAGGTATTCCGCTTCGTAGTTTTCTGTATCTAGTTGCCGGATGTGGAAGTTCAGGGTGTCCAGGTATTCCGCTTCGTAGTTTTCTGTATATAGGTGTCGGATGTGGAAGTTCAGGGTGTCCAGGTATTCCGCTTCGTAGTTTTCTGTATCTGGGTGCCGGATATGGAAGTTCAGGGTGTCCAAGTATTCCGCTTCGTAGTTTTCTGTATATAGGTGTCGGATGTGGAAGTCCAGGGTGTCCAGGTATTCCGCTTCGTAGTCTTCTGTATCTAGGTGTCGGATGTGGAAGTTCAGGGTTTCCAGGTATTCCGCTTCGTAGTTTTCTGTATCTAGTTGCCGGATGTGGAAGTTCAGGGTGTCCAGGTATTCCGCTTCGTAGTTTTCTGTATCTAGGTGTCGGATGTGGAAGTCCAGGGTGTCCAGGTATTCCGCTTCGTAGTTTTCTGTATCTGGGTGCCGGATGTGGAAGTTCAGGGTGTCCAGGTATTCCGCTTCGTAGTTTTCTGTATATAGGTGTCGGATGTGGAAGTCCAGGGTGTCCAGGTATTCCGCTTCGTAGTTTTCTGTATCTGGGTGCCGGATGTGGAAGTCCAGGGTGTTCAGGTATTCCGCTTCGTAGTTTTCTGTATCTGGGTGCCGGATGTGGAATTTCAGGGTGTCCAGGTATTCCGCTTCGTAGTTTTCTGTATCTAGGTGTCGGATGTGGAAGTCCAGGGTGTCCAGGTATTCCGCTTCGTAGTTTTCTGTATCTGGGTGCCGGATGTGGAAGTCCAGGGTGTTCAGGTATTCCGCTTCGTAGTTTTCTGTATCTGGGTGCCGGATGTGGAATTTCAGGGTGTCCAGGTATTCCGCTTCGTAGTTTTCTGTATCTAGGTGTCGGATGTGGAAGTCCAGGGTGTCCAGGTATTCCGCTTCGTAGTTTTCTGTATCTGGGTGCCGGATGTGGAAGTTCAGGGTGTCCAGGTATTCCGCTTCGTAGTTTTCTGTATATAGGTGTCGGATGTGGAAGTCCAGGGTGTCCAGGTATTCCGCCTCGTAGTCTTCTGTATCTAGGTGTCGGATGTGGAAGTTCAGGGTTTCCAGGTATTCCGCTTCGTAGTTTTCTGTATCTAGTTGCCGGATGTGGAAGTTCAGGGTGTCCAGGTATTCCGCTTCGTAGTTTTCTGTATCTAGGTGTCGGATGTCGAAGTTCAGGGTGTCCAGGTATTCCGCTCCGTAGTTTCCTGCATCTAGGTGTCAGACGTGGAAGTTCAAGTTCTTCAGGTATTCCGCTTCGTAGTTTTCTGTATCTAGGTGTCGGATGTGGAAGTCCAGGGTGTCCAGGTATTCCGCTTCGTAGTTTTCTGTATCTGGGTGCCGGATGTGGAAGTTCAGGGTGTCCAGGTATTCCGCTTCGTAGTTTTCTGTATATAGGTGTCGGATGTGTAAGTCCAGGGTGTCCAGGTATTCCGCTTCGTAGTCTTCTGTATCTAGGTGTCGGATGTGGAAGTTCAGGGTTTCCAGGTATTCCGCTTCGTAGTTTTCTGTATCTAGTTGCCGGATGTGGAAGTTCAGGGTGTCCAGGTATTCCGCTTCGTAGTTTTCTGTATCTAGTTGTCGGATGTCGAAGTTCAGGGTGTCCAGGTATTCCGCTCCGTAGTTTCCTGCATCTAGTTGTCAGACGTGGAAGTTCAGGTTGTTCAGGTATTCCGCTTCGTAGTTTTCTGTATCTGGGTGCCGGATGAGGATGTTCAGGGTGTCCAGGTATTCCGCTTCGTAGTTTTTTGTATATAGGTGTCGGATGTGGAAGTCCAGGGTGTCCAGGTATTCCGCTTCGTAGTTTTCTGTATCTGGGTGCCGGATGTGGAAGTTCAGGGTGTCCAGGTATTCCGCTTCGTAGTTTTCTGTATATAGGTGTCGGATGTGTAAGTCCAGGGTGTCCAGGTATTCCGCTTCGTAGTCTTCTGTATCTAGGTGTCGGATGTGGAAGTTCAGGGTTTCCAGGTATTCCGCTTCGTAGTTTTCTGTATCTAGTTGCCGGATGTGGAAGTTCAGGGTGTCCAGGTATTCCGCTTCGTAGTTTTCTGTATCTAGTTGTCGGATGTCGAAGTTCAGGGTGTCCAGGTATTCCGCTCCGTAGTTTCCTGCATCTAGTTGTCAGACGTGGAAGTTCAGGTTGTTCAGGTATTCCGCTTCGTAGTTTTCTGTATATGGGTGCCGGATGAGGATGTTCAGGGTGTCCAGGTATTCCGCTTCGTAGTTTTTTGTATATAGGTGTCGGATGTGGAAGTCCAGGGTGTCCAGGTATTCCGCTTCGTAGTCTTCTGTATCTAGGTGTCGGATGTGGAAGTTCAGGGTTTCCAGGTATTCCGCTTTGTAGTTTTCTGTATCTAGTTGCCGGATGTGGAAGTTGAGGGTGTCCAGGTATTCCGCTTCGTAGTTTTCTGTATCTAGGTGTCGGATGTCGAAGTTCAGGGTGTCCAGGTATTCCGCTCCGTAGTTTCCTGCATCTAGGTGTCAGACGTGGAAGTTCAGGTTGTTCAGGTATTCCGCTTCGTAGTTTTCTGTATCTAGGTGTCGGATATGGAAGTTCAGGGTGTCCAGGTATTCCGCTTCGTAGTCTTCTGTATCTAGGTGTCGGATGTGGAAGTTCAGGGTTTCCAGGTATTCCGCTTCGTAGTTTTCTGTATCTAGTTGCCGGATGTGGAAGTTCAGGGTGTCCAGGTATTCCGCTTCGTAGTTTTCTGTATCTAGGTGTCGGATGTCGAAGTTCAGGGTGTCCAGGTATTCCGCTCCGTAGTTTCCTGCATCTAGGTGTCAGACGTGGAAGTTCAAGTTCTTCAGGTATTCCGCTTCGTAGTTTTCTGTATCTAGGTGTCGGATGTGGAAGTCCAGGGTGTCCAGGTATTCCGCTTCGTAGTTTTCTGTATCTGGGTGCCGGATGTGGAAGTTCAGGGTGTGCAGGTATTCCGCTTCGTAGTTTTCTGTATATAGGTGTCGGATGTGTAAGTCCAGGGTGTCCAGGTATTCCGCTTCGTAGTCTTCTGTATCTAGGTGTCGGATGTGGAAGTTCAGGGTTTCCAGGTATTCCGCTTCGTAGTTTTCTGTATCTAGTTGCCGGATGTGGAAGTTCAGGGTGTCCAGGTATTCCGCTCCGTAGTTTCCTGCATCTTGGTGTCAGACGTGCAAGTTCAGGTTCTTCAGGTATTCCGCTTCGTAGTTTTCTGTATCTAGGTGTCGGATGTGGAAGTCCAGGGTGTCCAGGTATTCCGCTTCGTAGTTTTCTGTATCTGGGTGCCGGATGTGGAAGTCCAGGGTGTTCAGTTATTCCGCTTCGTAGTTTTCTGTATCTGGGTGCCGGATGTGGAAGTTCAGGGTGTCCAGGTATTCCGCTTCGTAGTTTTCTGTATCTAGGTGTCGGATGTGGAAGTCCAGGGTGTCCAGGTATTCCGCTTCGTAGTTTTCTGTATCTGGGTGCCGGATGTGGAAGTTCAGGGTGTCCAGGTATTCCGCTTCGTAGTTTTCTGTATATAGGTGTCGGATGTGGAAGTCCAGGGTGTCCAGGTATTCCGCTTCGTAGTCTTCTGTATCTAGGTGTCGGATGTGGAAGTTCAGGGTTTCCAGGTATTCCGCTTCGTAGTTTTCTGTATCTAGTTGCCGGATGTGGAAGTTCAGGGTGTCCAGGTATTCCGCTCCGTAGTTTCCTGCATCTTGGTGTCAGACGTGCAAGTTCAGGTTCTTCAGGTATTCCGCTTCGTAGTTTTCTGTATCTAGGTGTCGGATGTGGAAGTCCAGGGTGTCCAGGTATTCCGCTTCGTAGTTTTCTGTATCTGGGTGCCGGATGTGGAAGTCCAGGGTGTTCAGGTATTCCGCTTCGTAGTTTTCTGTATCTGGGTGCCGGATGTGGAAGTTCAGGGTGTCCAGGTATTCCGCTTCGTAGTTTTCTGTATCTAGGTGTCGGATGTGGAAGTCCAGGGTGTCCAGGTATTCCGCTTCGTAGTTTTCTGTATCTGGGTGCCGGATGTGGAAGTTCAGGGTGTCCAGGTATTCCGCTTCGTAGTTTTCTGTATATAGGTGTCGGATGTGGAAGTCCAGGGTGTCCAGGTATTCCGCTTCGTAGTCTTCTGTATCTAGGTGTCGGATGTCGAAGTTCAGGGTGTCCAGGTATTCCGCTCCGTAGTTTCCTGCATCTAGGTGTCAGACGTGGAAGTTCAAGTTCTTCAGGTATTCCGCTTCGTAGTTTTCTGTATCTAGGTGTCGGATGTGGAAGTCCAGGGTGTCCAGGTATTCCGCTTCGTAGTTTTCTGTATCTGGGTGCCGGATGTGGAAGTTCAGGGTGTCCAGGTATTCCGCTTCGTAGTTTTCTGTATATAGGTGTCGGATGTGTAAGTCCAGGGTGTCCAGGTATTCCGCTTCGTAGTCTTCTGTATCTAGGTGTCGGATGTGGAAGTTCAGGGTTTCCAGGTATTCCGCTTCGTAGTTTTCTGTATCTAGTTGCCGGATGTGGAAGTTCAGGGTGTCCAGGTATTCCGCTTCGTAGTTTTCTGTATCTAGTTGTCGGATGTCGAAGTTCAGGGTGTCCAGGTATTCCGCTCCGTAGTTTCCTGCATCTAGTTGTCAGACGTGGAAGTTCAGGTTGTTCAGGTATTCCGCTTCGTAGTTTTCTGTATCTGGGTGCCGGATGAGGATGTTCAGGGTGTCCAGGTATTCCGCTTCGTAGTTTTTTGTATATAGGTGTCGGATGTGGAAGTCCAGGGTGTCCAGGTATTCCGCTTCGTAGTTTTCTGTATCTGGGTGCCGGATGTGGAAGTTCAGGGTGTCCAGGTATTCCGCTTCGTAGTTTTCTGTATATAGGTGTCGGATGTGTAAGTCCAGGGTGTCCAGGTATTCCGCTTCGTAGTCTTCTGTATCTAGGTGTCGGATGTGGAAGTTCAGGGTTTCCAGGTATTCCGCTTCGTAGTTTTCTGTATCTGGGTGCCGGATGAGGATGTTCAGGGTGTCCAGGTATTCCGCTTCGTAGTTTTTTGTATATAGGTGTCGGATGTGGAAGTCCAGGGTGTCCAGGTATTCCGCTTCGTAGTCTTCTGTATCTAGGTGTCGGATGTGGAAGTTCAGGGTTTCCAGGTATTCCGCTTTGTAGTTTTCTGTATCTAGTTGCCGGATGTGGAAGTTGAGGGTGTCCAGGTATTCCGCTTCGTAGTTTTCTGTATATAGGTGTCGGATGTGTAAGTCCAGGGTGTCCAGGTATTCCGCTTCGTAGTCTTCTGTATCTAGGTGTCGGATGTGGAAGTTCAGGGTTTCCAGGTATTCCGCTTCGTAGTTTTCTGTATCTAGTTGCCGGATGTGGAAGTTCAGGGTGTCCAGGTATTCCGCTCCGTAGTTTCCTGCATCTTGGTGTCAGACGTGCAAGTTCAGGTTCTTCAGGTATTCCGCTTCGTAGTTTTCTGTATCTAGGTGTCGGATGTGGAAGTCCAGGGTGTCCAGGTATTCCGCTTCGTAGTTTTCTGTATCTGGGTGCCGGATGTGGAAGTCCAGGGTGTTCAGGTATTCCGCTTCGTAGTTTTCTGTATCTGGGTGCCGGATGTGGAAGTTCAGGGTGTCCAGGTATTCCGCTTCGTAGTTTTCTGTATCTAGGTGTCGGATGTGGAAGTCCAGGGTGTCCAGGTATTCCGCGTCGTAGTTTTCTGTATCTGGGTGCCGGATGTGGAAGTTCAGGGTGTCCAGGTATTCCGCTTCGTAGTTTTCTGTATATAGGTGTCGGATGTGGAAGTCCAGGGTGTCCAGGTATTCCGCTTCGTAGTCTTCTGTATCTAGGTGTCGGATGTGGAAGTTCAGGGTTTCCAGGTATTCCGCTTCGTAGTTTTCTGTATCTAGTTGCCGGATGTGGAAGTTCAGGGTGTCCAGGTATTCCGCTCCGTAGTTTCCTGCATCTTGGTGTCAGACGTGCAAGTTCAGGTTCTTCAGGTATTCCGCTTCGTAGTTTTCTGTATCTAGGTGTCGGATGTGGAAGTCCAGGGTGTCCAGGTATTCCGCTTCGTAGTTTTCTGTATCTGGGTGCCGGATGTGGAAGTCCAGGGTGTTCAGGTATTCCGCTTCGTAGTCTTCTGTATCTAGGTGTCGGATGTGGAAGTTCAGGGTTTCCAGGTATTCCGCTTCGTAGTTTTCTGTATCTAGTTGCCGGATGTGGAAGTTCAGGGTGTCCAGGTATTCCGCTTCGTAGTTTTCTGTATCTAGTTGTCGGATGTCGAAGTTCAGGGTGTCCAGGTATTCCGCTCCGTAGTTTCCTGCATCTAGTTGTCAGACGTGGAAGTTCAGGTTGTTCAGGTATTCCGCTTCGTAGTTTTCTGTATCTGGGTGCCGGATGAGGATGTTCAGGGTGTCCAGGTATTCCGCTTCGTAGTTTTTTGTATATAGGTGTCGGATGTGGAAGTCCAGGGTGTCCAGGTATTCCGCTTCGTAGTTTTCTGTATCTGGGTGCCGGATGTGGAAGTTCAGGGTGTCCAGGTATTCCGCTTCGTAGTTTTCTGTATATAGGTGTCGGATGTGTAAGTCCAGGGTGTCCAGGTATTCCGCTTCGTAGTCTTCTGTATCTAGGTGTCGGATGTGGAAGTTCAGGGTTTCCAGGTATTCCGCTTCGTAGTTTTCTGTATCTGGGTGCCGGATGAGGATGTTCAGGGTGTCCAGGTATTCCGCTTCGTAGTTTTTTGTATATAGGTGTCGGATGTGGAAGTCCAGGGTGTCCAGGTATTCCGCTTCGTAGTCTTCTGTATCTAGGTGTCGGATGTGGAAGTTCAGGGTTTCCAGGTATTCCGCTTTGTAGTTTTCTGTATCTAGTTGCCGGATGTGGAAGTTGAGGGTGTCCAGGTATTCCGCTTCGTAGTTTTCTGTATATAGGTGTCGGATGTGGAAGTTCAGGGTGTCCAGGTATTCCGCTTCGTAGTTTTCTGTATCTGGGTGCCGGATGTGGAAGTTCAGGGTGTCCAGGTATTCCGCTTCGTAGTTTTCTGTATATAGGTGTCGGATGTGGAAGTCCAGGGTGTCCAGGTATTCCGCTTCGTAGTCTTCTGTATCTAGGTGTCGGATGTGGAAGTTCAGGGTTTCCAGGTATTCCGCTTCGTAGTTTTCTGTATCTAGTTGCCGGATGTGGAAGTTCAGGGTGTCCAGGTATTCCGCTTCGTAGTTTTCTGTATCTAGGTGTCGGATGTGGAAGTCCAGGGTGTCCAGGTATTCCGCTTCGTAGTTTTCTGTATCTGGGTGCCGGATGTGGAAGTTCAGGGTGTCCAGGTATTCCGCTTCGTAGTTTTCTGTATATAGGTGTCGGATGTGGAAGTCCAGGGTGTCCAGGTATTCCGCCTCGTAGTCTTCTGTATCTAGGTGTCGGATGTGGAAGTTCAGGGTTTCCAGGTATTCCGCTTCGTAGTTTTCTGTATCTAGTTGCCGGATGTGGAAGTTCAGGGTGTCCAGGTATTCCGCTTCGTAGTTTTCTGTATATAGGTGTCGGATGTGGAAGTTCAGGGTGTCCAGGTATTCCGCTTCGTAGTTTTCTGTATCTGGGTGCCGGATGAGGATGTTCAGGGTGTCCAGGTATTCCGCTTCGTAGTTTTTTGTATATAGGTGTCGGATGTGGAAGTCCAGGGTGTCCAGGTATTCCGCTTCGTAGTCTTCTGTATCTAGGTGTCGGATGTGGAAGTTCAGGGTTTCCAGGTATTCCGCTTTGTAGTTTTCTGTATCTAGTTGCCGGATGTGGAAGTTGAGGGTGTCCAGGTATTCCGCTTCGTAGTTTTCTGTATATAGGTGTCGGATGTGTAAGTCCAGGGTGTCCAGGTATTCCGCTTCGTAGTCTTCTGTATCTAGGTGTCGGATGTGGAAGTTCAGGGTTTCCAGGTATTCCGCTTCGTAGTTTTCTGTATCTAGTTGCCGGATGTGGAAGTTCAGGGTGTCCAGGTATTCCGCTCCGTAGTTTCCTGCATCTTGGTGTCAGACGTGCAAGTTCAGGTTCTTCAGGTATTCCGCTTCGTAGTTTTCTGTATCTAGGTGTCGGATGTGGAAGTCCAGGGTGTCCAGGTATTCCGCTTCGTAGTTTTCTGTATCTGGGTGCCGGATGTGGAAGTCCAGGGTGTTCAGGTATTCCGCTTCGTAGTTTTCTGTATCTGGGTGCCGGATGTGGAAGTTCAGGGTGTCCAGGTATTCCGCTTCGTAGTTTTCTGTATCTAGGTGTCGGATGTGGAAGTCCAGGGTGTCCAGGTATTCCGCGTCGTAGTTTTCTGTATCTGGGTGCCGGATGTGGAAGTTCAGGGTGTCCAGGTATTCCGCTTCGTAGTTTTCTGTATATAGGTGTCGGATGTGGAAGTCCAGGGTGTCCAGGTATTCCGCTTCGTAGTCTTCTGTATCTAGGTGTCGGATGTGGAAGTTCAGGGTTTCCAGGTATTCCGCTTCGTAGTTTTCTGTATCTAGTTGCCGGATGTGGAAGTTCAGGGTGTCCAGGTATTCCGCTCCGTAGTTTCCTGCATCTTGGTGTCAGACGTGCAAGTTCAGGTTCTTCAGGTATTCCGCTTCGTAGTTTTCTGTATCTAGGTGTCGGATGTGGAAGTCCAGGGTGTCCAGGTATTCCGCTTCGTAGTTTTCTGTATCTGGGTGCCGGATGTGGAAGTCCAGGGTGTTCAGGTATTCCGCTTCGTAGTCTTCTGTATCTAGGTGTCGGATGTGGAAGTTCAGGGTTTCCAGGTATTCCGCTTCGTAGTTTTCTGTATCTAGTTGCCGGATGTGGAAGTTCAGGGTGTCCAGGTATTCCGCTTCGTAGTTTTCTGTATCTAGTTGTCGGATGTCGAAGTTCAGGGTGTCCAGGTATTCCGCTCCGTAGTTTCCTGCATCTAGTTGTCAGACGTGGAAGTTCAGGTTGTTCAGGTATTCCGCTTCGTAGTTTTCTGTATCTGGGTGCCGGATGAGGATGTTCAGGGTGTCCAGGTATTCCGCTTCGTAGTTTTTTGTATATAGGTGTCGGATGTGGAAGTCCAGGGTGTCCAGGTATTCCGCTTCGTAGTTTTCTGTATCTGGGTGCCGGATGTGGAAGTTCAGGGTGTCCAGGTATTCCGCTTCGTAGTTTTCTGTATATAGGTGTCGGATGTGTAAGTCCAGGGTGTCCAGGTATTCCGCTTCGTAGTCTTCTGTATCTAGGTGTCGGATGTGGAAGTTCAGGGTTTCCAGGTATTCCGCTTCGTAGTTTTCTGTATCTGGGTGCCGGATGAGGATGTTCAGGGTGTCCAGGTATTCCGCTTCGTAGTTTTTTGTATATAGGTGTCGGATGTGGAAGTCCAGGGTGTCCAGGTATTCCGCTTCGTAGTCTTCTGTATCTAGGTGTCGGATGTGGAAGTTCAGGGTTTCCAGGTATTCCGCTTTGTAGTTTTCTGTATCTAGTTGCCGGATGTGGAAGTTGAGGGTGTCCAGGTATTCCGCTTCGTAGTTTTCTGTATATAGGTGTCGGATGTGGAAGTTCAGGGTGTCCAGGTATTCCGCTTCGTAGTTTTCTGTATCTGGGTGCCGGATGTGGAAGTTCAGGGTGTCCAGGTATTCCGCTTCGTAGTTTTCTGTATATAGGTGTCGGATGTGGAAGTCCAGGGTGTCCAGGTATTCCGCTTCGTAGTCTTCTGTATCTAGGTGTCGGATGTGGAAGTTCAGGGTTTCCAGGTATTCCGCTTCGTAGTTTTCTGTATCTAGTTGCCGGATGTGGAAGTTCAGGGTGTCCAGGTATTCCGCTTCGTAGTTTTCTGTATCTAGGTGTCGGATGTGGAAGTCCAGGGTGTCCAGGTATTCCGCTTCGTAGTTTTCTGTATCTGGGTGCCGGATGTGGAAGTTCAGGGTGTCCAGGTATTCCGCTTCGTAGTTTTCTGTATATAGGTGTCGGATGTGGAAGTCCAGGGTGTCCAGGTATTCCGCCTCGTAGTCTTCTGTATCTAGGTGTCGGATGTGGAAGTTCAGGGTTTCCAGGTATTCCGCTTCGTAGTTTTCTGTATCTAGTTGCCGGATGTGGAAGTTCAGGGTGTCCAGGTATTCCGCTTCGTAGTTTTCTGTATCTAGGTGTCGGATGTGGAAGTCCAGGGTGTCCAGGTATTCCGCTTCGTAGTTTTCTGTATCTGGGTGCCGGATGTGGAAGTTCAGGGTGTCCAGGTATTCCGCTTCGTAGTTTTCTGTATATAGGTGTCGGATGTGGAAGTCCAGGGTGTCCAGGTATTCCGCCTCGTAGTCTTCTGTATCTAGGTGTCGGATGTGGAAGTTCAGGGTTTCCAGGTATTCCGCTTCGTAGTTTTCTGTATCTAGTTGCCGGATGTGGAAGTTCAGGGTGTCCAGGTATTCCGCTTCGTAGTTTTCTGTATCTAGGTGTCGGATGTCGAAGTCCAGGGTGTCCAGGTATTCCGCTCCGTAGTTTCCTGCATCTAGGTGTCAGACGTGGAAGTTCAAGTTCTTCAGGTATTCCGCTTCGTAGTTTTCTGTATCTAGGTGTCGGATGTGGAAGTCCAGGGTGTCCAGGTATTCCGCTTCGTAGTTTTCTGTATCTGGGTGCCGGATGTGGAAGTTCAGGGTGTCCAGGTATTCCGCTTCGTAGTTTTCTGTATATAGGTGTCGGATGTGTAAGTCCAGGGTGTCCAGGTATTCCGCTTCGTAGTCTTCTGTATCTAGGTGTCGGATGTGGAAGTTCAGGGTTTCCAGGTATTCCGCTTCGTAGTTTTCTGTATCTAGTTGCCGGATGTGGAAGTTCAGGGTGTCCAGGTATTCCGCTTCGTAGTTTTCTGTATCTAGTTGTCGGATGTCGAAGTTCAGGGTGTCCAGGTATTCCGCTCCGTAGTTTCCTGCATCTAGTTGTCAGACGTGGAAGTTCAGGTTGTTCAGGTATTCCGCTTCGTAGTTTTCTGTATCTGGGTGCCGGATGAGGATGTTCAGGGTGTCCAGGTATTCCGCTTCGTAGTTTTTTGTATATAGGTGTCGGATGTGGAAGTCCAGGGTGTCCAGGTATTCCGCTTCGTAGTTTTCTGTATCTGGGTGCCGGATGTGGAAGTTCAGGGTGTCCAGGTATTCCGCTTCGTAGTTTTCTGTATATAGGTGTCGGATGTGTAAGTCCAGGGTGTCCAGGTATTCCGCTTCGTAGTCTTCTGTATCTAGGTGTCGGATGTGGAAGTTCAGGGTTTCCAGGTATTCCGCTTCGTAGTTTTCTGTATCTAGTTGCCGGATGTGGAAGTTCAGGGTGTCCAGGTATTCCGCTTCGTAGTTTTCTGTATCTAGTTGTCGGATGTCGAAGTTCAGGGTGTCCAGGTATTCCGCTCCGTAGTTTCCTGCATCTAGTTGTCAGACGGGGAAGTTCAGGTTGTTCAGGTATTCCGCTTCGTAGTTTTCTGTATATGGGTGCCGGATGAGGATGTTCAGGGTGTCCAGGTATTCCGCTTCGTAGTTTTTTGTATATAGGTGTCGGATGTGGAAGTCCAGGGTGTCCAGGTATTCCGCTTCGTAGTCTTCTGTATCTAGGTGTCGGATGTGGAAGTTCAGGGTTTCCAGGTATTCCGCTTTGTAGTTTTCTGTATCTAGTTGCCGGATGTGGAAGTTGAGGGTGTCCAGGTATTCCGCTTCGTAGTTTTCTGTATCTAGGTGTCGGATGTCGAAGTTCAGGGTGTCCAGGTATTCCGCTCCGTAGTTTCCTGCATCTAGGTGTCAGACGTGGAAGTTCAGGTTGTTCAGGTATTCCGCTTCGTAGTTTTCTGTATCTAGGTGTCGGATATGGAAGTTCAGGGTGTCCAGGTATTCCGCTTCGTAGTCTTCTGTATCTAGGTGTCGGATGTGGAAGTTCAGGGTTTCCAGGTATTCCGCTTCGTAGTTTTCTGTATCTAGTTGCCGGATGTGGAAGTTCAGGGTGTCCAGGTATTCCGCTTCGTAGTTTTCTGTATCTAGGTGTCGGATGTCGAAGTTCAGGGTGTCCAGGTATTCCGCTCCGTAGTTTCCTGCATCTAGGTGTCAGACGTGGAAGTTCAAGTTCTTCAGGTATTCCGCTTCGTAGTTTTCTGTATCTAGGTGTCGGATGTGGAAGTCCAGGGTGTCCAGGTATTCCGCTTCGTAGTTTTCTGTATCTGGGTGCCGGATGTGGAAGTTCAGGGTGTGCAGGTATTCCGCTTCGTAGTTTTCTGTATATAGGTGTCGGATGTGTAAGTCCAGGGTGTCCAGGTATTCCGCTTCGTAGTCTTCTGTATCTAGGTGTCGGATGTGGAAGTTCAGGGTTTCCAGGTATTCCGCTTCGTAGTTTTCTGTATCTAGTTGCCGGATGTGGAAGTTCAGGGTGTCCAGGTATTCCGCTCCGTAGTTTCCTGCATCTTGGTGTCAGACGTGCAAGTTCAGGTTCTTCAGGTATTCCGCTTCGTAGTTTTCTGTATCTAGGTGTCGGATGTGGAAGTCCAGGGTGTCCAGGTATTCCGCTTCGTAGTTTTCTGTATCTGGGTGCCGGATGTGGAAGTCCAGGGTGTTCAGTTATTCCGCTTCGTAGTTTTCTGTATCTGGGTGCCGGATGTGGAAGTTCAGGGTGTCCAGGTATTCCGCTTCGTAGTTTTCTGTATCTAGGTGTCGGATGTGGAAGTCCAGGGTGTCCAGGTATTCCGCTTCGTAGTTTTCTGTATCTGGGTGCCGGATGTGGAAGTTCAGGGTGTCCAGGTATTCCGCTTCGTAGTTTTCTGTATATAGGTGTCGGATGTGGAAGTCCAGGGTGTCCAGGTATTCCGCTTCGTAGTCTTCTGTATCTAGGTGTCGGATGTGGAAGTTCAGGGTTTCCAGGTATTCCGCTTCGTAGTTTTCTGTATCTAGTTGCCGGATGTGGAAGTTCAGGGTGTCCAGGTATTCCGCTCCGTAGTTTCCTGCATCTTGGTGTCAGACGTGCAAGTTCAGGTTCTTCAGGTATTCCGCTTCGTAGTTTTCTGTATCTAGGTGTCGGATGTGGAAGTCCAGGGTGTCCAGGTATTCCGCTTCGTAGTTTTCTGTATCTGGGTGCCGGATGTGGAAGTCCAGGGTGTTCAGGTATTCCGCTTCGTAGTTTTCTGTATCTGGGTGCCGGATGTGGAAGTTCAGGGTGTCCAGGTATTCCGCTTCGTAGTTTTCTGTATCTAGGTGTCGGATGTGGAAGTCCAGGGTGTCCAGGTATTCCGCTTCGTAGTTTTCTGTATCTGGGTGCCGGATGTGGAAGTTCAGGGTGTCCAGGTATTCCGCTTCGTAGTTTTCTGTATATAGGTGTCGGATGTGGAAGTCCAGGGTGTCCAGGTATTCCGCTTCGTAGTCTTCTGTATCTAGGTGTCGGATGTCGAAGTTCAGGGTGTCCAGGTATTCCGCTCCGTAGTTTCCTGCATCTAGGTGTCAGACGTGGAAGTTCAAGTTCTTCAGGTATTCCGCCTCGTAGTTTTCTGTATCTAGGTGTCGGATGTGGAAGTCCAGGGTGTCCAGGTATTCCGCTTCGTAGTTTTCTATATCTGGGTGCCGGATGTGGAAGTTCAGGGTGTCCAGGTATTCCGCTTCGTAGTTTTCTGTATATAGGTGTCGGATGTGTAAGTCCAGGGTGTCCAGGTATTCCGCTTCGTAGTCTTCTGTATCTAGGTGTCGGATGTGGAAGTTCAGGGTTTCCAGGTATTCCGCTTCGTAGTTTTCTGTATCTAGTTGCCGGATGTGGAAATTCAGGGTGTCCAAGTATTCCGCTTCGTAGTTTTCTGTATCTAGTTGTCGGATGTCGAAGTTCAGGGTGTCCAGGTATTCCGCTCCGTAGTTTCCTGCATCTAGTTGTCAGACGTGGAAGTTCAGGTTGTTCAGGTATTCCGCTTCGTAGTTTTCTGTATCTGGGTGCCGGATAAGGATGTTCAGGGTGTCCAGGTATTCCGCTTCGTAGTTTTTTGTATATACAGAGTGTATCACCAGGAATGCACGTTTGACATTTGCGGTGAAACGGTGCACAATTTTGAAAATCTGATGTCACAACCATTGAATATTTTTTGATTGCGCATCGAATGGGCATATTATTATTGTTCGCTCAACTTCCGGTCGCAAATAAAAAGAATTATCTTCGCCATTTCAAATGATATTGAAACAAGTTAAATGCAAAAGTTGTAGAGCAAGAAAAAATAATAGAGATGATAAAAAAATTCGGACGGATTGCACACATAATAAGAGAGATATTTGCGTCCGAATTTTTCTCATTTTTTGACAAATTTCTGATACTGGAGGAACGCCTTAGCTTCGTGCAGCAGCTTCACGCCGAACTCACGATTCGCAATTGTTTTGAGGTAAGCGTTCAGTCAGACGCAAACCCGTACAAGGTGGCTAAAACATACTACAATGCTATCTTTCATTACAAGTTAGAAGCCAAACTATTCCTGCTGTAGATTTCCTCGTCGAGCCTTCGTGTTCCTCGTCGTAGATTTTGGACTCTACGTGTTCCTCGTCGTAGATTTTGGAGTCTACGTGTTCCTCGTTGTAGATTTTGGAGTCCTCGTGTTCCTCGTCGTAGATTTTGGAGTCCTCGTGTTCCTCGTCGTAGATTTTGGAGTCCTCGTGTTCCTCGTCGTAGATTTTGGACTCTACGTGTTCCTCGTCGTAGATTTTGGAGTCTTCGTGTTCCTCGTCGTAGATTTTGGAGTCCTCGTGTTCCTCGTCGTAGATTTTGGAGTCTACGTGTTCCTCGTTGTAGATTTTGGAGTCCTCGTGTTCCTTGTCGTAGATTTTGAAGTCCTCGTGTTCCTCGTCGTAGATTTTGGAGTCCTCGTGTTCCTCGTCGTAGATTTTGGAGTCCTCGACTAGGATCTACGACGAGGAACACGTAGAGTCCAAAATCTACGACGAGGAACACGAGGACTCCAAAATCTACGACGAGGAACACGAGGACTCCAAAATCTACAACGAGGAACACGTAGACTCCAAAATCTACGACGAGGAACACGAGGACTCCAAAATCTACGACGAGGAACACGAGGACTTCAAAATCTACGACGAGGAACACGAGGACTCCAAAATCTACAACGAGGAACACGTAGACTCCAAAATCTACGACGAGGAACACGAGGACTCCAAAATCTACGACGAGGAACACGAGGACTCCAAAATCTACGACGAGGAACACGAGGACTCCAAAATCTACAACGAGGAACACGTAGACTCCAAAATCTACGACGAGGAACACGAGGACTCCAAAATCTACGACGAGGAACACGAGGACTTCAAAATCTACGACAAGGAACACGAGGACTCCAAAATCTACAACGAGGAACACGTAGACTCCAAAATCTACGACGAGGAACACGAGGACTCCAAAATCTACGACGAGGAACACGAGGACTCCAAAATCTACGACGAGGAACACGAGGACTCCAAAATCTACGACGAGGAACACGAGGACTCCAAAATCTACAACGAGGAACACGTAGACTCCAAAATCTACGACGAGGAACACGAGGACTCCAAAATCTACGACGAGGAACACGAGGACTTCAAAATCTACGACGAGGAACACGAGGACTCCAAAATCTACAACGAGGAACACGTAGACTCCAAAATCTACGACGAGGAACACGAGGACTCCAAAATCTACGACGAGGAACACGAGGACTCCAAAATCTACGACGAGGAACACGAAGACTCCAAAATCTACGACGAGGAACACGAGGACTCCAAAATCTACGACGAGGAACACGAGGACTCCAAAATCTACAACGAGGAACACGTAGACTCCAAAATCTACGACGAGGAACACGAGGACTCCAAAATCTACGACGAGGAACACGAGGACTTCAAAATCTACGACAAGGAACACGAGGACTTCAAAATCTACGACAAGGAACACGAGGACTCCAAAATCTACAACGAGGAACACGTAGACTCCAAAATCTACGACGAGGAACACGAGGACTCCAAAATCTACGACGAGGAACACGAGGACTCCAAAATCTACGACGAGGAACACGAGGACTCCAAAATCTACGACGAGGAACACGAAGACTCCAAAATCTACGACGAGGAACACGTAGAGTCCAAAATCTACGACGAGGAACACGAAGGCTCGAAAATCCACTTCCAGGATCACGGAAATCTACAGCAGGAATAGTTTGGCTTCTAACTTGTAATGAAAGATAGCATTGTAGTATGTTTTAGCCACCTTGTACGGGTTTGCGTCTGACTGAACGCTTACCTCAAAACAATTGCGAATCGTGAGTTCGGCGTGAAGCTGCTGCACGTAGCTAAGGCGTTCCTCCAGTATCAGAAATTTGTCAAAAAATGAGAAAAATTCGTACGCAAATATCTCTCTTATTATGTGTGCAATCCGTCCGAATTTTTTTTTCATCTCTATTATTTTCTCTTGCTCTACAACTTTTGCATTTAACTTGTTTCAATATCATTTGAAATGGCGAAGATAATTTTTTTTATTTGCGACCGGAAGTTGAGCGAACAATAATAATATGCCCATTCGATGCGCAATCAAAAAATATTCAATGGTTGTGACATCAGATTTTCAAAATTGTGCACCGTTTCACCGCAAATCTCAAACGTGCATTCCTGGTGATACACTCTGTAGGTGTCGGATGTGGAAGTCCAGGGTGTCCAGGTATTCCGCTTCGTAGTTTTCTGTATCTGGGTGCCGGATGTGGAAGTTCAGGGTGTCCAGGTATTCCGCTTCGTAGTTTTCTGTATATAGGTGTCGGATGTGTAAGTTCAGGGTTTCCAGGTATTCCGCTTCGTAGTTTTCTGTATCTAGTTGCCGGATGTGGAAGTTCAGGGTGTCCAGGTATTCCGCTTCGTAGTTTTCTGTATCTAGTTGTCGGATGTCGAAGTTCAGGGTGTCCAGGTATTCCGCTCCGTAGTTTCCTGCATCTAGTTGTCAGACGTGGAAGTTCAGGTTGTTCAGGTATTCCGCTTCGTAGTTTTCTGTATCTGGGTGCCGGATGAGGATGTTCAGGGTGTCCAGGTATTCCGCTTCGTAGTCTTCTGTATCTAGGTGTCGGATGTGGAAGTTCAGGGTTTCCAGGTATTCCGCTTTGTAGTTTTCTGTATCTAGTTGCCGGATGTGGAAGTTGAGGGTGTCCAGGTATTCCGCTTCGTAGTTTTCTGTATCTAGGTGTCGGATGTCGAAGTTCAGGGTGTCCAGGTATTCCGCTCCGTAGTTTCCTGCATCTAGGTGTCAGACGTGGAAGTTCAGGTTGTTCAGGTATTCCGCTTCGTAGTTTTCTGTATCTAGGTGTCGGATATGGAAGTTCAGGGTGTCCAGGTATTCCGCTTCGTAGTTTTCTGTATATAGGTGTCGGATGTGTAAGTCCAGGGTGTCCAGGTATTCCGCTTCGTAGTCTTCTGTATCTAGGTGTCGGATGTGGAAGTTCAGGGTTTCCAGGTATTCCGCTTCGTAGTTTTCTGTATCTAGTTGCCGGATGTGGAAGTTCAGGGTGTCCAGGTATTCCGCTCCGTAGTTTCCTGCATCTTGGTGTCAGACGTGCAAGTTCAGGTTCTTCAGGTATTCCGCTTCGTAGTTTTCTGTATCTAGGTGTCGGATGTGGAAGTCCAGGGTGTCCAGGTATTCCGCTTCGTAGTTTTCTGTATCTGGGTGCCGGATGTGGAAGTCCAGGGTGTTCAGGTATTCCGCTTCGTAGTTTTCTGTATCTGGGTGCCGGATGTGGAAGTTCAGGGTGTCCAGGTATTCCGCTTCGTAGTTTTCTGTATCTAGGTGTCGGATGTGGAAGTCCAGGGTGTCCAGGTATTCCGCTTCGTAGTTTTCTGTATCTGGGTGCCGGATGTGGAAGTTCAGGGTGTCCAGGTATTCCGCTTCGTAGTTTTCTGTATATAGGTGTCGGATGTGGAAGTCCAGGGTGTCCAGGTATTCCGCTTCGTAGTCTTCTGTATCTAGGTGTCGGATGTGGAAGTTCAGGGTTTCCAGGTATTCCGCTTCGTAGTTTTCTGTATCTAGTTGCCGGATGTGGAAGTTCAGGGTGTCCAGGTATTCCGCTCCGTAGTTTCCTGCATCTTGGTGTCAGACGTGCAAGTTCAGGTTCTTCAGGTATTCCGCTTCGTAGTTTTCTGTATCTAGGTGTCGGATGTGGAAGTCCAGGGTGTCCAGGTATTCCGCTTCGTAGTTTTCTGTATCTGGGTGCCGGATGTGGAAGTCCAGGGTGTTCAGGTATTCCGCTTCGTAGTTTTCTGTATCTGGGTGCCGGATGTGGAAGTTCAGGGTGTCCAGGTATTCCGCTTCGTAGTTTTCTGTATCTAGGTGTCGGATGTGGAAGTCCAGGGTGTCCAGGTATTCCGCTTCGTAGTTTTCTGTATCTGGGTGCCGGATGTGGAAGTTCAGGGTGTCCAGGTATTCCGCTTCGTAGTTTTCTGTATATAGGTGTCGGATGTGGAAGTCCAGGGTGTCCAGGTATTCCGCTTCGTAGTCTTCTGTATCTAGGTGTCGGATGTGGAAGTTCAGGGTGTCCAGGTATTCCGCTTCGTAGTTTTCTGTATCTAGGTGTCGGATGTCGAAGTTCAGGGTGTCCAGGTATTCCGCTCCGTAGTTTCCTGCATCTAGGTGTCAGACGTGGAAGTTCAAGTTCTTCAGGTATTCCGCTTCGTAGTTTTCTGTATCTAGGTGTCGGATGTGGAAGTCCAGGGTGTCCAGGTATTCCGCTTCGTAGTTTTCTGTATCTGGGTGCCGGATGTGGAAGTTCAGGGTGTCCAGGTATTCCGATTCGTAGTTTTCTGTATATAGGTGTCGGATGTGTAAGTCCAGGGTGTCCAGGTATTCCGCTTCGTAGTCTTCTGTATCTAGGTGTCGGATGTGGAAGTTCAGGGTTTCCAGGTATTCCGCTTCGTAGTTTTCTGTATCTAGTTGCCGGATGTGGAAGTTCAGGGTGTCCAAGTATTCCGCTTCGTAGTTTTCTGTATCTAGTTGTCGGATGTCGAAGTTCAGGGTGTCCAGGTATTCCGATCCGTAGTTTCCTGCATCTAGTTGTCAGACGTGGAAGTTCAGGTTGTTCAGGTATTCCGCTTCGTAGTTTTCTGTATCTGGGTGCCGGATGTGGATGTTCAGGGTGTCCAGGTATTCCGCTTCGTAGTTTTTTGTATATAGGTGTCGGATGTGGAAGTCCAGGGTGTCCAGGTATTCCGCTTCGTAGTCTTCTGTATCTAGGTGTCGGATGTGGAAGTTCAGGGTTTCCAGGTATTCCGCTTTGTAGTTTTCTGTATCTAGTTGCCGGATGTGGAATTTCAGGGTGTCCAGGTATTCCGCTTCGTAGTTTTCTGTATCTAGGTGTCGGATGTGGAAGTCCAGGGTGTCCAGGTATTCCGCTTCGTAGTTTTCTGTATCTGGGTGCCGGATGTGGAAGTTCAGGGTGTCCAGGTATTCCGCTTCGTAGTTTTCTGTATATAGGTGTCGGATGTGGAAGTCCAGGGTGTCCAGGTATTCCGCTTCGTAGTCTTCTGTATCTAGGTGTCGGATGTGGAAGTTCAGGGTTTCCAGGTATTCCGCTTCGTAGTTTTCTGTATCTAGTTGCCGGATGTGGAAGTTCAGGGTGTCCAGGTATTCCGCTTCGTAGTTTTCTGTATCTAGTTGTCGGATGTCGAAGTTCAGGGTGTCCAGGTATTCCGCTCCGTAGTTTCCTGCATCTAGGTGTCAGACGTGGAAGTTCAGGTTGTTCAGGTGTTCCGCTTCGTAGTTTTCTGTATCTGGGTGCCGGATGTGGATGTTCAGGGTGTCCAGGTATTCCGCTTCGTAGTTTTTTGTATATAGGTGTCGGATGTGGAAGTCCAGGGTGTCCAGGTATTCCGCTTCGTAGTCTTCTGTATCTAGGTGTCGGATGTGGAAGTTCAGGGTTTCCAGGTATTCCGCTTTGTAGTTTTCTGTATCTAGGTGTCGGATGTCGAAGTTCAGGGTGTCCAGGTATTCCGCTCCGTAGTTTCCTGCATCTTGGTGTCAGACGTGCAAGTTCAGGTTCTTCAGGTATTCCGCTTCGTAGTTTTCTGTATCTAGGTGTCGGATGTGGAAGTCCAGGGTGTCCAGGTATTCCGCTTCGTAGTTTTCTGTATCTGGGTGCCGGATGTGGAAGTCCAGGGTGTTCAGGTATTCCGCTTCGTAGTTTTCTGTATCTGGGTGCCGGATGTGGAATTTCAGGGTGTCCAGGTATTCCGCTTCGTAGTTTTCTGTATCTAGGTGTCGGATGTGGAAGTCCAGGGTGTCCAGGTATTCCGCTTCGTAGTTTTCTGTATCTGGGTGCCGGATGTGGAAGTTCAGGGTGTCCAGGTATTCCGCTTCGTAGTTTTCTGTATATAGGTGTCGGATGTGGAAGTCCAGGGTGTCCAGGTATTCCGCTTCGTAGTCTTCTGTATCTAGGT
The DNA here is from genome assembly GCA_963971525.1 of Cephus spinipes. Lineage (NCBI taxonomy): Eukaryota > Metazoa > Arthropoda > Insecta > Hymenoptera > Cephidae > Cephus > Cephus spinipes. The sequence goes on from OZ020578.1 coordinate 12,266,804, forward strand.
GTCGGATGTGGAAGTTCAGGGTTTCCAGGTATTCCGCTTCGTAGTTTTCTGTAACTAGTTGCCGGATGTGGAAGTTCAGGGTGTCCAGGTATTCCGCTTCGTAGTTTTCTGTATCTAGTTGTCGGATGTCGAAGTTCAGGGTGTCCAGGTATTCCGCTCCGTAGTTTCCTGCATCTAGGTGTCAGACGTGGAAGTTCAGGTTGTTCAGGTGTTCCGCTTCGTAGTTTTCTGTATCTGGGTGCCGGATGTGGATGTTCAGGGTGTCCAGGTATTCCGCTTCGTAGTCTTCTGTATCTAGGTGTCGGATGTGGAAGTTCAGGGTGTCCAGGTATTCCGCTTCGTAGTTTTCTGTATCTGGGTGCCGGATGTGGAAGTCCAGGGTGTTCAGGTATTCCGCTTCGTAGTTTTCTGTATCTGGGTGCCGGATGTGGAATTTCAGGGTGTCCAGGTATTCCGCTTCGTAGTTTTCTGTATCTAGGTGTCGGATGTGGAAGTCCAGGGTGTCCAGGTATTCCGCTTCGTAGTTTTCTGTATCTGGGTGCCGGATGTGGAAGTTCAGGGTGTCCAGGTATTCCGCTTCGTAGTTTTCTGTATATAGGTGTCGGATGTGGAAGTCCAGGGTGTCCAGGTATTCCGCTTCGTAGTCTTCTGTATCTAGGTGTCGGATGTGGAAGTTCAGGGTTTCCAGGTATTCCGCTTCGTAGTTTTCTGTATCTAGTTGCCAGATGTGGAAGTTCAGGGTGTCCAGGTATTCCGCTTCGTAGTTTTCTGTATCTAGTTGTCGGATGTCGAAGTTCAGGGTGTCCAGGTATTCCGCTCCGTAGTTTCCTGCATCTAGGTGTCAGACGTGGAAGTTCAGGTTGTTCAGGTGTTCCGCTTCGTAGTTTTCTGTATCTGGGTGCCGGATGTGGATGTTCAGGGTGTCCAGGTATTCCGCTTCGTAGTTTTTTGTATATAGGTGTCGGATGTGGAAGTCCAGGGTGTCCAGGTATTCCGCTTCGTAGTCTTCTGTATCTAGGTGTCGGATGTGGAAGTTCAGGGTTTCCAGGTATTCCGCTTTGTAGTTTTCTGTATCTAGGTGTCGGATGTCGAAGTTCAGGGTGTCCAGGTATTCCGCTCCGTAGTTTCCTGCATCTAGGTGTCAGACGTGGAAGTTCAGGTTGTTCAGGTATTCCGCTTCGTAGTTTTCTGTATCTAGGTGTCGGATATGGAAGTTCAGGGTGTCCAGGTATTCCGCTTCGTAGTTTTCTGTATCAAGGTGCCGGATGTGGAAGTTCAGGGTGTCCAGGTATTCCGCTTCGTAGTTTTCTGTATCTAGGTGTCGGATTTCGAAGTTCAGGGTGTCCAGGTATTCCGCTCCGTAGTTTCCTGCATCTAGGTGTCAGACGTGGAAGTTCAGGTTGTTCAGGTATTCCGCTTCGTAGTTTTCTGTATCTAGGTGTCGGATATGGAAATTCAGGGTGTCCAGGTATTCCGCTTCGTAGTTTTCTGTATCAAGGTGCCGGATGTGGAAGTCCAGGGTGTCCAGGTATTCCGCTTCGTAGTTTTCTGTATCTGGGTGCCGGATGTGGAAGTCCAGGGTGTCCAGGTATTCCGCTTCGTAGTTTTCTGTATCTGGGTGCCGGATGTGGAAGTTCAGGGTGTCCAGGTATTCCGCTTCGTAGTTTTCTGTATATAGGTGTCGGATGTGGAAGTCCAGGGTGTCCAGGTATTCCGCTTCGTAGTCTTCTGTATCTAGGTGTCGGATGTGGAAGTTCAGGGTTTCCAGGTATTCCGCTTCGTAGTTTTCTGTATCTAGTTGCCGGATGTGGAAGTTCAGGGTGTCCAGGTATTCCGCTTCGTAGTTTTCTGTATCTAGTTGTCGGATGTCGAAGTTCAGGGTGTCCAGGTATTCCGCTCCGTAGTTTCCTGCATCTAGGTGTCAGACGTGGAAGTTCAGGTTGTTCAGGTGTTCCGCTTCGTAGTTTTCTGTTTCTGGGTGCCGGATGTGGATGTTCAGGGTGTCCAGGTATTCCGCTTCGTAGTTTTTTGTATATAGGTGTCGGATGTCGAAGTCCAGGGTGTCCAGGTATTCCGCTTCGTAGTCTTCTGTATCTAGGTGTCGGATGTGGAAGTTCTGGGTTTCCAGGTATTCCGCTTTGTAGTTTTCTGTATCTAGGTGTCGGATGTCGAAGTTCAGGGTGTCCAGGTATTCCGCTCCGTAGTTTCCTGCATCTAGGTGTCAGACGTGGAAGTTCAGGTTGTTCAGGTATTCCGCTTCGTAGTTTTCTGTATCTAGGTGTCGGATATGGAAGTTCAGGGTGTCCAGGTATTCCGCTTCGTAGTTTTCTGTATCAAGGTGCCGGATGTGGAAGTTCAGGGTGTCCAGGTATTCCGCTTCGTAGTTTTCTGTATCTAGGTGTCGGATTTCGAAGTTCAGGGTGTCCAGGTATTCCGCTCCGTAGTTTCCTGCATCTAGGTGTCAGACGTGGAAGTTCAGGTTGTTCAGGTATTCCGCTTCGTAGTTTTCTGTATCTAGGTGTCGGATATGGAAATTCAGGGTGTCCAGGTATTCCGCTTCGTAGTTTTCTGTATCAAGGTGCCGGATGTGGAAGTTCAGGGTGTCCAGGTATTCCGCTTCGTAGTTTTCTGTATCTAGGTGTCGGATGTGGAAGTTCAGGGTGTCCAGGTATTCCGCTTCGTAGTTTTCTGTATCTGGGTGCCGGATGTGGAAGTTCAGGGTGTCCAGGTATTCCGCTCCGTAGTTTCGTGTATCTAGGTACTGGATGTGGAAGTCCAGGGTGTCCAGGTATTCCGCTTCGTAGTTTTCTGTATCTAGGTACTGGATGTGGAAGTCCAGGGTGTTCAGGTATTCCGCTTCGTAGTTTTCTGTATCTAGGTGTCGTATGTGGAAGTTCAGGGTGTCCAGGTGTTCCGCTCCGTAGTTTCTTGTATCTAGTTGTCGGACGTACAAGTCCAGAAAAGTGTGCAACAAGCTTTGGCGTTTCGCTCAAACTATAGTATCGTCTTTGATGTTCGCACGGCCTGAGGTACAAGGCCTGAATTAATCCAGCACACTCTCCTCTCTTACGTTTACCACACGGCTTCAACAAGCTGGACATCATTAATGACGCTTATATGCATTGAAGATTACATTTTCTTTAAAAATTTGTATATGTCTTTATGCATTTCTAGAAAAAGGGACTTACAAATTAAATTTATATGCCATTAAACATTTTCGACACCGCAATATATTGTTCTGATTAGCAACATCATAATGCATTTACATGTTATATCTGTGACAATATAGATTTCAGTGCTTAATACTTGTATGTCCCGTTGAACAACAAAAACTTGTGATATCCCCCAAAAAACACTCACGTGTAAAAAACCACGCCAAATACAGGTGTGCTGTGTATTCCTCTAATAAAAAGTATTGATATCAGATTATTGAGGCCAAGTACTTAAGTCACTACATGTTTGCCTATTATATGATCTAGCACTGGCCCATCATTTTAATTGTATTTTCGAAATTTCCTATAACGTTTTCACTACTCTTTTACATTACTACTGTTTCTCGTAGTTGATTATGAATTAATGGTTATTTAATAATTAATCAAACTTTAACTGATTCCTTATCGAGTACTACTTGGCGGGTCCGTGCTAGAAATTCCAAAGTACTTACTTTGAACGTACTAATAGTATCCTAAAATTATGTTTATTATTAAGATTTTACCGTGATTATTATTAACGAGTTATCGTTAATAAGCACGATGTAGAAAGTTGACATTGGTTTTGAGTTTAATGACTGGCATTATGAATGCAAATTTATATCAAGTATTGCACGGACCCGCCAAGTAGTACTCGATAAGGAATCAGCTAAAGTTTGATTAATTATTAAATAACCATTAATTCATAATCAACTACGAGAAACAGTAGTAATGTAAAAGAGTAGTGAAAACGTTATAGGAAATTTCGAAAATACAATTAAAATGATGGGCCAGTGCTAGATCATATAATAGGCAAACATGTAGTGACTTAAGTACTTGGCCTCAATAATCTGATATCAATACTTTTTATTAGAGGAATACACAGCACACCTGTACTTGGCGTGGTTTTTTACACGTAAGTGTTTTTTGGGGGTATATAGAAGTCTGTGACTAACCCACTCACAAATTTGCCCTACAAAAGATGGCGGCCAGTCCCTAGAACTTCAAAAAAGTTGCCTCACTTCTTTCAACAGCAGGATTTTTGGTTTGGTTTTTGAAAGTTGGTTTATTTTCATTTTTATCCGTTAACATATATAAGTAATATTCCTCCTTATAAGAACTTAATCTATTATATTTGCTATATTGGTATGTCACAATTTTTTGTGCGTCTCGCCAAAACTCGTTTATAACTGCTTTTAAATTGTTGAACACCTTAATGTTTTTAAGTATTTGTACTTTTCTTTTTGTATTATACTCTGGTAAATAAATGTATGAAAAAACCCAATGTAACTTTAATATATCGAACTAGTTATAATAATAATGATGGAAGATGTGTGAAAGATGATAATGAAAGGATGAGTTGTATAAACTACGTCTATATACATTGTGACGACACTTTTTAACGGTGACGCACAAATAAATGGCACCGGAAGAAATAATTAATGAAATACTAAATTATTGGGCGCCAGGTATAACCAGAGTTACACCGCTGTCTCCTAAGGACACCCTGGCCAGCTCTTGTGCGGTGGGGTCCTGGGTCTGGGAGACAATAATCAAAATCTGAAAATTAGGGAGGTTCACTCTAAAAACTACTGAAAACGACAAATTATCGGAACCAAAATCCGGGGACGGATCCGATTTATTTTAAATAGAAAATAGAACAAGATGGTGAAATACAAATGACAAATACCGAAAACAGATCGAGATGATGCAGAACACACTGGGATATTTACCCAAACGATATTATACAATAATGTTCCCGCTGGAACAACGCAACATACGATACGATATATTAAACGATACGGTAACGATAATAAACGGTACGATATTGACTCACGCACCCATGTGTCAGGGAGACGATTCTGGGAGACGTGGACTGAACGGTTAGACACAAAACCGGAAGAATTGAAATACTTAAATGAGAGACCGATCCCCTGTTTGTCACCGGATTAGCTATCCTTGGACCCTTAGTGGTCAGGAAAGCGCAGGATGACGCGTAAGAGTACGTCGAACAGAACAGATCGGTTCATCCCGTGAATTGAAAAGTAGCCAAAATATCTCTGAGCGTCACTCACCGTTGTCCAGTAGCTCCTACTATATCCAGGAACACACTCTCCTGATTTATAGTCCCTCAAACGGATCACGATACGATACAGTAAATACAAAATTCGGTAGAAAACGGTAGCACGTCTATCCCTGAGTTAGACCACGCCGTGAGTGACGCTATAAATTTCCAAAATCGGGAACCTTCCTGAGAGCGCGCTATAATACCACCCCCTGGTCCAATCAGGTTCGCTGTTACATGGGCTCCGCTAGCCAGCTCGCGATCCTCAATTGTTTTAACATGGATGGCTGCAGTGCCGTTTCCGGAAGACGGGAATCACATCCACCTCTTCTCCCTCGATATTCGGCTTCCCGCCGCTTCTGCAACTCCTATGTGCCCTCTGCTTCTGAAGACGCTCGCCGCTGGCTTCGCGTAGTCGAGCCACCAGGTTGTGTGCTCCGGTCCTGACGTCACCTCTCCTTGACAGCGCTCCACCAGGCCCGTAGTTGGCTCTCTCTCGGGCCCCGTCTCAATGCAAATTGTGTCGAATCCTCTCGGATCCGCTTAATGAACTCAAAAACAAACGAAACGTTCCCCACGGGGAAATAAATACAAATTCTTAAAATAAAAATCAGTCCAACGCCACGCGAAACGCTCCGTAACTCATCCGGCCCCACGACGTAGCCGAATTCGCCTAATTTTGTGACGTGCATCAAAATGCCACGTCACAACATATTTACATGTTCTACACGCCATAGGCACCTCAGCTCACTTAATAAGATTATATTAAATTATATTAATTTGTACCTTAATCTTTTCCTTGTCCTTGTCTATATCGAGTTAATCGTCTGTCATTTTTTAACCTAGATCTACGACGTATCTCGTCCATATGTTTCGCATCGCCGTGTAGCCACCAATATTCCTTTGCAATTCTATCAAAATTATCAGTGTCTCTTGTACTCATAGCAGTCGAATATACCCACTTATCTCGTGGTATATTATCTATATCTAAGTATATTGCTTTCCTTGCACAATTCCGATTAATGTGATATATAATATGTATATTGTTCTGGTCTTGGATCACTCCCATTCTATCTAAGTTAATAAACAATTCCGGCGGTGAATAGTTACTACGAGCCATCCTTCTTGTTGCTTAAATTTGGCGCGCTTGTACCGCAAATGGCGGGAACGTGTAACGAACACGCTCATGGAAGGCTCTCGAACGCTGTCGATTTCTCCTCCCACGAGCGCATGAGACGCTGATGTTATCAGCCAGACGCCTCAGTCTGCTGTTGCACGCTTAAACGAGCACAAGGGTTCAAGCGCTGTATTGCTATACAGGGCGACAATTATAAAGTGGACACCTTAGTACTCATGGTTTCCGGATGGAAGCCGCGTCTATGTTCAGCTTCGTGCCGACGTTTCGCAAACGTTTCAGTCTGCATCTTCAGGGCTAGGATGCTCCGATACTGAAGCTCCCTGTTGTCAGGAAGTCTTAATATACCTATGATTGCTCATGCGGATCAGTGCTTCAGCCGATCATAAGTTGTTTTTAGTTGATCAGCTGATCAATTAAAAAACCGGGAGGACGGTGTGCCAAATGGGATTTACTTGATATCCTCGATCCCTATTTAGGTTATCTGGGTGTTTTAATATCTCTAAACCTTCGCGATGTTTTCGGGCGAAGTAACCTGTAGAACTAGCTAACATTTCTGTCTTGTCATAATCCACTGAATGTCCAGTGTCCATCCAATGTTCTGCCAAGGCAGATTGAGAAAAATTACCGTATTTGGTACACCGTTGATGTTCTTTGATCCGTGTACTGATCTTCCTCCCGGTTTCACCTATGTACACTTTTCCACAGGAGCAGGGGATTTTGTATACTCCTGGAGCACTCAGTGGTGGTCTACGGTCTTTCGTACTGGGAATTATTTGTCCAATCTTCTTTGGGGGTTTGAAGATTGTACGGATGTTATGTTTCCGTAGCACCTTGCTGATCCGGTCTGTTGTACCTTGGAGATACGGTAGAGCTACGATTTCCTGTCGCTCGGTTGGTTCATTAGAAGATGGGGATGGATTTTTATTTTGTAGCTTACGTAATACATGGTTAATTTGTTTACTGTGGTATCCATTCCTATTAAGGGCTTCGTTAAGATGTTTGATTTCTATATCCAAGTGTTGTGGTTGAGAAATGGTTAGAGCCCGGTACATAAGGGAACTGATGACAGAGTTTTTCTGAGAGGGATGGTGATGTGAGGAGGCATGGAGGTATCTATCAGTATGGGTAGGTTTGCGGTACACCTGATGGCCTGAGCAACTAAAGCAGCTGATCAGCTGATCAACTAAAAACAACTTATGATCGGCTGAAGCACTGATCCGCATGAGCAATCATAGGTATATTAAGACTTCCTGACAACAGGGAGCTTCAGTATCGCAGCATCCTAGCCCTGAAGATGCAGACTGAAACGTTTGCGAAACGTCGGCACGAAGCTGAACATAGACGCGGCTTCCATCCGGAAACCATGAGTACTAATGACAATATTGGCCGCGAAAGCCTAAAATCTCAAATTAAACGCCTCCACGGAGAGGCTATACTTGGGTCAGTAAACTTGTTTACTAAACTCAGGAAGTCCCTACACATCCAACTATGCTCTTTAACATTTTTGAAAAGGTGCCGCGACCATCAGGTGGTGCCAAAATGCTTCCAATTGAAAAACTCTTCCCACCCCTCTCAAAGAGTCAAATCAATCCTTAAGCATGCCTCAATTAAACTAATCAGGGAAAGCATCTCCACTGCTAAGAAAAACCTTGCAGAGACTTCCCAAAAACTGTTTTCATTGCACCTTTCTCTTTCAAGTTCACTGGAAGTTTGGCTATGGGACACACTTGATCGGGTAACACACGAACAAGCAGTGCACTCCGCCGAACTAAGAACGAGAAAACAGAAAGGGAAGTTTGAAAAATTAATTCCACAGGTAAACCCCCCAACCCCCAACATACGGTTAAGAACCTTAGTATCTATAATTTATGTGATGCTGAGGTCTCCATTCTTTCAAAGGGTTATAATTTTGCCATAGCACCCACCAAGATCCCCATAGAGGAAATAATTAGCCAGACAGAGACAGCCATTTTTCACTTACCCACTGAAATTAGTAATAATGTGAGAAGAAAACTCTCCAACATCCTACACAAAGCAAAGCCCCCTAAACAAAACATCAGCAGAGAAGAACGAGAAGCACTCTTCAATCTCAAGAAAAATGACAAAATTGTCATACTACCAGCAGATAAGGGGAATGCTACAGTCATAATGGACAAGGAGGAATACAAGATCAAGGCCATGCTAAACAACTCAAACACATACAAAAAACTTAAAAAAGACCCAACAACAAGCATGGAGAAGAAGACCATCAAGCTACTCAAAGAAGCTAATTTCCCTCCGGAAACTCTCAAAACTCTTACCCCTAAGGAATCCTTCCCCCCTAGACTATATGGCCTTCCCAAAATCCACAAAGAAAATGTTCCCCTTCGTCCAATAGTAAGCAACATTGGTGCCCCCACCTACCAACTTGCCCGTCTACTCACCAAACCCCTCCAGTCACTAGTAGGACAAAATAACTCACACATTAAGAACTCCCTAGACTTCGTGAATAAAATCAAGTCCATTAGAACCAGCCCAGATGAAATTCTAGTCAGTTTCGACGTGGAATCACTGTTCACAAACGTTCCCATCCCCGACACCCTTGAAATCATCAAGAAATCCAAGAAAATTTCTTCCAAACTATTCCCCCTAATTGAACACTGCCTAACATCTACCTATTTCCAATACCAAGGTGAGTTCTATGAACAAACATCTGGGGCAGCAATGGGATCCCCTATCTCTCCCATTATAGCCAATATCTTTATGGAACATTTCGAAAACAAAGTTCTGCTTTCATCGTCCCTAAAACCATCGGTATGGTACCGGTATGTGGACGACACATTTGTCATCTGGAAACACGGGAAAAACACCTTGCCTCAGTTCCTAGAATACATAAACTCAATACACCCAAACATAAGATTTACCATGGAAATTGAGAAACGGGGAGACCTCCCCTTCGCAGACGTTTTAGTCCATCGAAATGAAGATGGAAGCCTAGGCCATCAGGTGTACCGCAAACCTACCCATACTGATAGATACCTCCATGCCTCCTCACATCACCATCCCTCTCAGAAAAACTCTGTCATCAGTTCCCTTATGTACCGGGCTCTAACCATTTCTCAACCACAACACTTGGATATAGAAATCAAACATCTTAACGAAGCCCTTAATAGGAATGGATACCACAGTAAACAAATTAACCATGTATTACGTAAGCTACATAATAAAAATCCATCCCCATCTTCTAATGAACCAACCGAGCGACAGGAAATCGTAGCTCTACCGTATCTCCAAGGTACAACAGACCGGATCAGCAAGGTGCTACGGAAACATAACATCCGTACAATTTTCAAACCCCCAAAGAAGATTGGACAAATAATTCCCAGTACGAAAGACCGTAGACCACCACTGAGTGCTCCAGGAGTATACAAAATCCCCTGCTCCTGTGGAAAAGTGTACATAGGTGAAACCGGGAGGAAGATCAGTACACGGATCAAAGAACATCAACGGTGTACCAAATACGGTAATTTTTCTCAATCTGCCTTGGCAGAACATTGGATGGACACTGGACATTCAGTGGATTATGACAAGACAGAAATGTTAGCTAGTTCTACAGGTTACTTCGCCCGAAAACATCGCGAAGGTTTAGAGATATTAAAACACCCAGATAACCTAAATAGGGATCGAGGATATCAAGTAAATCCCATTTGGCACACCGTCCTCCCGGTTTTTTAATTGATCAGCTGATCAACTAAAAACAACTTATGATCGGCTGAAGCACTGATCCGCATGAGCAATCATAGGTATATTAAGACTTCCTGACAACAGGGAGCTTCAGTATCGGAGCATCCTAGCCCTGAAGATGCAGACTGAAACGTTTGCGAAACGTCGGCACGAAGCTGAACATAGACGCGGCTTCCATCCGGAAACCATGAGTACTAATGACAATATTGGCCGCGAAAGCCTAAAATCTCAAGTAGACACCTATTATTTACGTATTTGCACGGTCTCTCTGGGTCATCTAATGGATGCTTCTTGATTGATTTTTCAAGCACTCTTTAATGGCACAATTGATTTGGCGCTGAAACGCATATTTTTTAAAGGACAGAAATATTTAACTCGAAATTTTTTGAAAAATATATTTTTTTTATGGATACATAAAGTTTATGAAAAGCTGAATTCGGAACACCGTTGGGGCGATGGATTCAAAGTCATTTTGATGGAGATAACTCTATTCGAAATTGCTACTTTTACCAGCCGATGCACGACTGGCACACGTAAAAGCGGAATTGGACCGGCGATTCGAACGCGTGTGAATTTTAAGGACGAGTTCGTGCGCATATTAGATGAAGACATTGTCGTGGTTGTTGGAGTGAAACAATCGAACGAGATCTATCGCATGTTCATTCGAGTGAAGAGTGCGCGCGAGGTGATGGAAGCAAACGTTTCGACAACGAGTTTGAAAGTGTGGCACGAACGCCTGGGTCACCTTAATCAGCGCGCGCTAGTCGAGCTTGTCGAAAAACAACTCGTGAAAGGAGTGAACAAGATCTCGAAGGACAAAGGCCCTTACTCATACCTCTCTTTTAGCGTTAAAAGACGTCTATTATCGTTAAAAGACAGCAGATAAGAGAGACCTTACTCATACCTCTCTCTTAAGCCACTATTATAGAAAAATCGCTAAAAGACACTATAAAAGACGTCTATTAGAGACGTTTCCTACTCATACCTCCTCTTATGGCACTTTTAAGCTAATAGAGAGCATTTGTTTATAATAGCGGCCAAGGGCACTATTATACCGCTATGACCAGCTGTCAAATCAGTCAAAATGGAATCTGTAAATTTTATAAGCGACATCGCCGATGTGCGTGAAGTGAATGTGGTGCGACAAGATCATCCGAAAGTTTTTCGTGATCGAGTTGATCCGTTTGAAGTATATAATGACCGTGAATTTCGCAATCGGTATCGCTTATCCAAGGACTGCGTGCGTTTCGTCGTTGGATTGGTGCAAGAGAGGTTGGAGTCTCCGACCGGCCGTGAAAGTGACTGCACACCAACGCTGCAACTCCTCATCGCTTTGCGATATTATGCGAAAGGTTGTTACCAGACCGAAATAGGTGAGTAATTCTATCTGAAATTATTGCATGCAAAAAAATGTGCTATTTTTCCTAACTTAGCTTATATTTGTAGGGGATCTGCATGGCGTTTCGCAACAGACAGTGTCAAGGATAGTACATGTCGTCTCTGAAGCAATTGCAGGATTACTTCCTCGCTTTATTGCATTTCCTCAACAGGTAGAAGCAATTCAGATAGGCTTGTATAATTTGGCACAATTCCCTCAAGCTGTGGGCTGCATTGATTGTACGCATGTACCAATCAAAAGTCCTGGCAGGGAAGTTGCACAATTGTATATCAATCGGAAAGGCTACTACTCGTTGAATGTGCAAATAGTGTGCGATGCTCAGAGGCGTATCCTTGATATTGTTGCTCGATGGCGAGGCAGTGTGCACGACGCTCGCATATGGGATAACTGCTCCCTCAAGGATGAGTTCGAGGTAAATTAAAAAAAATCTAATAATAATGAGTGTTTTCATTGTACAAACATTTTCATACATTTATTTTCTGGTTGCAGAGTTCTAAAATTAAGGGGGTTTTGCTTGGAGATTCCGGGTATCCGTGCAAATCCTACCTTTTAACACCGTTTTTAAGGCCTCGAACCCCTGCTGAGGAGCGTTACAACGCATCCCATGTGCGAACCCGGAACGTCGTGGAACGCTGCTTCGGAGAGTGGAAGGGCATGTTTCGTGCCCTGAGGAACGGCATGCAGATTTCTCTGCCAACAGCGAGGACAGCCATTGTTGCAATGGCTGTCCTATATAACATTCGGCACGAGTTTGGTGACACCATCGTATATGGTAGAATTATTTTCAGTATATTGGAAGTATACACAATAGAAATATTGTTCGTATATTTAATAGGAATCATTTTTCAGATCCAGAAGACGATGAGGAGGCGGAGCAACCGGCGGAAGAGGATGTCAGCCCAACTACGGAACAACCAACATCTACATCTTCATTGGTTGCTGGCAGTCTCTTCCGTCGGCAGTTTGTGCAGCGCCACTTCACGTGAGGCCCAGCTCTAACCTCGTCCTGCTTCCAATCCAACGACGAAACGTATGCAGTCCTTGGATAAGCGATACCGGTTACGAAATTCCCGGTCATTATAAACTTCAAACGGATCAACTCGATCACGAAACACTTTCGGATGATCTTGTCGCATCGCATTCACTTCACGCACATCGGCGATGTCATTGTGATTGTCAATGTGTGAATAATAATAATAATTCTAGTATTAAAGTAATAAATGAAAATTACATAATAATATTTTTATTTAATTTAATAATGTTGTATATACATATATATCAGTAAGGAGAGAAAACTTCAGCAAATTAACAACGGATTCTTGAATTCGCACAATATGAACATCTTGGAGAACAAGGTAAGTATTTCACAAAGCCAAGACGAATTGAAACGGTAAGAAAGTGGAAAGAGTTGCGTGAGAACTTGACAGCTACTGGATTTACACGTGACTGGAAAGATTTACGCGATATCAACGGTGAAAAGGGCAAAAAATATTTGGCCTACAGATAGCTAAAACTACTGATGGAGGTTCGACAGTAAAAATTACAAAGAGAGTTACATGAAAGTTCAAATGAAGTCAACCAAAATCGCCGAATATAAATTTAGTTAAAACATTACGTTAAATAAGTAAGCAGATCTAATCAAGAGAATTTACTGGATAATTGCACTTTTCCGACGGCAAAGACAAAAACCTGAATCCTTATGAAGAATTCTCCAGTTTTTGCCATGGCAATCGCAAAAGCTCAATCCGCAATGAAGACTCTTCATTAGATTTTTTTACCGCTTCCAAACTTAATGCGTAATGTTCCTCCTTGTATTTATGTTCAGCGGCAATTAATTTCATTTTCGCTTCATGCTCCTCTGTTTGAAAGGACCCCGCACAAAATCAATGTAAATTGAATTTCGGTCAAATCTTTTGAAACTTGCTCAAATGATAGTTTAAGGTGTCCTGAAAAAAAGTTTCAATGGGCGAATAGCATAAAAATGGAAATCCTGGCCGCTACAAGCGTATCAAAACTCTGATGTTGGATAAATCTGCAAGTGAATCTATGGCGGAGTATAAGTATGTGTATGTTCGTTGGTTCATTTCTTTTTGTTGTATTCTTGTCTTTGTAGTCTTTCGAGATCAAACACTTCTTATTTTGAACGAATTCATTCCCTTTCTCAGCTCTACCCAAGATGAACGACGTGGACGTAACGGGATACTCATCTCTTTGGGGTGCTTTATTAACGTGAGTCCCCTTGCCTCTCACATGTACATACTGTATGAATGTGACAGTAGAGATAAGGACTCACGGTTCGTCAGTTCCGTAATATTTTATGACTCCAAACCCTCTCTACTGTCTATCTGATCAAATACTCAGCATCAATTACCGCCCTCAAAGTTCGTAGCATCAAGTACACGCTCCAAGAGCTGTGTAGATGGATATCGAACATATCCTTGATGGCGAGCCCATCCTAAATACCAAATAGCTGCAGTCACATGTGAACATGTCCCTAAGGTCCGCGCCCCAGATTTGCATGAACAATAATACCCAAGAACCGGATCAGACTCATTCAAAATGTTTCCATCACTTTCAACATATTCTTCATCAAAAACAACCCATACTTGGTGACGAGTAGCGTTGCGAAAGCGCGAAAATAATCTCAGCCTCAGAAAGCCAGTTTCATTAGTATTCATATCTATTTGTAATGCATGTTCCTGATCTTCTTCACCTGCTGCTCTTATTAAAGTATCTTGGATGTATGACGGTGCTAAGTTTAATTGGTAAACACCGTAAGTTATATCGCGAATATTCTGGATACTTAATCGAGGGAATAATGGCACATGATCTTCCCTCAATGTAACCCATCTTCCTCGTTTCGTGTGAAGATTTTCAACTTCAAGAAGCGCTTGAACGGTATTAACATCGTAGATTTTTTCTCGCATTTTTACAGCTAGTTCAGCAGTCGCATCAGCCATTCTAATAGGTCCATAATATCGGTTTATTATAGCTCCACCAATGAGTAGGAAATCATTCAGGTTCTTAATATGGGCAGTATTTATAACTTTCGCGAACATCTTAAAGATTTGTTGTAGGTGTCCATGACGAGCTTCAACAATCCACCTAGTTTTGGTTACAATCCGTGTTTGATTTGCTTCTTCAGTTGTAAATTGTTTTTTCCCAGGATCTAACAATGATGGCATTTTATAATTGATTCTCAATCTATCAAGTAACGGGATAGCGTCTCTATACCCTCTATCTATAATGAATATATCGTCTTCTTGAATCCAGTTCCGCATTATGTCTTCCTCTTGACTCAATCGGCTAGCTAGAATTTTTGCGTCATTATTAGCTGCGTTTGAAAAGTATGGACCCTGAATATCTAATACATAGCCATCTGGAGCAACAAACATCGCTGGTTTTAACAGGTGTCTACCTTTGTGAACACAATAAGAGTGGCGCAATACTTCAAAGCAAGAGCTTTTCTCAATATTAAGGTAAGTGCAATCATTGTAAACTATTGCTTTCGGTTCCTGTGGCCTTGGGTTATACAATTGAGCAGCGAATTCAGTGACATGCTGTTCAATGTACTCTTGTCTTGTAAGGGCTTGAAATCCTATATTTTCTGGAGTAAACCTCAATGTCAGTGACTGTCTCACCGTAGCTATTGCCAAACTGGTAGATTGTCTTGAAGTGTAGTTAAAGATCACGCTTAGAAACTCGTCACTGATGCCTTGACGCATCTTGCAAAGAAAGCACAAGAGATCTCTTTTCTGCACATATCTATGACCTATTTCGGTTGGAACACGATCGCAATAAGTGAAGAGTTCGTTAAACTGTTCCTTGTTTATAGGCGAAATTGATTTAAACTGTTCATCTGTAAAACAGGTTTCGTTGTCATACCTGCGTTGCGCTAAATAATCTACCTGTTCACGGAAGCCTTGTAAAAATGCATACAATTGTGCCCCCCTTAAAATATAAGGTCTATTGACGTATCTTAATCCAACTAAAAGATAATCTAATATTAGGCCGTTCACGTCCAAATGACGGTGGCAGCATAAGCAATTATCTGGAACATAAATATTCATCTTGATAAAAATATCTATTCTGCATTTCAACGACAGTCGATGAATTCCGTGAGGCGTGTTGCAAATCAAACATGTATGAGAAGATGTTTGACTGAGAACATTAAGCCTCATACAAGCCGGATCATTTTCTATGATACGCATTTCGTTGGATATCGAGATGTTACAATTATTACAAATCCGAGTGTTATCTATTATCTCGATAGCAGGTCTCCCTGCTGCATCTCTTCTATTTATTGCGATTTCTCGTTTATCAGCATTATCTTCTGTCAATTTCACCATAACGCGCGGGATAAGGGCAGTATTACATACAAAACATGGAATTCGAATTCTTGCGGCCATGGTGAAAAATGGCAAAGATCTAAGAAGATTCAAACCACGAAATAAAATGACTGAAAAAATCGCAATATGCAGTATTGTTGAGGGCTTTGTGGGTGCAAATGGATATAACACGATATCAATCAAGACTAGGTTTTTATTGTGGACAAAAATCAAGAGACACGGCTTTTACTTGAAAGCGCGTACAGCCAGACTGGAGGGCGCTGCGTCGTTCGCATGGACGACAGTGGCTATTTCGGGCCCTAGTTACGGCAGGTCGCCCCGAATCGCTTCGCGCGCGACGTTCGACATCAGAGTTTTGATACGCTTGTAGCGGCCAGGATTTCCATTTTTATGCTATTCGCCCATTGAAACTTTTTTTCAGGACACCTTAAACTATTATTTGAGCAAGTTTCAAAAGATTTGACCGAAATTCAATTTACATTGATTTTGTGCGGGGTCCTTTGATGGCGTGCTGGAGCTTCTTTTCTTGGAGCCGCAGCAGGCTCTCCTCATACGCCGTCATCTCTTTTTTCCTCTTCTTTGAAGGTGGTTCAGAGATGACGGCACTTTCCGAGGGCTCGAGTGGTCGGTTGTTGCTGACGCTCTGCTGCGGTTCATTGTTCTCCAAAAGAAGTTCTCTGAAAATATTTTAAATTATTCATTTTCCATATTATTATAACCAATATGCTTTATAATAACGAGATTATGGATATTTACCCAGTTGCAGGATCCAGGATGTATTTAGAGATGTCGCCTTCGTCGTTGTCTTCTACAACGACGACATCTCTACCCTGGTCCTTATCGCGCTGTTTAACAAAACACAGACATGAGTTATAAAAAAATTCTAAATTATATGAATATAATAAATTATAACAAATAACTTACTACGCCATCACTGTCGAATGAATTTTGATCTACCACGAAGTCCGCAGGACAAATTTCTGATAACAGAAAATCTGTTTCTGACGGCTTCGTGGTAGATGGTCCTCCACCAGTAGATTTCAGCTGTCTCTTGTAGGCCGAAATATTTTTTTTGCTATCCCTTTCCACCGTTGATAAGATCCGCGTAAATCCTTCCAGTCACGGTTGGGTCCAGTAGCTTTCATGATCTCTTCCAACTCTTTCCACTTCCGTTTCTTTTCGTCTTGGCTTCGTGGATGACTATGCTTGTCCTACAAGATGCTCACGTTTTCTTGAACGAATTCAAGAATCCGCCGTTTCTCTTCTTCGCTGAAGTTTTCTCTCCTCTTTGATCTTTCAGCTGACATCTAAAGCATTTTTGCATTGATAATCCTCCATCAATATTTATTATCGATTATATAAATAATTGTATCATATTTAAATGAGATATCTGTACTTACGTTCGAAGATTTCTTTGATCAGGTAAATAATAGCGTTCAATTACTCTTACATATAAAACAACGAAACTCATTGTAAGAAGGAACCTCATTGGTCTACAATTCAAACGGGAACCATATATGACCAATCAGGTACTACCTTTCACAGAAGCTACTTTTTCGTATCGCGGCAACATGAGCGTCGTTTCAAATTTTAGGCTTGCTCGCGCAATGCGCATACGCGTGGCACGGCCGCCGTGTCTATACAACGTTGCCACGTCCATTTTCATAATAGCGCGCTCTTAACTAATAGTGGCTTAAAAGAAGGTATGAGTACGGCGTCTCTTAACAGCGGTCTAATCGTCTTTAACTAAAAGACGGTTAATAGCGATTATAAGAGAGAGGTATGAGTAAGGGCCAAAGACTTTTTCTGTACCTCGTGCCAGCTGGGCAAAGCTCATCGTTTACCTTTCAAAACCGAAAGATACAAAAACGTGAGCACGAAACCAGGTGAATTCTTCCACAGTGACGTGTGTGGGCCGATGTCCGAAAATTCTGTGTCGGGTTTACGCTTCTTTGTCACGTTTATCGATGACGCGTCCGGGTACCGTCATGTGTATTTTATTAAACACAAATCTGACGTTTTTGAGTGCCTTAAGAAGTTCGAGAGTCTCTCGACAAATAAATTCGGGAGATCGATGAAAGTGCTGAGGTCAGATAACGGGCGAGAATACGTGAACGAAAGGTTGACGCAATTTTTACAGTCGCGCGGGATAAAATTTGAAATGAGTGCGCCATACACACCTGAACAAAGCGGGAAAGCGGAGCGGGACAATCGCACGATCGTCGAATGTGCGCGTACGATGTTGAAGGCGAAAGAGTTGCCAATTTTCCTGTGGGCGGAAGCTGTGAATACCGCGGTCTATCTACAGAATAGGGTGCTATCCTCTGAAAAGCGAGGAGGAAAAACACCGTGGGAAATTTGGACGGGAACAAAGCCAAATATCGGGCACGCGAAGGTGTTCGGTTCGGAGGCGTTTGTTCATGTACCGAAAGAATTTACGAAGAAGTTCGATGCAAGAGCGAAAAAGGGTTTGTTCGTCGGATACGAAGGCGATTCAACAAACTACCGAATATATCATCCGGAAACGCGGAAAATTAAGGTATCAAGAAACGTAGTGTTTCACGAGGAATTCGAGAATTCAACAGTCTCCAAGCAAGAAGAAGAGGGACTCACTGTACCGATGGCGAACGACAGTGAAATCGACGCGGAGGAAGAAGAAGACGATGATAATTACGAAGAAGCGGTCGAGCAAGAAGAACTCGAAGAAGAGTTACCTGCTGAACAGGCAGTCGACAATGCAGAGGCCGCGCGTCAAGTGAGAGTTGATCATCAGAGGCAACTTATCAATCGTCATCATCTTCGAGATAGAGCGTCGTTGAAAAGTCCTGCGAGGTTCAGTGGATACGAGTTGAATTTCGCCGAGGTTCATGTTCCGGAGACGTACGAGGAGGCAATCGAAGGAGAAGATTCCTCGAAGTGGGCAGAGGCGATCAACGAAGAAATGGCCGCTCATAAGAAAAATAATACCTGGACAATCGTTCCGCGAGAAGACGGGAAGAAAACGATTGACGCAAAATGGGTATTCAAAGTCCTTCGAGACGTAGAAGGTCACACCAATCGATACAAGACTCGATTATGTGCACGAGGTTTCAAGCAACGAGAGGGGATAGACTACAAGGAGACGTTTTCGCCGGTGGTCAGGTACGATTCACTCCGTGTACTGCTGGCCATCATCGTACAAGAAGATCTCGAGATGATGCAGTTCGACGTGAGAACAGCGTTCCTCTACGGTAATCTCGAAGAAGAGATTTTTATGGATGTACCAAAGGGATTGAGTGTAAGTGGCAGTGGAAAACGTGTTTCCGAGTGGGTATGTCGATTAAACAAGTCGTTGTATGGGCTTAAACAAGCGCCTCGGTGTTGGAACAAGAAGTTCTGTCGTTTTTTGCGAATTTTTAATTTAAAGTCGTGCGATGCGGACAAATGCGTGTTTTACGGAGAATTCGAGGGCGAGAAAATTTATCTGGCGTTATTTGTGGATGACGGACTAGTTGCGTGTAAGTCAATTGGTGTGTTGCGCGATATAACGAATAGGTTGCGCAAAGAATTCGAAATTACAGTGGGTGACGCAAGCACCTTTGTGGGAATTCAAATCGAACGCGACAGGTCGCGAAAGTCTGTATTCATTCATCAAAGCTCGTATGTCACGAAGATACTCGAGAAATTTCGAATGAGTAACGCGAAACCAGTCAGTGTACCGGCAGACCCTCACGTCGTGTTATCTCCGGTAGAAAAGCACGAAGAAAACTTGTCAAATGTATCGTATCGCGAGGCCGTAGGGTCATTAATGTTTTTAGCAATTGTGTCAAGGCCAGATATTGCATTCGTTGTGGGTAACGTGAGCAAATTCTTGAACAATCATAATCGAAGTGACTGGCATGGTATGAAAAGAATATTTGCTTATTTAGTCGGTACGATAGGTCTCGGAATAGAGTATAGAAGCGGCGGAAGCGAACCTAAGTTAAGGGGTTTTTCCGACGCCGATTATGCGAGCGATATTGAGACGAGGAGGTCGAGAACCGGCTATGCATTTATGTTGGCGAACGGCATAGTCACGTGGTCGTCACAGCGACAGAAAATGGTCACAAAGAGTACGACTGAGTCTGAGTATGTAGCGGCGTCGTCCGCTGCGAACGAGGCTGTGTGGCTGCGAAATCTGCTAAGTGACATCGGACATGGATGCGAACAAAGTACCGAATTATTCGTGGATAATGAGAGTGCCATTAAACTGGTTAAGAATCCGGAGTTCCATAAGAGAACTAAACATATCGATGTCCGATATCACCACATTCGAGAGCTAGCTGAAAATGGTGTGATTTGAGTAAAATTTGTAAGCTCGAAACAACAACGCGCGGATATGTTTACGAAGGCGTTGCCAAGAGTGGCCTTTAGTCAACTGTGTGAAAGCATAGGAATGTGTGTGAGAGCGAACAAGCGCGCAAATGGCGGAAGTGTTGCTTAAATTTGGCGCGCTTGTACCGCAAATGGCGGGAACGTGTAACGAACACGCTCATGAAAGGCTCTCGAACGCTGTCGATTTCTCCTCCCACGAGCGCATGAGACGCTGGTTTTATCAGTCAGACGCCTCAGTCTGCTGTTGCACGGTTAAACGAGCACAAGGGTTCAAGCGCTGTATTGCTATATATGTCTGCCTTATAAGAATAAAGTTCTATATCCGTATTTTTCTACAACACGAGTCGACGTCTTTTCTCTAGTGCACTTTTCCTCTCAAGGTACAAAATAGCTGTGGTGAACAATATATATTCACCGCACTGTAGCAACACTTCTAACTGTAATTTCATTATTTATTTCAAGCTTTTTTAGGATATCATTATTCATCTGGTGTAGGGAGCTGTAATATTTCCTTGTCAAAGATAACGTGAATAAGTCAAATCTGGGAATGTCCGCCATATTATATAACGTCAAGTTATCTATACGCATTTTGTAATCAGAATCTGGTGTTCTATATTTACCCAGACAAGCTCTAATACATGCTCTCTCGAATTTTCTATAATGGTCCATTTTTGAGGGACCAATGTTCCACCATATTGGCGCTGCGTAAGCTATAATCGGTCTTATAAGTAGTTGATAACATATAATTTTTGCTTTGTATTCTAAACTTCTATTATAAAATATTCTATGGTTTGCTTTGAAAGCTTTTTTTGCTTTGTCAAGTTGTATACTATGATGTTTGTTCATTCTGAGCAGATAATCTATATTAACACCTAAATATTTAACTACCTGTTTATTTGGTATTTCAGTTACTACTCCGGTGTCCTCATCCTCTATGCTTATTCTGAATGTTTTTATATGAGGTACCGTTAGTGGTGAAATTTCATTGACTGTCTTTCTAAATAATATTACTTCAATTTTAGTAGGATTAATTTTTAGGTTCCACTCTTTGTAATAACTATATGTGTTCTTAAGTAAGTCTGTGAGTATCCGTTGGATATTAGGGATCTTTTTATCTGCTACATATATTATTTGGTCATCCGCATATGCACTTGTATGAGTTTTGTTACCAGAGTTCAATTGAAATAGGTTTAATATTGCACTATTATATATTATGAATAATATTGGAGCTGTGACCGTTCCTTGTTGCATTCCTTCTTGTATCCTATACTCTGCAGTAGAACTATTAATACCGTCCCAAGTTATAAAGGATTTTCCAAATAACATATCACTTATGAGAAAAATCAATTCCCGAGGAAAGTCATACAAGATAAGTATATAGATAAGACCGTTTAGCCATACTGAGTCGAATGCCTTTTCTTGGTCCAGCAATGCCGCACCAACCAGATATCCCTCAAAGAGGTAACTATTTAAGTCTGACACTAATTTATTTATTGCATGTACTGTTGAGTGTTTGGGTTTAAATCCGAATTGATTATCTGGTATCATCTTGTTTGCATTTACATGCTCCATCAATTTGTTTTTAATGATTCTCTCGAATATTTTACTAATATTAATAGTTAAACTAATTGGGCGATATCCTGTCGGTTTAGTGCAATTCTTCTCCTTCTTCTTAATAGGTAATACCTTTGCTTTTTTCCACCGCACTGGATAGTACGTATGATTAAAACAGTTATTGAAAATTATCGTATAATCTTTGATAACACAACTAGGGACATGCTTCAGAGCTATCATTGGGATATTATTCAATCCTGAAGATGTTTTGTTCTTTGCCATCTTGCATAAAGCTGCCACATCACCATATGCGCATAGCAGAATCCGATTTTTTTCTTCCGATGCTGGAGAGTATGCTAGATTCTTGTCCGTGAATTCCGTTAGAGTTGTATTATTTCTTCTATTGCTTTCCATTGTCTCTTTGATGTTATTTGCTGCGGTATCTGCTAACTGTTTTGTTTTTGTCCCTATATTGGAATATCTTGGAGAATTTATGGATTCAAAATATTTGCCCATTATGTTAAGCTTTGCTATGGGGTTTGAAACATAATACAGTAAACCGCAATTGAAGTGGAACACTTTAATTTTTTTACATATCTGTGAAAGTATGACGGATTTCGAAAAACCAAAGACATATTTTTTAGGAAATTTCCTTCCCGTTCGAATGGTTAAGGTTTTATCCCGATCGGATACAAAATGGCCGAATGGCAGGGGTTGGAGTGAAAAAGTGCATTTTGGAACTTTTTGAAAAATTCGAGATCTAGTAGTTCCGGAAGGAAATTTATATTTCTAATTAGGGCACGAGAGAGAGCATCCTTCGGCATTAAAAAAACACCCCCATTGAACCCCTGTAGGATCACTCTAGGGGGAGTTACACCCCCTTGAAGTGAAAACACTTAAATGGCCATAACTTCCGAACGCGCCGGCCAATCTGGTCCAGTTTTTGCATGATATCATCTTTAATGATACTGCAGATTCTCACAAAATTACTGTTCTCGGAGATGATCCCGTGACGGAGATCTCGAGCTTTCGCAAGCGCACCCGAAGCTTCCCCGCCATTTTTCATTAGGAAAGCGATGAAATAGAAGTTTCATTTTTATCCACGTTGTAGGTGAGGTTTCAACGATTAAAACGCGCTTTTAAACATCCAAATACGAGTACGCTAAGGGGTTAAATGATCCGTTTGAAAAAACGCCTAAATTTTGCGAGTTCCGCTCGAGGTACTCGGGGGACAATCGCTAGGCGCGCGTGGTGGGGATAGTGGGCCGCCCGTGGTGCGGAGAGACGTGTAGCGGGGCAACCGCTCAGGACCGTACGATCCGCTGCGCTGACAATGGAGCATACTAGAAGTTTTTTAAAAATAATAATTAAAACAATTTGTTTGTTTTTTTATTTTTCATTGTTTCTTTTATTTGTTTATTTATTTATTTATTGGTTATTTTATTCAATGATTTTTTCACGTTAATTTTCTTACTTTTTCTTCATATTCTTTTGTATCTTAAACCTCTCAATTACCATGCATAATTTAAATTAAGAATAAAAGAAATATGAAAAATAAAAAAATCTGCCTAGAAAAATTTCCTGAAAAAAAATGCGAGGTCTCCCCCGTACCTCTCATAGCTTAGCGGGAGAGTCATTAATGCTGGAATAAAACATACAAGTGTAAGGCATTGTTTCGTTTCGATTCTGCAGGTACCTTAAATAGATTAACAATTAATTAAAAAAACCTTCCGTCTTCGGCCGTAGAACTCTTTGGTATACCCCATGAGAATTCTACGTTGTCCAACTTTCACCACGAGGAGGTAGATGGATAGGCTCATGGTGTGTAGCTAGTGTAAATAGCAATTGCTACACGCCTTTGAAAGTCGAATGTTTGTGTTGTCACGTGTTATGTTGTGTTGTATAGTGTGGTATGTGTGTGATGTGTTTAGTGATTATGTATTCGGAGATCAGGTCTCCGCGGTTCGTCATTTCCGCAGTATTTTTTGACTCCAAACCCTCTCCGAATACGTGTGCGTGCGTGTAATTGTGTGTGAGAGAGTGTGTTTTTGAATTTAATATTTTAACGAGTTTCCCCGTACTCGTATTAACGTCCGACACCGCGACGGCATACTTTTAATCGCGTTCACGATCGCGTTTTGAGGAATCGCCTGCCATTCCTCGACTATCACCGCTTCTAATTGGTCCAACGTTGCAGGCGGCGGATCGTGAGTGCGAACACGGGATTTTAAAATAGCCCAGATGTTTTCGATCGGATTTAAATCTGGGCTATACGCGGGCCACAAGCATCGTGTAATGTTGTTTACATTTAATAATTCGGAAACGGACTTCTGCGTTAAATGTTTTTGAAGTAAGAGAAGAAACAAATGAAAATCGCAACCGAAAGAAAGGAGGAGACGAATGGGCCCCAATAAGCCATAGGGAGGAGAAGGACAGATAGAAAACAGTGAGCCGTGGGGAAGATAAAAACAGACAGAAACTAATGTAGCCCGAGAAGGAGAAGGACAGATAGAAAACAGTGAGCCGTGGGGAAGATAAAAACAGACAGAAACTAATGTAGCCCGGGGAGGAGAAGGATAGAACGAATACATTGTAAGTTCGATGAGACACACTATACAACACAACATAACACGTGACAACACAAACATTCGCCATTCAAAGGCGTGTAGCAATTGCTATTTACACTTGCTACACACCATGAGCCTATCCATCTACCTCCTCGTGGTGAAAGTTGGGCAACGTAGAATTCTCATGGGGTATACCAAAGAGTTCTACGGCCGAAGACGGAAGGTTTTTTTAATTAATTGTTAATCTATTTAAGGTACCTGCAGAATCGAAACGAAACAATGCCTTACACTTGTATGTTTTATTCCAGCATTAATGACTCTCCCGCTAAGCTATGAGAGGTACGGGGGAGACCTCGCATTTTTTTTCAGGAAATTTTTCTAGGCAGATTTTTTTATTTTTCATATTTCTTTTATTCTTAATTTAAATTATGCATGGTAATTGAGAGGTTTAAGATACAAAAGAATATGAAGAAAAAGTAAGAAAATTAACGTGAAAAAATCATTGAATAAAATAACCAATAAATAAATAAATAAACAAATAAAAGAAACAATGAAAAATAAAAAAACAAACAAATTGTTTTAATTAATATTTTTAAAAAACTTCTAGTATGCTCCATTGTCAGCGCAGCGGATCGTACGGTCCTTGCGGTTGCCCCGCTACACGTCTCTCCGCACCTCGGGCGGCCCACTATCCCCACCACGCGCGCCTAGCGATTGTCCCCCGAGTACCTCGAGCGGAACTCGCAAAATTTAGGCGTTTTTTCAAACGGATCATTTAACCCCTTAGCGTACTCGTATTTGGATGTTTAAAAGCGCGTTTTAATCATTGAAACCTCAGCTACAACGTGGATAAAAATGAAACTTCTATTTCATCGCTTTCCTAATGAAAAATGGCGGGGAAGCTTCGGGTGCGCTTGCGAAAGCTCGAGATCTCCGTCACAGGATCATCTCCGAGAACAGTAATTTTGTGAGAATCTGCAGTATCATTAAAGATGATATCATGCAAAAACTGGACCAGATTGGCCGGCGCGTTCGGAAGTTATGGCCATTTAAGTGTTTTCACTTCAAGGGGGTGTAACTCCCCCTAGAGTGATCCTACAGGGGTTCAATGGGGGTGTTTTTTTAATGCCGAAGGATGCTCTCTCTCGTGCCCTAATTAGAAATATAAATTTCCTTCCGGAACTACTAGATCTCGAATTTTTCAAAAAGTTCCAAAATGCACTTTTTCACTCCAACCCCTGCCATTCGGCCATTTTGTATCCGATCGGGATAAAACCTTAACCATTCGAACGGGAAGGAAATTTCCTAAAAAATATGTCTTTGGTTTTTCGAAATCCGTCATACTTTCACAGATATGTAAAAAAATTAAAGTGATCCACTTCAATTGTGGTTTACTGTATGTTCCGTCTTTTACTATAGTATGTTCTTCCTTTAATACTTCCTCTATCAGTGCCGTGTTATCATCTTTATTGATACTATGATTTTGGATCTTAGGTGGCTCCTTATATCTAAGATATTTATTTAATACTGGAAAAAATTTATTCGGATCTCTGTAGTTGATACTTTTAGCTTTGGCTATCCAATAGTCAGTTTCGGATCTTCTAAATTCTATGCAGAGATTTTTGTTTATTGATTTAATAAGGAGTTTCAGACTATTCAATTGTTGTTTGTTCCCATAAGAAGTAGCAAACAATCTTGTTATCAATCTGGATTTGATTGCTTGTAATTTTTTAATTTTGTTGTTCACATACTTCAGACATCCTCGTTTTTTATCTATTTCAACACGTGGTACTATTATATTTATCGTCTCCAGCATTCTCTTTTCTAATATCAAAATATGAGCGTCTATTTCTTCAATTGACAGATTTCTATTAGCAGGATGTTGGTTCTCATAATTTTTTTCCAGGATCTCCGCAAATTTTCTCCAGTTGGTTCATTTATAGTTGAATCTATGTATCTTCTCCGGGGCTGGTACGAATCCTTTGAATATAAGTTTAGTATCTAAAGCAAAAAGGATCGCGTTATGATCACTGTCGTACGGTACGGTAGTAAGTTTACCCTCCTTTAGTTCTAGCAATTCCATACGAGAGTCCGCTATGCAGTGATCTAGGAATGATCCTGCACTAGGAAATGTCGGTTCAGTTGCAGAATATAGATTTGCTTTGTATGTGATACTGTAATTTTCTTCCCAGTTTACAAGGAGAGTTCCTCTATCATTCGATTTGTGATCCCCCCATTGCGTATGTCTTGCATTTATATCACCAGCTATTATGTAGTATACATTACTATCTCCCAGTCGAAATTCGTGAAATATGTTGTTAAGTTCTTCAAAGAATGTCCTCTTATTATTGCACGCTGCATATACACTGAATATAAGGAGAGAACAGTTAGAGTTCACATTGATTTTAATTACTGTGTATTCAATTATTTTATTTGACGAGGAATTTGGATAAGTGATTGTAGTATAACTTATCTTGTTACTTATTAGGATGGCTGTACCCCCTCCTCTCTTTGACTTTGGTCGATCTGTTCTGATGAACGAGTAATCTTGAAAGCTAAGTTTGTGCTTAATATTTAACTTTGTTTCTGAAATTAGTGCCAGATCAATCTCATTTTTGCTTATGAACTCCTGCAGTTCAAATCTTCTTTTGTTAGCTGCTAATGAATTAACATTAATCGCACAGATTTTTATAATATTTATGGGAGTACCATAAGTACTCTGTAATTCATTGTTATGTATATGATTGGAATGCGCCATTGTTAGAATTCGTATTGGGACATCAGAAACTCGATCTTCCTGGAATTATCAGTGATTTTTTGATCGATTGTTTCTAAATGTGTTATTAGTATGTCCATTATACTAGATTTAAACTTGTTCAATAAGTCTTCCATTTGGGGTAAGTTATTATGTGAATTGTTATCGTTATTATGACTGTAGATATTGTTATGGTTTTGAATATTCTTAATATTGGGGTTAACTATTGTATCGTTGGGTTTTTGGACTTTTGTCTTGATACCCTCTTCTTTTCTTCGTTGCGGCAGAGGTGGGAAATTTTCTCTCTTCTGATCCATGCTCTGAGCATATGTCATGTTAGGGTTGACCAATCTGTCGACTCTCTTCTTACTTTCAGAACGGAGCAGAGTTCTGATACCCCTGGCTTTTTTCTTATATTCTTGCGCCATTACTAGATAAGGGCATCCTCCGTATGATGCTGGGTGATCAGAGCTACCACGGTTAATACATTTTAGAGCACTTAGCGACTCGTTGTCTACTGGGCAACTGTTCCCTTCATTTTTAGGACCATGGTTTTGTCCACACTTCACACATCTATAATCCAGATGACAGTTTCTGCTCGCATGTCCCACCCTTTGACATCGTTTGCACTGGAAGATGAGTTTCTTCTTAATCTTCTCCCAACGAACTGTTTGGTTCATCATATATTTCAAACGAGTTAATGCTGCCGCTTTGCTATCTGGTGCCAATTGAATGATGAAATGGAACTTACTTATATCTTTTCTATCATATTGCAATTTAGACACTTGTACTATTTTTACATCTTCTAATTCACGATTAATAATGTATTGCTTTACATCTTCCTCACTATAATCATGAGAGATACCTTTTAGGATTAAAGTTTTTGTCTTATGTTCTTTCGGTGTATATGTATAAAACTGCTTTTTGGAATCCTCCAGATTCTTTTTAATTTTGCTATATACATCCGTGGATGCCGCCATAATACTTATGTAATCCTCATTAACTTTTCGGGGAGAGTACGATTTCCGTGGCGCCTCAATTTGACTACTGGATTTTCATCTATGGACAAAAAAAAGTGATTTTCAAGAATAAAAAAAAGTCAATTTCGTCTTAGTTTACGAGATACACGGCTTTCATTTATGGCACAAATTCTTTACCACGAGGCAAGGTCAGGTTAGGTTAGGTGGGGATACTACGAAAATATAGGCGATCAAAGAATTACTATTACGTACGCTATGAGAGGTTCCACTGTACTTTCAAACTAAACTATATAGACGTTTCCTTGTATTCCATTACCCCGTACCAAGTTCACATTTTCAATTTTACTGTTGCTAAAGCTAGATTATGATAGGTTAGGATAGGATAGAACTACAATGCAGTAATTATACTGATCCTCGTGGTGTTTTGGATAAATATAAATTGTCGGCGACCGAGCGAAGCGAGGGAGTCCGACTACACATAGACTAATGCTGCGATGGACTTGTATATACATAGTTGGACTAGGCTAGAACAGGGTAGGTGAGGCTAAGTTAGAACTCCAATGCTGCTATGGATTAAAAAAGGTTAGTATTCAAACGTTATCAAGCTTAAATGGACTCTTTGAGAAGTGGTCGTTTCAGGAAAATGTTCACAATTCAATATTACATACGAATTATGTAATATTGAACATTGGAATGTGGGAAAACGCGATACGGGATACGTGGAAACATTATATGGAAAACAGGATCCGAGGAAATGGAATATGGGGAAAAGATTCATACGGGGAAACGGGGTACGGTGAAACGGTAGACGTGGGAATGTACATACGGGAAAATGGATACGGTCAGATGTCTATGGCCCGAGTGAATTTTTTGTTATATTGATTTTAGAGAAAAATCTCAAAAAATAATAGTTTTATAATAAAAATGTATGGGAGATAAAAGATGTCATTTTTTACAAGCTACAATTATTATTTAAAACTTTTTTCTCTAAGATTAATATTTAGCGAAAAAATATCGAAGAAGTATTTTTTTTGGCATTGCTCTAGCTCCGCCCCTAAGCCGAAAATGAACTTTTTTCAGTTTTGAAAAAATATTTCTCTCCATCAAACTGTGACCGTCTCATGGTCCAAATGTGGGGCCTCGGAAATCGTAGTATTGCCGGTTAGGTTAGAATGAGAGTGGGTGGGTGGGTGGGTTTAGGCTCTTTAGTTTCTTTAGATTCTTTAGGATCTTTAGGTAGTTAGTTAGGTTAGGTTAGTTAGTTTTTCATTTATTTTATTTTTTTCGGGAGGGTGATTTTATCCTTAATCGTGGAACGAGCTTGCGAGCAGAGCAAAAGAACCCGCATCATTATGTTCTTTACGGCCGCGTATCTCGTAAACTAAGGCGAAATTGACTTTTTTTTATTCTTGAAAATCACTTTTTTTTGGTCCATAGATGAAAATCCAGTAGTCAAATTGAGGCGCCACGGAAATCGTACTCTTGCCAACTTTTCTCACCCAGAACTCTTTCTCTGTTGTACCTCCTTCTAATATCATCTTTATTGTATCTTTTATTATCATTTCGTAAACATGTATTGGTGGTGGCTTTGGTTTAGACTTAATCCAGTCATTATTATTTTTATCAGAGTTTGATTTATTTCTATTCTGCATCTGACTGCTTGACCGTTGGTTATTACTTTTAGACGTATTTTGTGACACTTCCTCAGTGTCCATAACCAGAGACGAGTGGGGAGATGCACAACGCTCCGGTTTCAGGCGACAGAGATGAGTGGGGAGCAGTAGGGAGATGCACAACGCTCCGGTTTTAGGCGATACCAAAAGCATGGCGCTAAATCGTAGCGGCGAGTCTGGAAGTAGGATTTCGTGTTCATCGCCTCTGTCGATGTTACAGATTTCGCGTAGCCGCGCGGGCCATGATCATCGTTCCAGCCGATATTGCAGTCAGCGAAAATGAATGGATTGCTCGGTGGTGGGGAGAAAGTTGCCGCCCCTCACAAACCGTTCTTGAGAAACACGCGGTGCAGCAAGGTCTTCCGTCCAACCGAACGCTGCTGGTTACGGGTTCGATCCCCCATGAAGAACTCTTTTTTCATCTTTTTTTTTTTCATTTTACTACAAACATTGTTCAAGGTTCCTCTCTTTTACCTTTCTAGGTTGCCCAAATTTTTTTTAAGTTTATATATTGTAACCTTACTCGCACGATACGGTTCTCTGGATCGTGCTAAAAAGGCGGGTTCGAGCCAGAATCGACTGTTAGGAAATTAGGATAAATATCAGGCGGAACAAATGAAAGTGAGATTTTGTTTTACAAATTATAAAGAAAAATATATTATCCTACAATGGAATACAATTAGTGTTAGTGCAGGTCCAGCCTATAGAATGCTGGCTGTTAGTAAGCGAACAATAGATATCTACGCAAGCGGAAAGTAAGAATGAATATAAATGATAGATACAAATGATTAGTGTTCGGAAAGCAAATTGTATACATATGATAGTAAGACGCGGTTTCCCTACACGATATGTCTGACGGGAACGGAAATAATAGGTGCGTCTACTCTCGTGTGATTCTATTTTGACTCTAGTTGTTTTTCTATAACTGAAATACGGAATCGTGTCTGAAAGCAGCCTCCGACCAGCGGAATTTGATTACAGAGTTGACTCGTTAGAATATAAGCGTCGTGCTGTTGAGCAGTCTTCCTCTAGGGAACTCGTGATCACAGGTAGACGTGGTCCTATCTAAAACAACGTTGCTATCTCGGCGAGGTGAGAAGTCTCATTCGCAGAGTAGCTAGTTGTGCAAGTCTTTAAATAAAATTATGATGGCATGTATAGCGGAAACGGCACAATGATGAAATGTGTCAAAGTGACGGCCCAACTAGAATGCAGAGATTGATTCTATCTGGTAGAAGAGACGGTTTGCTCCCTACCCGAGACGGTTTGCTCGATTACAAGAGTAGAAGTACCTTTAGAAATTATGGTCAAGTGGGACGGTTTGCCCGCTTGCCCGAGACGGTTTGCTCGTTTACTTTACTAAAGATAACCTAGCTAGCTCAGGTGATAGAATGCTCGAGTCGCGAAACGTCGCTGTTTATATACCCGTCAATGGTAGGCCAGGGGGCCTGAGAGGTGCGGAAGAATTGAGCGTCGCGATGCCTACGAATTGTTATTACTTGATATTTAGGGTTATTCGGGTTAGCGGGATCTTATTGTTACCGCGATACGAATATCCTCTGATGTATAGGTTACAATATATATATTTTTTAAATTTGATCTATGACAGAATCTACTAATATTTTAAACGCCCGCTCGTGCCGTGCGAGCGGCGACTTGAGCGATTGCGGGTCCTCTCTCCCTGAGGGGTCTGCTATTGCTGTTACTGCTGCTGCTGGTTCTTATAATCTTGTAAATACTTTTTTATTTGCAATCTTCAGTTCCAGCGCCCAGTGTAAACTCAATAAGATTTACTATGAAAAAATAATTAGCTCACTTCATTACCTGAAATCAATAATCTTGAGAAGCAAATATGGAAATGAGCATTATCTCTGTCGGTAATTGTTGGTCCACGTGGAGAAGGGTGGCGCGAAAGTTCTTAACTGGTGTACATCTTCATATTATTCTGCTTATATGTAAAGTAAACGAAACGACAATAGTAAGCAGTTGAATAAACGATCAAACTGTAGAAATACAACTTCCGAAACAAGTAAAACAAATAGATGTTTCTGGCGTCTGGCTAGTGCACCCGGTTACGAATCGGGAGATCTATGGTTCGAGACCCCTCTATGGAGAGCATTTTCTTTTTACAAAAAAAAATGTACTTTTGCAAATGGGATTAACAGATTAAAGAGTATATCCAATTAATTTATTTATCTTATTACAAAAAAGGCATAAACAACGACAACCTGTGGGCTTCCACATCACCCAAGAGGTGCCGCAGTCGATGCGTTCCCATTATTTAACGTAGCGGGTCTCCAGTAGGCCTATACTACGATCGGCCTATACTATTTTTTAAGGTTCTTCTCTTTTAAACTTTCTCGGTTGCCCAAACTTTATTTTAAGCTTATACAGTCTCCACCAAAATCTGAAAAGCCCGCTCGTGAGGCGCGACTTCCTCTCACCGCGGCTGGCGAGGAGAGCGGCTGCGGGTTCTCTCCCCCTGAGGTGCCCGCCCGCGCCTCTGCTGATGTTGTTGTTGCTGCTGCTGCTGCTGCTGTTGTTGTTGCTGCTGCTGCTGGCCCCCCCCCTCCTCTTCCTCCAGCGCCAATTTTTTTTCGTCTTACCTGTAACAAATTAAGAAAAAAATATACAACTAGAATATGAATAATTATGAACTTATCGATACATACCAGTTGTTGGCGGTGGTGGCGGCGGCGGAGTTGGTGGCGGCGGAGTTGGTAGCGGCGGAGGTGGCGGCGGCGGACGTGGTGCTGGCCCCGGATCACCTACAACCTCCATAGCAGTGCTATAACCATAAAATATATTAATATTATTGGCTACTTTTCTTTAATGATTTTCAGTAACCGATATAAATACATACGACTCGTCAGTAAAAACAACTGCTTTGAGCAGTTTTATTTCATCCTCTAATGATGAACTAGACTGAAAAGGAAAATCATTTTCTATTATTTCACAATATTCTCTCTCGCAAAATCGTTCATAGTAATAAAATAAACAAGAGACGTGTTGCGTCTTGTTTCCTTATAATTATTTCAGAGCTACTTACCATGATGCTGCTGTCTTGGGGACTGCGGACGAACTGACGCTGCAGGCCCCAATGTGTATTGCTAGTCGCGCGATAGTTGGCAACATTGTTGCAGATGCCCGTTCAGACTCGATCCGTCAGATTCCTAGACTGTTGTGTTGAAGGTGCCAGTACGTGATCTCACTAGACCGAGACATTGGACGGGCTTAATTAATTTCTTAATTATTAAGAAGTGATTTAGTGAAAAATTGAACAGTAATGGATAAAAAGGAGCGCATTTACGATCGTTGTGCATAAGTAGTAGGTGGTGCACTATGGCGACCCCCACTCCTATCCCCACTCCCATCCCCACTCCTTTTCCCCCACTCCGCGGCTCTGGCTGCCGTGGTGCAGGGTGACAGGTGCGGGGTGACAGGGGGGGATGGAGCGCAGAGGCCATCATAGTGCACCGCTGTATATTGGTTATTACTATTATTATTATTTATTATTTGAGATAATAATTGGTTATAAGTATTATTCGCATATACATTTTTAAAACATTGAACATATATAACATTAAGAGTAGATATAATCTATATAAATTTTACAATATTACAAATAGCCCCATAGAAAACGTAAGCGAAGGGTTAAATGCTTCTACGACCACAAATTGATATTGGGCGTATGCCTGCGTCGTGTAAGAGGGTGGCCAATCACTGTGATGGTAGAAAATTTCACAGCACAGTGAAACACATTGGCAGGGTACCCATCAAACCCCGTCCGCCTCCGAATCGCGGTTTGCATGCAATTATTATTTATATAATTATTGCTAATTACTCACCAGGCTTATGCTGCGCTACCGTACACATCGTGGTGCTCGGCGTTAAAAAGGGGCACACTAATAGTGTATTCGGGCCGGGTCACTATTGGCGCAATTGCAATGCCTTCGCCACAAGCCGCCTGCAATACGGAAGGGCCCCTCAACCTTGACATTTTCAAGTCCGTGTAGACGGCACTCTATTTACAATGTCGGTGCAACACAGCAAAGAAGCTCTGCGTAATACAGATATTGGCCCTCAATAAAAATGGTTTCATTAATGTCCACCAGCAGAACTTCTGATCAGCCGTCCTCGTCGGCACTGATAATTTCAGCGCGGTCCACTGTATACGATCTCACTATAATACACGGCATATTAGGAGATAAGGCCTGTTCAATGGGTTCTCCCCTGCGCTGCACTACATAAATATCGTATAACCACTCCTTTAGTTGACGATACGCAGCCCTCATTTCATTGGTCTGAACTATAATTTTGTTTGGTCCTCTATGTGAAATATTTTGCACCAAAAATCGAGTCCAGAGCATAGCAATCGTAACGCGGGAACATTGTTCAAATTATTATATAATGCACAAAAATACTTTCAAAAATTTACAGAACGGATACGATTGTTTATGCAGTCACGGCGCGTCATGAAGAGAGACTAAAGGTCGAGGATACTGCACTGAGAGACGTGTAGACAAATATGCTGAATTGCAAACATATACAATTAATGAGCTACTCGTATCAATTTCATTGTGCAGCTGCAGGCATCGCGCGTACCTCTCATGACAGGGTAGAAGTAACCGCAAGAAAAGAATGCTGAATTGAAAAACAAAATGTGAAGACGCTTCAGAGTTTACAGTGCATGCTCTATATATTGTAACACGAAGGTTACAATAGACCCCCTCCGCTCCCCTGGCTCGAGGTCCCACAGGCCTTGAGGTTCGCGTTCCTAGTTGATAAGTATTGCGTACTGTACATTGTATTTCTTTAGTGTTTTAGGCTTACGGCATTTAGAGATAAGATCCCTCCCCTCCACCCTTCCCTCCCTACCACCATTCCTGTAGGACCCTGGCTCGGGGACCATCGTCGAGGACCAACAACACCCACCATCACCAAAGACACCGTCGTGGACCTGCTACGAGGACAGCATCCCTGGAAGGAGCAAGAGAGTGGCTACGTTGCCGAGGCAGCGGAAGGCAGGGATGGCATGGGCAGGAGGACCAGCTGATTCGGCCGCAGGGCAACGACGCCACCACAGCCCACCACGACCACCACGATTATGCAGCCCCGGTGCAGTCCCGTCACACGGGCAAGAAAAACATCCCGTGTGACAGCGGCGGAGCCCTCTCCCTCCGAGTTCCCGGACGTGCCCGGGAGGATTTTGACAGGCCCTGGAGGCCGCCATATTTACCGGCGCGCGCAGCCAGCCCGCGGGCCGGCGACGCCAGCACCGTGTTGCCGCCACGAGGCCCTGGAAGGCCCGGCGGCGCTGCCAACTTCAAACGGACCAATGCCCTGCCATGCCGGAACTGCCGACCAATGCCAGAGCACGTAGCCCTCTCAGCTGAGCAGCCACCACCAATCAGCGAGGCCCTGGAGGCCCACGAGGACCAAACGACCGGAAATCTTCTTCACTTCGAGCCAGACCGCGAGTACAGAGTGTGTGAGCGAGATATTATTGCGAAAAGTCTAGAAGTGCGAAAGTCGAGAGTATAGAAAAGAGCGTTGGAAGAGTGAAAAGGAACGAGGGAGCGAGTGGAGAACAGCGAGTGAAAGTTGGAGTGAGTGGATAATAGGAGATGAAAGGGAGAACAAGGGAAGGATAGAGAGTGAGAGACTGAGCGAGAAAGGATCGTTGGATATCAGTGTGACGAGCGTAAAGCGTGAGTACACTTGCGTGATTGCATTTCCTCCCTTTATACCCTTTTGTTCCTTCTCCCCTAGAATTGGCGTAGAGTTTGTAAGTCCCTTCAGGACACCGTTAGCCGGCCCACGTGGCCCAGCACTGTGCGTAGTTCCTTTGCAGTTCCGACGGGCCTTCTGTCCCCACCCTCGAGGCCCGTGGTATATTGCGTGCGCCCTAGATTTAGTATTTCTGCGTTCCCTTTGAAGCCCTCCGTGCCCTTCCTTTTCCAACACCTGCCCTCCTCTAATCCCATAACCGAGGTAATTTTGTAAGAAGCCATTTTGCGTTCGGGAACCTGCCTCCCTGAGATCCCCTCACCTCTCCCTTCGCTAGCCTAGCCATCTCCCATCAAGTAAACAATCGAGGACCTTGCGAGGTCACTCGCGGTGCTACACCGTTACAGTAGCTGGCGCCCAAAACCATCCATATCCGAGTCCCCAGCTGATCGCCCTCCCCTGCCCCGCCTGCCCCCTCCAACCTCCCTCCCAAGACCACCGCGTGCTCCTGCGTGAGCCCCGCTTAGTATTAGTCCGATTATATTTTCTTTTCTAGTCTTGATTTCTTTAAGGTTCTATTTTCTTCTGTATTGGCATTTGCGTTATTAATTATATTCTTTTCTTAGTCCACCCAGAGTTCCCCTTTCTTTTCGCGTTCCCCTTCTTTTCCCTCTTGCGATAGCTGATCAAGAGACTCGGTCGAGTCTCGCGCCAAGTACAGGCAACCGGCTGTACAGGGCGCAGCTCGCCGAGACTCTTTACTTGAGTCAACTCTTATACCTGTGTTTGGAACGAAATATCTTATTAACCGCTATACATGAGAAAAAGTTATTGATACATTCACTATAGGAATTGAGGGTCCTGAATTGATTGCCACCACGTTCCATACGATTAGTATACGAGATCAGGGTGTATTGAGATGGCGAGCGAGATGATTTTATTTCAGTTCCGTCGTCGTCGTCGTCGTCGTCGTCGTCGTCGTCGTCGTCGTCGTCGTCGTCGTCGTCGTCGTCGTCGTCGTCGTCGTCGTCGTCGTCGTCGTCGTCGTCGTCGTCGTCGTCGTCGTCGTCGTCGTCGTCGTCGTCGTCGTCGTCGTCGTCGTCGTCGTCGTCGTCGTCGTCGTCGTCGTCGTCGTCGTCGTCGTCGTCGTCGTCGTCGTCGTCGTCGTCGTCGTCGTCGTCGTCGTCGTCGTCGTCGTCGTCGTCGTCGTCGTCGTCGTCGTCGTCGTCGTCGTCGTCGTCGTCGTCGTCGTCGTCGTCGTCGTCGTCGTCGTCGTCGTCGTCGTCGTCGTCGTCGTCGTCGTCGTCGTCGTCGTCGTCGTCGTCGTCGTCGTCGTCGTCGTCGTCGTCGTCGTCGTCGTCGTCGTCGTCGTCGTCGTCGTCGTCGTCGTCGTCGTCGTCGTCGTCGTCGTCGTCGTCGTCGTCGTCGTCGTCGTCGTCGTCGTCGTCGTCGTCGTCGTCGTCGTCGTCGTCGTCGTCGTCGTCGTCGTCGTCGTCGTCGTCGTCGTCGTCGTCGTCGTCGTCGTCGTCGTCGTCGTCGTCGTCGTCGTCGTCGTCGTCGTCGTCGTCGTCGTCGTCGTCGTCGTCGTCGTCGTCGTCGTCGTCGTCGTCGTCGTCGTCGTCGTCGTCGTCGTCGTCGTCGTCGTCGTCGTCGTCGTCGTCGTCGTCGTCGTCGTCGTCGTCGTCGTCGTCGTCGTCGTCGTCGTCGTCGTCGTCGTCGTCGTCGTCGTCGTCGTCGTCGTCGTCGTCGTCGTCGTCGTCGTCGTCGTCGTCGTCGTCGTCGTCGTCGTCGTCGTCGTCGTCGTCGTCGTCGTCGTCGTCGTCGTCGTCGTCGTCGTCGTCGTCGTCGTCGTCGTCGTCGTCGTCGTCGTCGTCGTCGTCGTCGTCGTCGTCGTCGTCGTCGTCGTCGTCGTCGTCGTCGTCGTCGTCGTCGTCGTCGTCGTCGTCGTCGTCGTCGTCGTCGTCGTCGTCGTCGTCGTCGTCGTCGTCGTCGTCGTCGTCGTCGTCGTCGTCGTCGTCGTCGTCGTCGTCGTCGTCGTCGTCGTCGTCGTCGTCGTCGTCGTCGTCGTCGTCGTCGTCGTCGTCGTCGTCGTCGTCGTCGTCGTCGTCGTCGTCGTCGTCGTCGTCGTCGTCGTCGTCGTCGTCGTCGTCGTCGTCGTCGTCGTCGTCGTCGTCGTCGTCGTCGTCGTCGTCGTCGTCGTCGTCGTCGTCGTCGTCGTCGTCGTCGTCGTCGTCGTCGTCGTCGTCGTCGTCGTCGTCGTCGTCGTCGTCGTCGTCGTCGTCGTCGTCGTCGTCGTCGTCGTCGTCGTCGTCGTCGTCGTCGTCGTCGTCGTCGTCGTCGTCGTCGTCGTCGTCGTCTTCGCACGTCCATCGCATTTTTTACACGACAGATGGCGCTGACTGCTGTGCCTTCTTTACCTATTTGTACACTGTATGGTGGTAGTAATTTACGAATACACAATACAATCAAATACACTTTATAAGTGAAGCTACCGTTCATACCGAATTTCCAGTTAGTATAAGGGTGCTTTCACAACAGTATAGAATTATCCAGTTTTTAATAGCATTCATGTGCAGCGCGCGTATATGGGTTTATGTATATGTGTGCTTTGGCATAATTTCTCGTATTTTAGGTGACAGATTGACCAACTGTTCTGCTTCGTAGTTTTCTATATCTAGATGGCCGACGTGGAAGTCCAGGGTGTCCAGGTATTCCGCTTCGTAGTTTTCTGTATCTAGGTGTCGGATGTGAAAGTCCAGGGTGTCCAAGTATTCCGCTTCGTAGTTTTCTGTATCTAGGTGTCGGATGTGGAAGTCCAGGGTGTCCAGGTATTCCGCTTCGTAGTTTTCTGTATCTAGGTGTCGGATGTGGAAGTCTAGGGTGTCCAGGTATTCCGCTTCGTAGTTTTCTGTATCTAGGTGTCGGATGTGGAAGTTCAGGGTGTCCAGGTATTCCGCTCCGTAGTTTCTTGTATCTAGGTACTGGATGAGGAATTCCAGGGTATCCAGGTACTCCGCTTCGTAGTTTTCTGTATCTAGGTGTCGGATGTGGAAGTCTAGGGTGTCCAGGTATTCCGCTTCGTAGTTTTCTGTATCTAGGTGTCGGATGTGGAAGTTCAGGGTGTCCAGGTATTCCGCTCCGTAGTTTCTTGTATCTAGGTACTGGATGAGGAATTCCAGGGTATCCAGGTACTCCGCTTCGTAGTTTTCTGTATCTAGGTGTCGGATGTGGAAGTCCAAGGTGTCCAGGTATTCCGCTTCGTAGTTTTCTGTATCTAGGTGTCGGATGTGGAAGTTCAGGGTGTCCAGGTATTCCGCTCCGTAGTTTCTTGTATCTAGGTGTCGGATGTGGAAGTTCAGGGTGTCCAGGTATTCCGCTCCGTAGTTTCCTGTGTCCAGGTGTTGGATGTGGAAGTCCAGGGTTTTCCGCTCCGTAGTTTCTTGTACCTAAGTGTAGGACGCAGAAGTCCAGAAAAGTGTGCAACAAGCTTTGGCGCTTCGCTCAAACTATAGTATCCTCTTTGATGTTCGCACGGCCTAAGGTACAAGGCCTGAAATAATCCAGCATACTCTCCTCTCTTACATTTACCACACGGCTTCAACAAGCTGGACACCATTAACGACGCTTATATGCATTGAAGATTACATTTTCTTTAAAAATTTGTATATGTCTTTATGCATTTCTAGAAAAAGGGACTTACAAATTAAATTTATATGCCATTAAACATTTTCGACACCGCAATATATTTTTCTGATTAGCAACATCATAATGCATTTACATTTTATATCTGTGACAATATAGATTTCAGTGCTTAGAGCGTCTATGTTCCGTTGAACAACAAAAACTTGTGATATCCCCCAAAAAACACTTACGTGTAAAAAACTACGCCAAGTACAGGTGTGCTGTGTATTCCTCTAATAAAAAGTATTGATATCAGATTATTGAGGCCAAGTACATAAGTCACTACATGTTTGCCTATTATATGATCTAGCACTGGCCCATCATTTTAATTGTATTTTTAAAATTTCCTATAACGTTTTCACTACTCTTTTACATTACTACTGTTTCTCGTAGTTGATTATGAATTAATGGTTATTTAATAACTAATCAAACTTTAGCTGATTCCTTATCGAGTACTACTTGGCGGGTCCGTGCCAGAAATTCCAAAGTACTTACTTTCAACGTACTAATAGTATCCTAAAATTATATGTTTGTTATTAAGATTTTACCGTGATTATTATTAACGAGTTATCGTTAATAAGCACGATGTAGAAAGTTGACATTGGTTTTGAGTTTAATGACTGGCATTATGAATGCAAATTTATATCAAGAATTGCACGGACCCGCCAAGTAGTACTCGATAAGGAATCAGCTAAAGTTTGATTAATTATTAAATAACCATTAATTCATAATCAACTACGAGAAACAGTAGTAATGTAAAAGAGTAGTGAAAACGTTATAGGAAATTTTAAAAATACAATTAAAATGATGGGCCAGTGCTAGATCATATAATAGGCAAACATGTAGTGACTTATGTACTTGGCCTCAATAATCTGATATCAATACTTTTTATTAGAGGAATACACAGCACACCTGTACTTGGCGTAGTTTTTTACACGTAAGTGTTTTTTGGGGGATACATTTTACTGCGCGGGGTTCCCTTATTCCTGATTCCACTCCTGCCCAAGAGAAGGACAGCACGGTCCTTACGATTTGCTCTCTCTTTCTATTCCCGATTACACTCTCTGCAGCTACAGTGAGCAGTCCAGTACTATATGTCGATGACCGGGTGGCACTGTAAAGCGTGTGTTTTCTATTGTCGACGCGTCATCTGGACGGAGAAGCCTCGAACCATACCCACGTTTTTGATTGGTCGAGCGTATCTATCAAAGTACTCTAAGGGTGTATTCCGAAATGTAACCGTTGCAACCAGGTGTTGTGCCGTAACGTCTCGATAACGAAGGTGTTCGATAAGAGAGGTTAGGGCTAGGATATTTTTGGGATCGTTGCCGGTTAAGGAGTTAGAACTCGCGTGAATATAACAAAACAGAATAGGTTTATTGAAATGATTAAGTGAGTGTACAGTATGTCGACGTACGTCGACTTGGAAAATATAGTCACCGTTAATTCAATTGACTATCTTCTATTTCGGGTCTACTCTCGAGACCACCTTATCCGTACGGATTCTAAACGTAGACTGTCGATTTTCGGATGTGCAGCCATAAGCTGGACTTCCGAAAAGTGATTATTGTGCGATTTTATTATTTCTTCATTTCGGTTGCCAGGCCGCCTTTAGTTCTGACTTAGCACATTGCTGCACGCGCGGACTTCCGGCCTGGCATATTTCTAGGGAAACGGGAGACTCCCAGCGCAACATCCCTCCCCCCTTAAAGAAATCGCACAATTTTTACACGGCGTTCGCCTCGGGTGGTTACTACCTTAGTGGAGCGCAGCTTCCATGACTATTTTGGGTACAATCGGATACAATTCCCTTAAGATTATCGGGGGCGTCCGCTCGTAGCATTGGTTCTGTCTTGCACGTCCTGGTCGGCCCAGCGAAGACGCCTGTCGCGTGCTCTATTTAATGCCGCTATGAGGTCATCTGGCCTTGATTCCAGCGGTTCCAGCTGGATGTTCACCGCGGGCGAGACAGAGTTCGGCGTGAGAGCCGGTGCCGTTGGCGTCGAGTTACGCTTACGCGTGTAACACATATACACGGCAAGACAAACCAATGCTATGGGCGCTATCGTACTTAATGAGTAAAGCCCTAGATTATGATAATGTTGCTCCAGGTGTTGGTCATCATAGTCTAGGCTTTCCTTAATTTTAGACACTTGCGTCCCGAGGCGCGCTAACTCCTCGGGGTCCCGTAACACTTTAACTAGTTCCACTTTTCCGGTATCACTGGTCACTCGCGGGGGAATAACTTGGTCCATCCCAGATAGTGTGAGATTGAAGGGGGGCAAGTAATCCTCGTTGGCGACCTGGGTGATGCGTCGGATGGTTTGCAAGCTGAAACTACGGGCGGTTACCGTACATACGCCTACCAAAGCCAATATACCTATGTTCTTTAATACTTCGTGAGACGCGGGGTTTCCGTCGCAGGTAATACTGACTGGTAAGTCGGTGGGCGCTACAAATAACCATTTACCCGGCTGATGCATCGTGATCATCAGTACATGGTCGAACTTGGTGACCCGCTTCGGGCAGTGAAGTCCGTTGTCCGTGTCTAATTTCGCAAACGTCAGCACTTCGCACGGCGCTGAGCTCGTCAGGGGAATAGACGGATGCAGAGGGATACAAATGTACCTATTAGAGAATTGTTTACAATTCCTCAACTCCAGGCTGGTCATTCGCAGGAAGTTTCGATTTTCCTGGTCCACGATCGCGAGGTCTTCGGAGGTGTCTAAGTAGTAATACGTTCCGTTCTCCGACCTCACTGGTATCGGGTGTACCTTGCTTACGCTGTACCTCTTCGGGCTTATCAACGGAAAGTCGAGTACGACGACGATGGCATTCCCTTGACTGAAGGCCTTCGTATCGGCCAGTTTCATTAGGGTGGCCGCTTGGTTTCGTTCGATTGGCACAGGGAACCCAGTTCCCGCTGGTAAGTGTGGCAGTGCATCCGTGAGGTATCCTATCAGTTTTCTCGGTGGTAGCACCGCTGCACTCACTTTGCCGCTCGAAATCTCGACTATTAGTCCAACTAAGTCTTTTACGTCGTTTCGTAGTGCCTCGACTATCACGCTTAGGGCGGTGAGGCCCTCATCCAGCCTTTGTTCCTTCATTATTATGCTCATGTCTGCCGTCAGTGTAAGGTTGACACGGGCGATGAGTTCTTGGAGAGCCAGTTCGTTGCTCTGCACGTTAGTGAAGGAGGCGTTGAAGAGGTGCAATGTGGACTCGACCACCTGTAATTGGCCTTTCATACTCTCCTTCAGCGTCCGCTGGTTGGAGCGTATGGCGGCAATTTCCTGGTTGATCCTTTCCGCGTCCGCGGCGTCCATGTTTCCTGTGATGGACTTTATGATCGAACCGAGCCCGTCGATCAATCCCCTGCGTTTGAGCGCTGAGTCCGGTTTCACGAGGTCGTGAACCGTTCCCATTCCGTCTTCTATTTTCTTCACCATCCTGGTCACGGAATCTGCGATGGCCGGACAGAAGGGGTCATCTCTTCCCTGTTTCTCGCAGATGTCTAGTAGCAGTTGCAGGTTAGCGCTGACGTCGGCTTCCCGTTTCATGACTGCAGCGAGATCCATGGTGACGGCTAGTCTCCATGTGGCCTTGGCTTCCGAGAGGTACGGCGCAGGAGGTTTCTGTGCCGTCAGACGGTCGAGGCCCTGTGGAGCCTCGGCGACTTTGCCGGGGAAACGGATCCACCGGATTTCTTGGGGCTTGTCCGCCTGTTTAATGACGAGTGCCCTACCTGCGGGCGAGGATTATAAGGCGTGCGCCGTAATAAATTGAGTGTATGCTTATCCTCAAATGCCGTGTTCTGGAATTTTCCTGTTCGTCCTCCGGCTGTGGCCATCCCGCTTTCTTCTTAGTGCTCAGTGAAGTTCTTTAGGCGGTTCGCGTGAACTAACATGGTCTTCCGACCCATCTTTATAGTGTAGTTAACCGCTGAATTTCTCGCGATTACTTCGTACGGGCCTATCCACTTCGGGGTCAATTTAGCTGAACGCCCGCGCCGTACGGCTTCGTTGTGGAGTAGGACCCTATCTCCAATGCGGTATTCTTCGATTTTCGCTTTAGCATCGTAGGTCAGTTTCGACCTTTCTTTGGCGTCACGTACGTTAGCCCCGGCTACCGTCCATGCGGCGCGTAGCCTTTCCCTCAGTTCTTGTGCGTAGTCATCTAGGGAGTAGGAGTTTCGCGGCTCCTGTTTCACCGCTGTCGGGAGCTCGGCTTCCCGACCGAACACTAGCGTATACGGCGACAATCCGGTCGCCGTATGAGGCGTAGTATTATAAGTGAACATCGCGTATCGTAGCCATTCGTCCCAATTTCCTTGATCCTCATCTATGTAGTTCTTAAGGTATTCCGCGAGCGTGCGATGCGATCGCTCCAATGCGCCGTTGCTTTCCGGATGGTATGCAGTAGTCTGGATCTTCTTAATTCTCAGCAACTTGCATACCTCCTTGAAGGTTGAACTCAGGAAATTCGTTCCTTTGTCGGAGAGTATCGATTCTGGCGTTCCATATCTACATATGATCTCTTCAACGAGGGCTTTCGCCACGGTTCTGGCTTCTTGGTTGGGAATGGCTACTGCCTCACTGTATTTGGTGAGGGCATCCTGAAAGGTAAGTATGTACTTGTTTCCGGATGCTGTCTCTGGCAACGGTCCTACTATGTCGACCGCTGCCTTTTCGAAGGCCCGTGCGGGTGTGTCCGTTATTATCATTGGGACCCTTCCTTTCTTACGCAGTTTATTCACCTGGCACTTACGGCACGTAGAGATGTGATCTTCCAATTCCTTTCGGATTCCTGGCCAGTCGTACTTCATTCGAATACGCTGTAGCGTCCTCTTGACGCCCTGGTGCCCTCCTAAAGGGGCATCGTGGTACTCCTTAACGATTTTCTCACGGTCTTCTACCGTGGGGCAGGTTACGCCGTTGCCATAGTCGAGTTCGTCGTTCGAACTGCTGTCCTCTTCTTGACAGGACGATGAGCCTTCGCTCTGCTCTTCCGAGCTTTTCTCCTTGCGGGTTCCTGCGCTATCTCTGCCCCAACCGCACGGCTTTGTGCTGGGACGTTCAGAGTCCTTCGCGCTTTCTTCTGGCCCTAGGCTGCCGTTCGGCTCGGAGGTTCCCCTCGCCTTCTTCTGGGCCCTTGTCGTAGCGTAAATACGACTTAACGCGTCCGCGTTAGTGTTTCGTTTCCCGGCCTTGTACTCCACGTCAAACTCATGTTCCGATAGTTTAATTCTCCATCGCATGAGTCGGGAGCCCGGGTCTTTGACTCCAAACAGCCAAGTGAGCGGCTGGTGATCCGTCACGACCTTGAACCGGGTGCCGTAGATATACGGTCGGAACTGTGCTATCGCCCATACGATGGCGAGTAGCTCCTTTTCGGTCGTGGTGTAGTTGAGCTCCGCTTTAGATAGCGTTCGGCTTGCATAGCAGATTGGCAGGTCTTCTCCGACCTTGCCTTGAGACAAGATTGCGCCGATTGCCCTGTCGGACGCATCTGTTGTCACGATAAAAGGCTTCTCAAAATCCGGATATTGTAGAATCGGTGCGGATGTCAGTGCCCTTTTTAATTCTTCAAACGCGGCATCTCGAATCGCAGTCCATTCAAACTTTGTGTCCTTTCG
The DNA here is from genome assembly GCA_963971525.1 of Cephus spinipes. Classification (NCBI taxonomy): domain Eukaryota; kingdom Metazoa; phylum Arthropoda; class Insecta; order Hymenoptera; family Cephidae; genus Cephus; species Cephus spinipes. The sequence goes on from OZ020578.1 coordinate 12,311,594, forward strand.
GATAAGTTCGGTTAGAGGCTTGGCGATTTTCGAAAAGTCCTTAATGAACTTCCGGTAGTATCCGGCCAAGCCCAAGAAGGACTGAACTCCCTTGACATCCTTTGGTACGGGGAATTCCTTTACCGCAGCGAGTTTCTCTGGATCCGCTCGCACACCTTCTTCCGAGATAATGTGGCCTAGGTAGTGCGTTTCCCTTCGTAGGAACTGGCACTTACCTGGTTGTATGGCCAGTTTGGCTTCCTTTAGGCGTTGGAACACCTCTCTCAGGCGAGCGTTGTGCTCGTCTAGATTCTTTCCGTACACCACTATGTCGTCTAGGTAGACGTAGCATTTTATCCCTTGGAGACCTGCTAGTACGGAGTTCATTAATCTCTGGAAGGTTGGGGGAGCATTTTTCAACCCGAAAGGCATTCGGTTGTACTCGAAGTGCCCTTGCGGTGTAGAGAACGCCGTTTTCTCCTTGTCTTCGTTTGCCATCGGGATCTGATGGAATCCCGAGGCGAGATCCAAGGTTGAGAAATATCGTGCCTTTCCCAACTGGTCCAATATCTCGTTGATGTTGGGCAGTGGGTATGAGTCTCCTATGGTGGCTTCATTTAGCTTTCGAAAATCCACCACCACTCGCATGCGTCGCTCGCCCGTGGCATCGGGCTTCTTTGCTACTACTAGCAAAGGGGCATTCCACTGGCTCCTACTGGGCTGTATTATGCCGTCAGCCAGCATTTCCGCCGTTTGTTTTTCTACTTCTTTCTTGTGGACTTCGGGCAGGCGGTATGGGGGTACCTTAGTAGGTCTTACCCCTTCCTTTAGTGGAATCCGGTGTTCCACCATGTGTGTGCACGGGAGTTTGTCTCCTTGCAGGTGGAATATCTCCTCGTATTCGCTGATCAGTCCTGCAAGAGCTCTTTTCTCCTCGCTTTTGAGGTGTGCCAGATCGAGTTCACCCTGTAATCGCTCTATGCGTCTGGCACCTCTTTCCGTGCTTATAGCGCCTACGCGCAACGTCTCGGCCTTATAGCCTCCGTCTTCAGTGGGGGCATCCATCGGCTCGAGTTTCACGGTCGGGCGTTGCACCTCTGCTTCTAACTCGGTCATGTTGACCAAGCTCACTGCACAGCTGTTGCCCTTCGGCTGCGTCAGACACGAGCCCATGATAACGCCCGTGCTGACTTCGGACTTTGCAAGTAGTCCGACGCTCCGGCTCGTAGTGGCTATGTAAGCGATTGTCTCGCTTCTAGGAGGAAGTTTCATGGTTGACTTCCCATCCATCAGAGGCATGCTATGGCCGTAAAGTTTAAAGGTTTCTCCGCCGATTATGTCCGCCTTGTGTCCTCTAATAAATTCTATTCCCAACAGGCCATTTACGGTCAGTGGTACATCATCTGGTACCACGTAAAACCAATGTTTCACATCTACTGCCGGGGTTTCAAGAACGACTTCTGCCTTGCACAAGGGCGTGAATTTCTCGCCTCCCACACCCTGCAGTTCTACCTCGCTGTCTTCGATGACCGTATTCGGCTTCAGGCAGCTCTTTTTGATGATGCTGCACTGCGCTCCGGTGTCGGCCTTCAGCGTCAACACTCCTCCGACTGCGTGTGGAGACACGATGTCGAAATCGCTTGCGGATGCGGAATTTGCAGGCAATGTTACCTGTAGTAGCTGCATCGTCCTTTTCTGCGGTCGCTGTGTACCGAGGGTGTTGAGCCTCAAGGTACCTAAGGTTCGCTTGCCGGTATTGTCGTGGCTAGAGGAGGTTTGGTCGGAACTGGGCGCATTCCGCCTTCCAGCAACGTCTTGCCTGGGCGGATCTTGCTTTGTTCCTGATTCGTTCTCCTGTTTCTTTCTTAGCCTTTTCCGACACTCCTTCCACGTGTGACCTTTGAACTTGCAGTACGTGCAAACAACATCGACCTGGTTGATTGCCTTGTTCGGTTGCGGTGCCGGTAAGCTGACGCGACCCGACTTGCGCCTGCAATCTCGTGCCATGTGCCCGGCGTTACCGCAATTGTAACAGGTTTTTCCCCCTGCGACTTGGCCCTGCATGGACCTTCTCGTGTTCTGGGGCTGTCCCGTTATGGTTCCTTTCGGTTGGACCATTCTGCTGATTTCGATAGCACCGGCGATCGATTCGTGTAAGGTTTCGTAGTTTCGCGAACGGACCAGAACTTGGACTTGCCCGTGCAATCCATTTTCGAAATTAGCCTGCGCACACTTGCGTGTGACGGCTTCTACCGATTGCGCGTGACTCTGGTCGGGTACCATATCACATAGCTTCTCTACTATATCTACGGTGATTCTTTCGGCTCTGGTCGCATACGCAGTGACATCTTCTCCGGGATTTTGCTTTAGGCTATTGAACTCCATTTGTAGGGCAGACAGTGATTTACGCTGCCCGTACAAGGCCTCTAGTTCGTATTTTAAATCGTCTAGGGTCTCGATCGTTTTGTTCTTTAGCTCCCTTGATGCCGTTCCGTTTAGTTTGCCGCAGAGCACCAGTTCTAGTAAAAGTTCCTGGTCTGCTTCGGCAACCCTTCTAAATACGGTTTCGCATGACCTTATGAATCCGTCTAGTTCATTCGCGTCGCTTCCGTCGAATGTCTTTATGTTTTTTAACGCTAGCCCTATGTCTAGTCGTGGTGATCCGAGGGTGGCGGGGACGCTTCTTCTTTCTCTTACTGGTTCCGGCCGCCACCTCAAACTTGGCCTATTTCTTCGGTCCCGTCCGGGCTGTAATCGTTCTAATTGTCTTGTGAGGGCTCTAATCTGATCTTGGAGGGCTGTAATCAGTTCATACTCGTCCGCTCCTACCTCGTTGAGGGTTTCTGCCAGATCTCTTCTAGCGTTTGGAGTATGCTCAAACCGGCGTTCCCGCAGCTCAAAGACCTCGTCTTCTCGTCCTTCCCCATCGAGGTACGTTCCCAGGTCAGCTGGGTCGTGGTTGGACGTCCTTAAGGGTCGTCTTTCGTGCCTCATTTGGGCTGCGTGAGGTGAAAGGCCTCGAGCCATAGTTACCGCATTTACGGGGTCTGATACGGCAGTCCGCCCGCGTAGACGCGCGATTTCCTCATTCACCATAGAGTCTGATATTCCCGCGGGAGGAGCCTGTCCTCTGTTAGCCATGTCACCTATTTGGTCTAAAAGAGTATCGTCGTAATCGTCAAAGGCAGATCCTCTTCGCGATAGTACTCCGAATTGAGCGTTTAAGCTACTCGTGATAGCCGCCTGTCGACCCTCAGGTAAACGTCCTGACGGGGAGAGAGTCCGTAGCGCTCTCCTAGCTCTAAAAGTTATATCTCCGACCGCGGCTTCTAGTCCGGCTAGGACGTTGACGTTTTCCCTATCCAAAGGTGATTCAAACGAGCCTCCCCTACGTAAGGGTCGCGGCTCAGTATCGCGAGGCATGGACCGATTCGCGTAGGGGTGTCAGGAGTATACCGTGACTAACAATTAGAGACTAATCCTACCTACTGGCTTTGGAAATTTTATAGGCTTTATAGATTGGTAACCGCCACTTACAGGATGAAGCTCCACTCCATGGCGTTGATCCTCCGGGATGACATTGGTAGTCGTTGGGTTGGCTCGTACTCGTCCGGATCCCGGTAGCGGCGATGTCTGGATCCCGCTGTCAGTCGTAGACGTCCTTCCGGGCGTTGTTGACCCTTGGTGTGGTCTCGTGTGTCGGCCACGTTTGCTCGACTCTTCTTTGCAATAACGCCTACTGCGTAGCGTTTTGCAGTACGTTCCTCGACGTCTCTTGTCGAGTCCGATTTTATTCCTGATTCAACTACTGCGCGTTGAATCCTACCAGGCTATTTGTCCCAACGAATGTATGTCGGGTTCAGCTCTGGGTTTCGTTTACCGTTTCCGGTTGTTTCCCGTTCGGGCTGCTTGATCACTTCAGACACTTCCGTTTCGCTAATTCACTTTGGCAGTATCCCACCGCTGCCACCAAATTTGTTGTGCCGTAACGTCTCGATAACGAAGGTGTTCGATAAGAGAGGTTAGGGCTAGGATATTTTTGGGATCGTTGCCGGTTAAGGAGTTAGAACTCGCGTGAATATAACAAAACAGAATAGGTTTATTGAAATGATTAAGTGAGTGTACAGTATGTCGACGTACGTCGACTTGGAAAATATAGTCACCGTTAATTCAATTGACTATCTTCTATTTCGGGTCTACTCTCGAGACCACCTTATCCGTACGGATTCTAAACGTAGACTGTCGATTTTCGGATGTGCAGCCATAAGCTGGACTTCCGAAAAGTGATTATTGTGCGATTTTATTATTTCTTCATTTCGGTTGCCAGGCCGCCTTTAGTTCTGACTTAGCACATTGCTGCACGCGCGGACTTCCGGCCTGGCATATTTCTAGGGAAACGGGAGACTCCCAGCGCAACACAGGATTGCGGTTTTGTGTTCCAAAATGAAATATCCCTATATTGCATGAGCGATTTGGAACATGGTGAATAGCAACCGTGGTTGATTTTTTATTACCGCTGCAACCACGAAAAAAGTGTGGTTGCTGTGGTCATCTACGGTAATTTTCTAGTTATTTTTATTAAATATTGTGGCGCTCACTTATTTTGTCGCGCTAAAACACATCTGAACTATGTATTGGGCATATGATGGCGGATATGGATGGCGGGGTGCACCCACTGCAGAAGGTAATATTTATAAAAATTTTTATTGTATTATTTCATATTAAGTTTTTTTATTTGAACTGACTGTTTTATAACACATAAATATAATTTATAGGAAACATCAAAATTGTTTATTCTTGTTCTTCTACCTGTAAATTATGCAACAACTCAAACAAGAACATTCATGGAAAACAGTAAATGTATAATAATAGACATTACCAGACCGTGTATTATTTTCCTCGTCATCTTCACTACTACTACTACTACTACTACTATCGCTCAAAAAATGTTCTATGAAAAAATTGATAGCATCCATGTTTTCATTCCAATATTTTAAGGTTATAAATAAAAATAACTGGTTCTCGACCATTTCACGACACTGCCGGTTAGTTGTTCCAAAAACGTGCGTAACCGCACCTTTACCACACGTCACCACGGTTGTACCATAACCATCCGAATCGCAATTGTGGTTGAGTTTCGGAATACACCCTAAGCAAACTCCAAACGTGGATAACAACTGAAATACAGTTTTCCCAATCTATACGCCACGGTAAAGGCCTTCACACTCAAAACGACGTAACGACTTAAGACGTAAGCGTAAGGAAACCAACCAATCAGAATCTAGTACTGTCCCCTCTACTTCTCTCCGTAAGACGTAAGCCGTAGTGGCGAAAAATATCGTAAGCATGAAGACTACATAAGGAGCACGAACTCCATGTATACATACAGCTTTCCAAAATAAGAGGGCACTAGTGTTCTGTATGCACCGAAAAAGTGGATGGGTATAATGCAGCAGTTTAAATTGAAAATCATATTTGATGTACTTCGAAAATTATAAAATAAATAATTTTACCTACTTTAACTTAAATAAACAAATAATAAAAATTTGCAATTGCAATTACTTGTAAATATTTGCCTGCTTACTTCACATGTATTTATTATGCTATATTCACGTCAGTACAAAAGGGAAACTGGCGACGTTAGTGGTACAGAAAGAAAACGTAAGGGCTCATTCAGACCGAAAACAGCGGAAAGCGAGAAGCGAGCAGCAAGCAGCTTGAAACTTTAGAATAGAGTGGTACCTCTTTCCAACGTACATACGCATAGGCATATTGTGATTGGTCGTGATGTTAAATTGTAACAAAGGAGACTACGTGCATGTAACATACAACGAGGTTATTCCACGGGCTATACACATTCGTCTGATGCCGAATTCAAAATTTATTTCAAACATGAACTATGACGTGAAGTAGGGTTGCCATCATCTTTTTGCTATGTCGCTGCTACGGAAAGTTGAACGTTGATCAACTTTCCAAACTCGCAGTCCAAGCATTGGAATCTGCTTAGTAACGAAGTCATGTTTTAAGAAAAATGATGTATTACTATTTTCAATGTAGTATACTTGACTCTATAATTTACTTTAATTACTACATACGTAACTAAAGTAAATAACTTATTTCTTAATGCTTTCATAGACTAGCTAACATAAAAAGGTAGAAAATGTATTTTCACAGCTAAGATTCCGCTGCATGCTTCTTGCTTCCCGCTGCTTTGGGTCTGAATGAGCCCTAATGTGAACGATATTAACACAGAGATGAGTGGGAAGATGCACAACGCTACCGTTTTAGGCGATACCAAAAGCATGGCGCTAAATCGTAGCGGCGATCCTGGGAGTAGGATTTCGTGATCATCGCCTCTGTCGATGTTACAGATTTCGCATAGCCGCGCGGGTCATGATCATCGTTCCAGCCGATATTGTAGTTAGCGGAAATGAATGGATTGCTCGGTGGTGGGGAAAAAGTTACCGCCCCTCATAAACCGTTCTTGACAAACAGGCGGGGCAGCAAGGTCTTCCGTCCAACCGAACCTTAAGGGGGAATATACACTTGGCAGGGTTTAAAAAATCGATTTTTCAATTTTTACATTTTCTTCAAGTTTAATATGTTAAGAATGTCTGGTGAAAAATTTAAGCAAAAATTGTAAAAAATGACAAAGTTATAGCCCAAATAGTACATGCATTCGTTTAACCGTTTATCCATCGACAAATTTTCAAACGCGTTTTTCTCAAAACTACATTTTTCAAATCGATACCCACAATATCTCGAAAACCACTGAACCGATTGACTTTAAATTTGTTGTGGTTATTTTATACATAATTATCTAGTCTTTATCATAGGATTTTTTTTCTCCGATTCTTAGTTTTTTTGTTTTTTGCAAAATACGAGCGAATTTTTGCACGAAAATAGCTACATTGAGTTCAAGCGTCCGCCATTTTGTCAAAAATCCATATTTTTAAAATCGGCTATGATAAAGACAGGATAATATTATCTATTTTAATATTCACTTTGATTTTTTTGTTTTACATGATTTTTGACGAAACGACAGTGGGTACCGAAATGGCCGATTTTTTTACAGCTCTCTCTACATGACATCAGTACTCCGTCAATTTTCAACATTTTTGAATAAAGAAAAAATAAAAACATTCTTGAAAGTGTATATTTTTAACTAGAGTAAACCCTAACCCGATAGATCCAATAGTTTCCCTGAAAAAAATTCGCGAAAATTACCTTTTTTTTCCGTTTCCAGGTGTATATTCCCCCTTAAACATTTGTATGGACGTAATGCGCAAACAAATGTGTATATTCAAATAAATTTCAAAGTCATAAAAAATGCATACAAATATTTGTTTTCAGTCTTTACCTCTTATCATGCCGAAAATGAACATTAAAAAATGAATGGCGAAATTCGTTGGTAAATGAAACGACCGAGAACAGCTCGAAGAGAAATTTTGAAATATCATAGATAAATATCTATGGAAAATTTAATTTAGTATTAAACGAGCATCGTGGTTGAGTCAATAACCTCTTAAGATGTAACGGTGCTGGTTACGGTTTCGATCTTTCTAGGTTGTCCAAACTTTATTTTAAGTTTATAGATTTTTAAAAATTTTATCTATGACAGAATCGACTAATATTTTAAACGCTCGCTCGTGCCGCGCGACCGGCGACTTGAGCGATTGCGGGTCCGCTCTCGCTGAGGGGTCTACTATTGCTGTTACTGCTGTCGCTGGTTCTTATAATCTTATAAATACTTTTTTATTTGCAATCTTCAGTTCCAGCGCCCAGTGTAAACTCAATAAGATTTACTATGAAAAAATAATTAGCTCACTTCATTACCTGAAATCAATAATCTTGAGAAGCAAATATGGAAATGAGCATTATCTCTGTCGGTAATTGTTGGTCCACGTGGAGAAGGGTGGCGCGAAAGTTCTTAACTGGTGTACATCTTCATATTATTCTGCTTATATGTAAAGTAAACGAAACGACAATAGTAAGCAGTTGAATAAACGATCAAACTGTATAAATACAACTTCCGAAACAAGTAAAACAAATAGATGTTTCTGGCGTCTGGCTAGTGCACCCGGTTACGAATCGGGAGATCTATGGTTCGAGACCCCTCTATGGAGAGCATTTTCTTTTTACAAAAAAAAATGTACTTTTGCAAATGGGATTAACAGATTAAAGAGTATATCCAATTAATTTATTTATCTTATTACAAAAAAGGCATAAACAACGACAACCTGTGGGCTTCCACATCACCCAAGAGGTGCCGCAGTCGATGCGTTCCCATTATTTAACGTAGCGGGTCCCCAGTAGGCCTATACTACGATCGGCGATATCAATGTTACACAAACGATCCATTTAAGGGGGTTCTCTGGTTTGATGGGTTCAAAAAATCGATTTTTTTTGCATAAATTGTTTCCTTAATATGTCTAGAATATGGTGGTGAAGTGATTTTTCAAAATTCGAAGTCATTATAAAGATACAGCAGTTAGAAGAGGCAGGTGTTCGGAGCGCTGAGCTGAGCGCTGAGAGGCCGACCCTATTGTGTTCTGTCGGCTTGAGACCATTCTATACAAATGTATGCATATAAGACAAGTCCAGACAAGTTGAAACAAGTTTAGGAGTGTAGTTATGTATGTTGTGAAATTTATTTTAGTCTTGGTTTAGCTTCGAAAAGCACAGCATCTACTTAAAATTAGTTTGAAACTCGTGATCAGTTACAAGTTATTTATTTACAAAATGAGTGGTAGAAAAGAAAGCAAGACTAATAGGGTTCACCCTGGTCGTAATAAAAAACGAAAGTTTAGTGGAAACACAACTTCACAACGCAAAAGGATACAGAATATACATCAGCTTCTGCTAAAAAACTCCGAGACGGCATGGACATGGAGGTTCCTATCGCTTCAAGTTTTGCATATTGTATTTTAGAGTTTGCGGCTGTATTTTCCGCTATTTCTGATACTGTAATATGTAAAGAGTGTAAAGGTGATGTGTCTTTCTTGCAATCAAGTTATCATGGCTTAGGTTTCAAAATAGTTCAGTCTTGTAACTGTGAAAAACAGAAAATTATAAGTTCGTGCCCAATGCTTCAACACGCAAGTGAAATTAATCGCCGTTTTGTATTTGTCATGCGTTTATTAGGGATTGGTCATGAAGGCGTAAACCTTTTCTGCAGTCTTATGGATATACAGGGTGTCCCAGAATTGCTTTTGGACCGGAAAGTGGGCGATGCCTGGAGGTGTCCTGAGTACTCTCCCGCAAACCGTTTGCCAAAATTCGCAATAGTTTTTAAATGAGAAGCATTTAAGTGCGACCAATCAGAACGAAGGGTTTCCGCGGATTCACTCGCGGATGTCCAAGATAGCTGCTTTGCAATAGCTTCCCACAAATTCCGCGCTTAGCAATTGTTTCATAGCCCGAGCGGGCGTCGTAGGATTTGTTGACAAACTACCAATATGGGCATGGGCGTCACTTAGGCTGGGCTATGAAACAATTGCTAAGCGCGGAATTTGTGGGAAGCTATTGCAAAGCAGCTATCTTTGGCATCCGCGAGTGAATCCGCGGAAATCCTTCGTTCTGATTGGTCGCACTTAAATGCTTCTCATTTAAAAACTATTGTGAATTTTGGCAAACGGTTTGCGGGAGGATACTCAGGGCACCTCCAGGCATCGCCCACTTTCCGGTCCAAAAGCAATTCTGGGACACCCTGTATGTTTGGGTATTTGAAATTCAACGTATTACGCGCTTTTGGAAAATATACACTGCGACGATATTTCGCTCGTCGGCAAAACCAAACGCAATAAAACCGGAATTCGGGAACGGAGGTGGTCTCCGCAAACTCAAAAGCTATTGTTGTTGGGCGCCAGGTACCCTCTAAGGAGTACCACGAGCTCTGGGCTCGTTATCTATACCAGACAGATCGCGAGAGATTATCGGTCCGGGGTAACCAATTGCCACCAGGCAGACTAAACCTAAATGTGCCACCAGGCGAACTAAAACTAAAGGCACCACGGCCACGCGAAATCAGATAGGGGCACCACGGCCAAGAAAAGATACTAACGTAACTAACCTAAAGGCACCACGGCCACTCAAAACAGATAGGGGCACCACGGCCAAGAAAAAGAATATCAAACGTAACTAAACCTAACGGTTACCCGGAACTCAAACGCTAATACTAAATCAGACCACTACCCGTCCCAAGGTACGCCGCTTCGGAGGCTAGCTCGTCGGAAGCGTCGCGGCGTTCAAGAGGCAAGGAAGGAACGACTCGGCCAAGGACTTGTAGGAAAGTAATACGCCAAACTACAAGAAAATAATCAAAAGTACTTAGTTAACGCACCAGAGCTGTATTAGGCAAACAAAAGTCCAAATGATCAATAAATTCAATAGCAAGAGTACAGAAGCATTAACTCAGGCATTAATGAGGGTGCGAGCGAAAGCCAAGCATAAGTCTACAAAAGTCTTAAAAGTAATTCACATTAATCGATAGTCAAAATCGGAATCTATACAATGCAAAAGAGACATAAGAATCAATAAATAGAATATCGGAAATTATAGTCGCAGCATCCTTATCGAAAAATAACGTGTGAAGGCGCTACGCGTGAGCGCGTACGCGAGTAAGACACGGGCACGCGGGCTCGGTACTTCTACAAGACGCAATCCACGGAAACTAATACGGTCGGAAGAATCGACTGACTCGGAATAAACTAACAAATTCGTTTTTTAAATAAAAAAATAAAATAACTAACTACCGAGAATGACAAAAAGGAAATCGGAACGCAAGGAACGGCAGAGGAACGGCAGCGGAACGACCTGCGCGGTTCCAATTCTCGCACGCGTGAAATTATAACCGCGGTCGACAATCGTAATACGAAAGAGTCACGCAAAAGAAATTATAATACGACGAAACCCGACAAAAGAATAAGGCACGCGGGTTCGTTAACACCACGTAAAAAATCGCGGACACGAAAGAGGGCACAATAAATAGAAATAGCACAATAGATCGAGATAGCACAATAAATTAATACGAGATATGGCACAGGAAAATATATCACAGTCAGAAAAATATAGAATATTATAACGAATATTTAATTATTGTTGCACGGCAAGACGTTCTCGGAACAGATCGTACAATTTCGAGACCGGCTGAAGGCTCGGCGTCGAGGAACGTAAACACTAAGGTCGCCTTGAAGGGCGCCTGGCGCGTGCCGTCAGAGGGACGTACGCGACACGTGAAATTCCAAAAAAAGGTTCTCAGTGAAAGAGACAAAAATACATTAAGGTTTGGCAACGATAATTAAATACGAGAACACCAGCAATAATTCACAGAAAGTTCAATAGAAAATATCGCACACCAAAAACAGAATTATGAAAATCGGAAACATAAGTCGCAAAGCAAAGCGTGAAACAAGTGAAAAGATTTAGTTAATTTAGCCCAGTTAACGCAAAGAAAATTATCGGAACAGAGTGAATAGAAAAGATCAGAATAAATTCGGCGTGGGCTCGCCACTGACTTTAACGGAACTTAAGGTTCGAAAATCTCACAGTAATTAGGCAAAAGCAGAAAAATAATACATTTACGGTAATCGATAGCTCAGAACAATAGGCACAATATTCTAAATCGGCAGCGAGAGAATCTGGCTGAAGAACAACCAAGCCGGTCAACCCGGGGTCAAGCGTTCAAACAGGCGGATTCACCCGTTTCCGTTAGCGAAGATTCCAGAAAAGATATTAATTACAGAAAAGTATAAAGCATAAATCAGATAAGAAAGCGCAAAATCGGAAAACTCAACACTATCACTAAAAACGGCACTATCGTCCTTTATACTATATTAGGCGGAAAATTGTTTTTGTAGAAATGTCGGCTGGATGATGAATTATTATAGGTGTCGAAAGGTGTTGACCATATGCAGCCTTGTTAATAATTAGAGATAATTTGATTGCAACGTTTCAACCCTTGGTGCGGGTCATCTTCAGGCCTTTATTAATGAAAAACAGGAAAAAACGAAAGTTTACAATGAATCCGATAAATTAATGGTAAAAGAATAAGTTGTACTAACATAATAATACAAAAAAATCGTAAGGTGGATTGACTTAAAATATACTTACAGAAACAAAATTAACGTCGGTCAAATGAGAAGCGTGAAACAGAGGACATAGTCATGCCTCTAAAGTACCTATCCATTTCACAGACAAAGATAAGTGTCATATATTTAATTAACATGTGTGTTCTAAATAGATTTGAGAGAGAAAATTGATTACACCAAATTTTACCTTTTCAGTGATCAAGAATGGAATCACCATACCAGTAAAAGATGACGAAAAAGTAGACATGAAGAAAAGACGGCGGCCATGAGACCGAACATTTAAATTGAAGTTATAAGAAAACGTTAGAATAATTTTGCTAGTGAAGGACTAGTCAAAGTCAAAGTTTTACAGAGTTGTCAAAGAGGGAAATTCAATATCGTAATGAATACCATATGTCAAAATTTTGCTGAAAGATTAATTAAATGTGAAGATGAGAATTCTAGTTATTTCTTAAGGATATTGTAATATATGACACTTAGTCTCTCAATGTCGTTTCTAAAGTTTACAGTATTAGGGTTTGTAGATATTTTAATCATTTCTAGTATGCATCTACGGTGATAGTCAGCCTCATTACCTATTATTTTTGTATGTTCAAAATCAAAAGTGTGGCCTGTTTCAATTTTATGTGTAGTCAACGCAGTGTGTGCAGAATGTGCAGTGTTATCTCTTTTACAATCATACTTATGTTCGGCTATGCGCTTTTTAAGATATCTACCAGTCTGACCAATGTAACATTTCTCGCAATTGTTGCAGGGAATCAAGTAAACTAAGTTGGATCTATCAAAGTATTGTATGGTGTCCTTAGTAGTCCCGATGTAGGATTTCAAGTTGTTTGCATTCCTGTGGGTGATTCTGATTTTGTATTCTCTAAACAGTTTAGATAACCGTTGTGAGAGACCCTCTACGTACGGTAGTGAGATGCAAAACTTGAGATCTGGGTCGGTATTTACTAAGGTCTTGTTATCGGTTTCACTAATTTTGTTCACTAAATATGTAAGTTTATTGTAAATAATTCTGTCTACGATATGTTTAGGATATCCATTAGTGTTAAGAGTTTCTTTTACTAGTTTTAAATTCTCTGTATGGAATTTAGGATGTGATAATAAGATGGCTCTGTCAGTTAACATTTTAATGATACCCAGTTTTTGAGATTGAGGATGGTGCGATTGAAAATTAATGTAACGGCCGGACCACGTAGGTTTTCTATACCAGTTTGTGATGATGTAGTCATTGTCTCTGATTACCGTGATATCAAGAAAATTTATTTTGTTATGGGATTCTATTTCATGTGTAAATTGTAATCGAGGGTGGTAAGTATTAAATATTTCTAATATTAAGTCTATTTTATTTTCAGGTACTGCAGTTAAAATGTCATCCACGTATCTAACATAAAAAGGTAAGAAAAGGTCAAGTTTTGACCGACGTTAATTTTGTTTCTGTAAGTATATTTTAAGTCAATCCACCTTACGATTCTTTTGTATTATTATGTTAGTACAACTTATTCTTTTACCATTAATTTATCGGATTCATTGTAAACTTTCGTTTTTTCCTGTTTTTCATTAATAAAGGCCTGAAGATGACCCGCACCAAGGGTTGAAACGTTGCAATCAAATTATCTCTAATTATTAACAAGGCTGCATATGGTCAACACCTTTCGACACCTATAATAATTAGGCGGAAAGACATTCGCCCGATAACGACAAAGGAAATTCGTCACCGGCTAAACGGACGGTTTAGCCGTGCACGTGTCTACAATCTTCAACACAAAAATCCGAAAATATTAAAGAAAAGCGAAAGATCTCACCACAATAAATTAGCAAAGCAAAGCGTAAAGCGTAAATCAACAGATCCAAAGGCTCTCAAGGCAGGAATCCTCTGGGTTCCTTATTCTCTCCCTTTATCTCTATCTCTCTCTCTTTCAATCTCTCTCTCTTAGGGTCGGGTTCGCAATGACAATTCGAGACACGTTGCGACTCGCTCAAGACTTCGCACGACAATGATTTATTGATCCCCGATCGTTGGCGAGCGGGCGTAGGTGAGGCGGGACGGCACCGGAATCGGACGGACATTGACGAGGATAGCCGAGCTCTCCCGAGCGTCGACGCACAGCGACGGAAGCGGCCGAACGGAATCGAGCGGCGATCCTGACGGCACGGTCCTCGAAGCTCGCTGGGCCTTGCGGGTTGAGGAGGCGCAGGCGGCTTCTCAGCCGGACGGAGGCGCTGTCGTGGGCGGTCGGCCGACCTTAGGCGGCCCAGGGAGGAAAATCTCGTCTCCCTGCCGGTCATATCGGCGGCGGATAGGCCCAGAGGGCAGCCCTCGCCGGCCGACGGAAACGGCGGAGCCCCCTCCCGGGTGCTCCAGGGCTTCTTTCGGCATCGTGGCAGCAGCAGGATCCCGGCGACATCCAGGTCGGCGGGACCGGCGGGCATCTCTGGTTCGGTGGAGGCGGCATGGCATCCCTGTCCGGTGGTCCAAAATTCTCCAAAAAGCGGCATCAAACAGCCATAACGTCATAACGTCACGAAATCCTCAAAAATCTCCACGGCGATGGTCCTGTCCTCACGCCCGTAGCTCGTTGTCGAGAGACTCGAGAGAAGAGATTGCATATACGTAATAGAAACAAAATAATAATTAATCGCAAGAAACGTAATCGGAACTGACAACAAGGACGATAGTGGACGTTCACAAATGGAAAACTTAAGAATAGCGCAACATACGAAATTTCGCTGGTGGATTGTCGTGCGGAGCTTAGGTAGCGTGGGAAAAAAAACAGTTTAGTAATTTTTGTGGCGAGATTCGGCAGAATCACGTCACAACACATAGCTGCAACTGCAGTTTTTGAGTCTGCGTTGACATTTGCTGTCTCGCAAGAGAAAATAATGAATGAAGAAGCAGGAAAAGTACGTGATGAGTTAACGGTATCGGGTGACGGTACTTGGAAGAAGCGAGGCTTTTCATCTCTATTTGGAGTTTGTACGTTAATTGGGAAGTATACCGGGAAAGTTTAAGATGCCATGGTCATGAGTAGTTTTTGCGCTGGGTGTAATATGTGGAAAAATAAAAAAACAACTGAACCATTGGAGTATGAAATGTGGTATGAATCTCACGTGGATGAATGCTACATTAATCATACCGGAAGCTCTGGAAAAATGGAAATTAGTGCCATCACACAAATGTTTGGAAGATCTATGGATAAATATGGAGTAAAATACCTCACATACATTGGCGATGGGGATTGTAAAACTTTTAAAGGGATCTTAGATTTTAAGCCGTATGGAGAAATTGCTGTAGCAAAAAAAGAATGTGTTGGCCATGTCGAGAAGGGGATGGGAACACGACTCCGTGGTCTCAAAAAAGATAAAAATAATAAAGGAATCGGTGGTAAAGGTGCTGGTAAACTGACTGATAAAGTAATCAAAGAAATGACCAAGTTTTACGGGTTAGCTATTCGACGACATCCAGATTCCGTTGAGGAAATGAGGAAAGAAATTTGGGCAACTTTTTATCACAAAAGTTCATCAGTTAAAAATCCTCAGCATCAATATTGTCCGGAAGGGGAAAACAGCTAGTGCAAGTGGCGCAAGGCGGAGGCTCTGGGTGAGCTCGACCAATTCCATCACGACAAGCCACCTTTATTACCCGAAGTCTTGAAAGTAATTAAACCTGTTTATGAAGATTTGTCTAAGGATGAATTGTTGACCCGCTGCTTAGGTTCAGAAACGCAGAACAATAACGAATCCCTCAATTCGTTGATTTGGACGTTCGTCCCAAAACACCTTCACTCTGGTGTCAAAATCGTTGATATTGCAACGTTTTTGGCAGTCATAATATTCAACGAAGGGTTCCAAGGGATTTTAAAAATAATGACAATCATGGGATGCCCCACTGTACGCACAGCGCATGCTTACGTAGGAAAACGTGATGAAAACCGGATCTCGCGCTCCGAGCGACGCGCCAGTGATGTCACCAAAAACGCCAGAATTGTAGCAAAAGTAGAAAAAACTGCTCTGAAAGACTTTCAAGAGGAGGAGGAAGGTGTACTCTATGGACCAGGTATCGCAGATTAATGGTAAGTTAGGATTTTTATAGTTGTAATCGTACTTGAAACTTTAAACGCGTTTTTCTCAAAACTATGTTTTTCAAAATTTCCTCCATCATATCTCGAGAACGGCTTGGCCGATTCACTTCAAATTTATAGGGTCGACTCAGCACATATAGATGCACGGAATGGTCTATTATCACCCCAAAATTTAAAATATTTCTATTTTTTTTTAACAAAAAGTTGACAAAAAATAAATGAAATTCGAAATTTTTTGTTCCAAAGTCTGTCAAACGTCCAATTTTCAAAATTTTCTTTTCATAATAGTCCATTCCGTGTATTTAAGCTTACAGATTAAAACGTCCCCGATTTTTTTAGTTCCAGATAAGCCAATCAGCTGATTTTGTGGAGGGAGTGAGCGTCCATTTTTTCGAAGCAGGTGTCTTCAGAGCGCTATAACTTTTGTTCTAATGAATATTTTTAGCTAAAAATTTATACGTATACTCTTGAAACACTTATAAATAAATGATAGAAATTCCAAAGTACTATCTCTTCATTGGTCCACACATAAAAATCCCAAAAAATGCTTAAAAATCAGACCGTCAACCAGAGAACCCCCTTAAGTAATTAAAGTATAAACGAATGGCAATAGGATATCAAAAGGTTTCGATTAAAAAATCTTAATAATATGAGTTCTGAACTCAAATATAAACTTTCTTCATTGAAGATGATTACGACAATTATTTTACATATATTTCACACACACATGACGCGTGTAAATATCTAAAAGTAAGAGGCATTGAGAAAAGGACAATTGGGAAGAATAGTATATCGAAAGAAAAAAGTTTTTTTTTTAACAATTTGACCTCGGTAAGATTTTCTGTGACAAGATAATTAGCTCACATGAGCTAATGAAACATAGAAAATAACCACTCGTTCATTTTTATTTTATTCACTATAATTTTAAATGATCAGCTTGCACATAGAAAACACTGTTACATTCCCCTTTAATAAATATATTGTTGATTGTTTCGCCAAGTGCACGAATTGAGAATTGTATTATCTTACAGTTTATCTTGTCTTGAAAAACAATTTGTGCACTTGTTTTCAGGGGGCACCACGGGAAGGCAATCAACTCCACCCCCCATTAGCTCCTAAAGCCTCCGACGTTAAATCGGGACGCTTTTGAGAATGCAGGATTCACAAAAGCGCAGTTGAAGCAGCTATCACTAGTTAAAGCGAAAAGACTATCGAAGCGCAGCTGCAAGAGCCTCTGACTACGCACGGGACACCTTTGACAATTCGAAATGATTCGTCAACGTGCAGCTCCAGGAGCCTCCGATTGTAGACAGGCGCAACTTTGATAATGAACAGTGAAATAATTTTGACACAAGAAGTTTGTAACGCATTTACTATATCGAAACGCAGCTTGTACAGCCTCTGACCACAAGCGGGCGCAGCCTTGATGACACAAAGAGATCGATCAAAGTGCAGCTCAAAGAGCCTCCGATTGCAGTCAGGCGCGAATTCAGCAGTATACATTCAAACAAACTTACAAACCCTTTAGTATTTTCAATTTCTGATGCTGTTTGTGTTGTGCTTGAGCCGCGTGACTTGTTTGCGCCGCTGCACGATTATTAGTAGTAGTAGTAGTAGTAGTAGTTTATTAATGTTCGCCTATTGGCATTACATGACTTCCTTTGTACATTCTTAATTCTACTTATCCTAGTCTTAACCTAGCCTCCTCCTTCCCTCTCCTTCCTTCCGCTTCTTCCTTTCTTACCATCCATTCTCGTATCCATTCGTACCCTTCTCCATTCTCCCCAGCTATTTCTGCAATCTCTCCTTCCCAACTCCACATCCCCTCGCATTCCTTCGCTGCATGCTCAATTGTGTCCAACCCGTCTTCACACAGCCTGCACCCTATCTCCGTCCCCTCTAACCAGTACCTATTCGCTCTCTCCTCACATCCGCACCTGACCCTTGCGATCGTCCTTATCCATCCCTTCCTTTTCCTCTTCCCCTCCCTTATGTATGCTGGTACTTCCTCCGTTTTTATTCCCTTATATCTCTTATTATATCTTGATTCCCGTATTTTCTCCTCCGCTTCCATTCTCCTCTGCTCTTCCGCCTTCTCTTCCAATCTTTCCCTCCAGCTTTCTTCTCCTTCCATCCAGCTCTCCACTTCTCTTACATTCGTTCCTACATTCTCCAGGAATTTCCTCCTCTGCTCGTTCTCTTCCGTTATTAGGTGCTCTTCCTCATCTCTCTTTCTTTCTTCCCAACATTCCTTCAGTATTATGTTTCCATCCCCATTCCACATCTTCTCCTCCCACCTCATCGCTCTCCCTGCCATCTTCCCGCTTCCATATTTCATCTTCATCTCTTCTCGTACTATGTATCCCGGTGTATTCCTGTCTACTCCTAGTACCCATCTTAAATATTTCTCCTCTAGCTTGTCCACCTCCTTCCACTCTTTCCATCCCCATAATTCTGCCCCATACGAAATTATTCCTCCTATCACCGCGTCGAACAGCCTCATCCTCCATTCCACGTCCGTCTTAAACTTCCTCTCCCCGATCCCCCACACCGCTCTCATCGCTATCTGTGCCTTCCTCATCCTCTCCTTTACGTGCTCCCCATTCCTGTTGTCTCTCCTCATTACGTAGCCTAGATACTTGATTTCGTCTACTTCCTCTATCTGACCTTTCTTCCATCTCCACTGCCTCCTTTTCCTTCTTCCTCCTCTTCTGAAGACCACCATCTTCGTTTTCTCCGTGTTCAACTCCAGTCTCTTCTCTTTTAGGAATCTTTCCAGTCTCTTCATCATCTCCTCCATGGCCTCCTCTCCTTCCGCTAGCAGGACTACGTCATCTGCGTATTCTAACGTCATTATCCTACGGTTTCCTATTTTTACTCCCCCTACTCCCTTGCTCATTTCTTCTCCCAGGCCCGCCATATATATGTTGAACAACGTGGGGCTGAGTGGGCATCCTTGCCTCACCCCTTTGTTCGTCCAGAACTCCTCCGATTCCTCCTGTCCCACTCTTACCCTGCACCTCGTCTCCTTGTATGTCTCTCTCGTCCTCTCTATCAATCCCTCCTTAATTCCCCTCTTCCTCATTGCCTCCCATAATTTTCCTCTATCCATGTTGTCGAACGCCGCCCTCAAGTCCACAAACAAACCGAATACTTTCCTTCCCTTCTCTAGCCTTCTCCCTATTATATGCTTCGCTATGCAAACGTTGTCCATTGTTCCTTTCTTTCTCCTAAATCCTGCTTGTGTGTCTCCCCATACCCCTTTCTCCTCTCCGTCCTCTATTATTCTCTCGTTGAGAATACTTGCGTATATCTTATACCCTGTACTCGATAACGTCACTCCTCTGTAGTTCTTCACCTCTTCCCTGCTGTCTTTCTTGTGTATCGGGGTTATCACACCTTCCCACCACTCCTCCGGGTATCCTTCTCCGTTCCATACCTTCCTAACTAAACTTGTGATCTTCTGCTTCACTATTCGTCCCCCGTTCTTCCATACCTCGTTTCTCATTCCATCCCTTCCTGCTGCTTTCTTCATCTTCATTTTCTTTATTTGTTTGTCCACTTCTTCTTGTGTTATCCCCCTTATTCCTGTGTTCCTCTCCTCTGTTCTCACCGCTCCGCTATCCTCACATTTCGTTTCTTCTGCCCCTAGTAGCTTCATAAAATGCGTTTTCCAGTCCTTCATCCTTATCCCTTCGTTCACTTTCGTTCTTTGTTTCCTCTCCCTATTGACGTAGTCCCACGCTTCTTTCTCTGTCCTTATTGCCTTTACTACTTCCTCCTCTCTTTCCCTGGCCTGCTCTTTCTTTCTCTCGAGTAACTCCTTGTAACTTCTCCTTATTTCCTTTACTTGTTCTTCACTCATTTTATTGTCTCTCTTTCGCCTCACTGCTCTTCCCAGTTCCCTCTTCTTTGTCCTGCACTCTTTATCCCACCAGTTTCTCCATCCTGCTTTTCTCTTCCTGATTTCCACTTCCTTCCATTCCATTGCTGCCCTTATTTTTTCTGACATCTCCTTCCATTCCTCTTGTACTCCTTCCCTTTGCCACTCTATGTTCCTTACTCTTTCCTTATATTTTCTTACTCCCTCCTCCGACCAATCCTGCACTCGTATCTTCTTGTCCTCTTCTTCCTTCCTTTCCGTCTCCCCTTTTATCGCCGTTATTATCGGCTGGTGGTCCGAATCTGCTTTACACCCTACCTCAAAACTCTCTACTTTCTCCCACGCCTCTCTGTTTACTATCGCGTAGTCTATTACTGACTTCCTACCCGCTTTCTCGTATGTCCAATATCCTTCTTCGTCCCCCTTTTTATTCCCGTTCAGAATCGTCCACCCTCTTTCCGCTGTCGTACGCAACATCTCCGCTTCTTCCTTATTCTCCACCTTGTCCTTCGATATCCTCTCACGACTCTCTTTGTCATTCTCCTCCATCCATGCCTTCCCTCCCTTTTTGCCCGTTCTTGCATTCATGTCTCCCCCAATTAGTAGTAATTTTTCATGTCCTTCCTCTACCTCTTCCTCTACTCTCCTCAGTTCTCCACCTTTTCTGTATATGACCCATATTCTCCACTCCTCATCCCTAATCCACACTCTTCTCTCCTGTATTCCCTCGCTTTCCCCTCCTGTTTGTCCTTCCCGTAGCTCCTCTCGCACGCCCGTTATTATTCCCCCTATTGCTCTCCCCTTTTTCCTCACCCTGCTCGCCCCCTGGCACCTCCATCTGTACCCCTTTGGCAACCCATTCTTCATCTTCTCCCACTCCTTTTCTTCCACCCATGTCTCCGTCATACATACCACCTCAAATTTCTCCACATATTCCCAGAAGTCCTCGTTCTTATTCCTTATTCCCGCCACATTCCAAAACATCACTCTTATCTCTTTTCTTCTTTCCTGCCTCTCTATCCCTTCCTCCTCCTTCTCCTTTCCTACTTCTTTCCTTATTGCCTTCTTCTCCTCTCCTCTGCCCGTCTTTCTCCCTGAAAATCCCCCATTTCCTCCATTCTTTCCACTATTTCATTCCACCTCCACCATCTTCCGTTCACCTGCATTTTCATATACCCCATCTTCGCTATCTCCCCCTTTTCTCTCCTTTCCCTTACCATTTCTCTTATTCGCCTCTGCACCTCTCTCTCCTTTCTTGTCAGGTCATCGTCTACATACAGCTCTTTTCCCTTCAGATCCTTCTTCCTTCTCATAATCTCCCTTTTGTCCTCCCATTCTTTAATCCTCACAATCAGCATTTTTCCTTCTCCCCTTCCCCATTCCTTTACTTCCTCTATTTCCACTTTCTTTCCTACAATATTCTCTAGTATGCTTTTCGCCTCTTCTACCTTGTTCTCTCCCCCTATCACGTCTTTCCCTTTTATAACTACATTCCTCTTCTTCTCCACGCGTTCTCTTCTTTCCTCTGCCATCTCCAGCTCCTTCATTCTCCTTTCCATGACCGTTTCCTCTTCCCCTCCACTCCTCCTCGTTTCCGCCCCAGCATTCTCTCCTTTCCTTCCAGACTCTTCTTTCTCTTCCAGTATTTTTATTCTATCCTGTGTCTCCACCATTTTACTCTCCATATCCTTCATCCTTCTCTCTAACCCCGTCCTCATTTCCCGTATCTCTGCTTTTATTTCTTCCTTATCTCTCTCTCTCCCCTCGTTCTGCTTCTCTATCGCACTCATCCTCCGTATTATCTGCTGGAACATCTCTTCTATTCTCCCCACCTGCGTTTCTTGTTGCCCGCTGCCCTGCTCATCTCCCTTCTCCTCTTCTTCCCCTTCCGCGTCCGTGCTTCCCCTATCCTCTACCTTCCTCTTTCTTGTCACTGGCGATCGCTTTAATAATCGTGACTTTTCGAAGGCTCTCTCCTCTTGTATTTTCTCCTTTTCCTTTTCCTCCATTCTTCCCCACATTCCTGCAATCGTGCCTTCGCTGCCACTGCGCTCTCTACCCCAGGTCTTAGCCTTCGCTAGCCTGCCCCTCCTTCCTCCTGTAGCACTGGGCGTAAACCAGTTCTCGCCGTCCCCTCCCTTGGCTCCATCCTCGTCTCCGCTCATCTCTCCTCCCTCACCGCTACTCACCCACGCCTTCTCCCTCTGCCTCTTCCGTCTTGTGCTGTCCTCTACTCCTCGTCACCGCGCTTGCGCGCCGCGCTTCTCCTGACTCACGTTGTACCAGGTATCCTCGTCCGCTTTCTCCCTAACCTCCAACGACGTGTGTCTCTTACACACGTCTCTCTATTGTCCTCCCGCTTCCACGATGTTGTAAGTTGATATCGCTCTTACCGTTTTTCTCCTGCAACAAATACGCCCTCCCGGGCACGTCTTAAGCAGCTATACGTTCTACACTTTGCATTCTATATTCCAAATTCTTTCTCTCACTGTCACTTGTCTCACCTCTAAACCGGAAGTCCGCTGCACGATTATTATATTTTGTCTGAGCAAGAACTTTGACTCTGACTAAAAACTGCAAATGCTGCATTCGATGATCTTTGCAGGGATGACTTTCATCGTACCACTCCGGAAACGTCGAGGTTGTAGGAAGTACAATATCGTCCGTCAGTTTTCGTAAATGATCTCTCGACTAACAGTATTTTTTCCAAAGCACTGAGTAAGCTTTCAGCTGAGCTTCCATAATTTGAGCGAAGCTTTCAGTTGGTCGCTTCAGCTTCGTTACTTTTGGGGCATCAATATCGATGTTCTCGTATTCTCGAAACTCGATATACATTTCCTCTGGTGAAGAGTCCATCGGAGTCTTCAGAATATCGGCACAACAACGGTCGCATGGATTTCTTTTCATATTGCGATGGCCAATATAGCCGACGAAAAATGCGATTGCATTTTTCTCGTACAGTCCCAAATTCAGCGATATCTTTGCACGGCGGTGCATCACCGTAGCTTTCGATAATTTCCAAAGCGGTGGGAACATCGGTGTTTGGGTCATCTTCCTCATGACCAGCGGGATCAATCGTTAGATCATCCGTTTTCTCAAATGCCAGTGTTACGATACTGGTCGAATTGAGAAGAGCTGGGGCTTCAGGACACTGTACGTTGCCTATGTCGGTGGTACCAATATATCCGGTTGAGAGGATATGCCTAATGGTCAATCTTACCATTCTCGCCGTTGGATTTGAATTAAAACCCCCACGTTCTCTTAATTTTTAAAAAAAGTGCTCCACCGAATCCTGGTTGCAAAGCGCCGCTGCCAATTCGAATTCCGCATGCTCGTCTTTGATCGAGTGGTAAGTCATTCAAATGGCCTTCACTGTCATCGGCAGACCTATCAAGCATGGAATTTTCTTCGACGGTACCACGCTCCAATTGGAAACCCAGTCGATGAATCCAATTAGTGTTTGCTCAATGTTGGGATTCCTATTCGATAGAGGCCTTTTCGCTGGATTTTGGGAGAACAATCGGTATGCATTGCAAGCATCGATAACAATGTTCATCCGCTCAGCAAATACTGCAGATTCTCTCCAAGTCTTGCTTCTCATTCCACGAGGATCGTGGCCCGCAGTCATTATTGCCGCGGCATAGGTGTGGCTGAGCATTTGAAAAGTTCGCTTTACGTTCATCGCTTCGAAGCATGTTGGCTTTAAATGTGCTGGCGTAATATGCGACAGCAACCTAGACGTGGTGATCATGCAGTCGTAATTATACGTATCTTCGAAGTCCGCGTAGGCAGCAATAATTTTTCCTTCGCAATACGGCATCTTATAAGACCTGAGGGTGCTGAGCAAGCGCTTTATCAAATGAGGGAAGTCAAATAACGCGAAGTACTCTCGTCCTGCGTAATGGAAAGATGGAGTTGCCAAATCGGTCACGCCAAGTATTGATGAATAGAGCGATTGATTGGATGATCCTTGATCACACGTTGTCAGGACAACGTTCGATCCGACTCCATTAATTCTTGCTAGGCATTGCTTGAGAAGATCATGCATGTCTGTCGCCTGCATTCCATTTCCTGTCAAGAAGTAAGCGATGAGTTGTCGCTATTGATTTCTTGCATTTAAGATATCCAAGCAGAACACGAACACGAAGCGAGCTCGCTCGTTGCGACGGCCGATCCATGAGACCTTCGATGAAATCGTACTTCACCGAATATTCTTCGAACTTCTTTATTAAAATCCCGTCCCATTTGAGGCAGCAGATTCTTTCTGCAGAAGGCAACTGTTCCAGCTTTATCTTTAATTTGTCGAAGATATCGGGACAAAATCCAGGCTTTATATCAATCTCCGATATCTACGGTCGTACGGTACTCACGGACGGGAAATTGCACCCTGCTTTTTGCAACCGTTTAAACGCTGTTGCAGAATAATAAAAAAGCTGTTTTGATCAATCTTTTTCATCATCTGCATACGGGGCGTTCTTACGGTGCAACTGCAGTTTCACCATTGCTCGTGCTGCGGGCTCCGTACAATTCCTCTCATCCAGAAATTTATCTACCGTTTTCTTCTCGCATTTTTTTACTAAAATTGCGTTACTGCTTAAAGCTCATTTTAGCTGTACGTTCAGTAGCCTGAGCCTTTTGCGGTACTGCGCAAGTTGTAGCACTAAACCGGCATTCGAGCGATTTAAATTTCGATTATTCCGCTTTTGTTTAACTGTCATTTGTGTATTTGCTATTGACGTTTTCGCGGAATCCGGCTGGATAGTAGTCCAAGTCATCGATTCATCGTCTGACTCTACAAATGACAGTAGTGCACGGCTATTATATGTGCGTGTCGTCGACGTCATCTGCATATTAAAAGACAAGTCCATTCCTTCTACGTATACCGACTCCTTCGGTTGATTAGAGATTGTTATCGCAACACTGATCGAATCTTCGGAATCATTAGGCGGCTCGCGTTGCTCTACCTGTACGCTAGAAGATGAAAACATCGGACTTGTACTTACCATGTCACTCGGACCTGCTACATCACCGCGCTGAACTTCCTCGGATGCAAAAAATGGCACAGGAATAACGTCGCACCTTAGTTTGCCATTTGCATGAAAGTCGCCCGGTCGAAAATGTGAGGCGCACAAGCCTGCATTACACAAAGAAGCGGCGGACCAATTCTTCAATTGGGGATTGGCTGTAATCGATTTAACAAATAAACATTACTATCTGATACAGCTACACATACACTGAAACGACCAAGAAAGACTCAAGTACGAACTTTGAGCCTCTCTCGATCGTTTCAAATTTTTTTACTTCCTCAAAGAGGAATCTATATTTTCATGAAAAAAAAAATTGTTAAACATGATAAAATATTGTCTAACCAATTTGAAAGGGAGCATAATTTCGAAAACAATTCCCAACCTTTCAAGGAAGATGGGAAAATAATCAGAGAAACGAGTGGTTTCATAAGAATCATCGCCAAAACAACGAAAAGATATGAACATTAGTGGTGTCCCAGAGAGAAGATAGGGAAAGAGTAGCGAAACGAGAGTGTCTCACTCAAAACAATGGGCTCTCTCGCTTCCACCAATACCTTGTCCACCGTCAAGGACTTCGTGCCGATACAAACTATGAGTTGAAGGAAGACGCTCTTATACGCAGGGTGCGAGCGTGTGAGCGAGATGCTCTTATGCGCGTTACAGGGACTTGCTCCGCGACCACTAACGAGTGAGAGGGCCGTCGTGATCGAGGGCAGTGAGATAAGGAACCGTCGCTAGGACTGAGAGAGACGCTCTTATACAGGACTTCTCCGACTCGTGACAGACGTTTCCCAGACCAGGGGAAAAGGCTACTTCTTCCCTGAACTTCTCTCTATCTTATGTATGCATATATGTGTATAAACATTCAAAAGTTTAATAATTAAATGCTTTTTTGAAGTTGGTAGCGTGCAAACTCAGAACGTGATTCGGCCTGTCCGGGTTTGATCCCCGGAGACTAATTTTTTTGTATAAATTATTTTGAATTAATTTATATGATTTTTATTTATTATTCTTAAATTTAAAAAATGATTCGTTACTAATTTATTCGCATTTTCCCTTTCAGGTTTTTACATATTTCGTTTCCGACATTTTCAATCTCTTTTTATTAAGGCTGCCAATTATATTACATCTCAATTCAGTACTAATAAACTATAAAATAAAAAATTGAACTGTATAACAATTTACCTGTATATTGAACCCAAACATCATGTCGAGGATCGTCGACCTGCGGAAAACGAAAAAGATGCGATCCCGTTGATATTCGCCCATTCGTACAACCTTTATATGCACAACGATCGTAAATGCGTTCCTGTTTATCCATTACTGTTGAATTTTTCACTAAATTACTTCTTAGTAATTAAGAAATTAATTAAACCCGTCCAATGTCTCGGTCTAGTGAGATCACGTACTGGCGACTTCAACAGAACAATCTAGGAATCTGACGGATCGAGTCTGAACGGGTGTCTGCAACAATTTGGAATTGAGGTTGTCGACCAAGTTGCCAGCCAAAGAAAAAACACACAGTTTTACTACGTTTCGGCCCGGTTTTGGGCCCTCTTCAGGTAATATATTCTATAATTAACATACATCATACGAACATTTAGAAGGCATAATCCTTCTTATAACACATCAAGTCTTATGTTCTAGAGATTGAGTGTTAGGTGAGTAAAAAGAAAAAAGATAACGAGTGTCCAAAATTATAAAATATAAAATCATATCTCTTTTTGTAGGAGTATCACAGACCACAAGTACCATATACATATCCAAGATCTGATAAGAAGATGATCGATTTCGATGTAACATATTGATTGAAGAATAAGAATAAAGAAAAAATTCTAAATAAATAAAAAAAAATTCATTCTTTTTTCTTTATTCTTATTCTTCAATCAATATGTTACATCGAAATCGATCATCTTCTTATCAGATCTTGGATATGTATATGGTACTTGTGGTCTGTGATACTCCTACAAAAAGAGATATGATTTTATATTTTATAATTTTGGACACTCGTTATCTTTTTTCTTTTTACTCACCTAACACTCAATCTCTAGAACATAAGACTTGATGTGTTATAAGAAGGATTATGCCTTCTAAATGTTCGTATGATCTATGTTAATTATAGAATATATTACCTGAAGAGGGCCCAAAACCGGGTCGAAACGTAGTAAAACTGTGTGTTTTTTCTTTGGCTGGCAACTTGGTCGACAACCTCAATTCCAAATTACAATTTACCAGCCGACATTTTCAACACTTCAAGTCTGCAACAATGTTGCTAACTATCGCGCGACTAGCAATACACATTGGGGCCTGCAGCGTCAGTTCGTCCGCAGTCCCAGAGGCAGCAGCATCATGGTAAGTAGCTCTAAAATATGTTGCAAACCATAATATAGATTTGGAAACGCGCCTACGTCAGAAGCGACGGAATGGCCACGCTGCGACGCGGCACATTCCGCTCGTCAATATTATGGAAACAAAGGAGATACATCACCAACTCCATGGCGAAATATAGAAACAATCATTGGTTATTGTATCTCTAAAAAATTCCATAATTAAGATATAAAAAGCAGATGGCCTGTCGGCACGTCAGACGAAGTAGAGAGCTACGAGTGAAGTGTTACCTCGGTAACTTAGTCGAAGTACTAACCTCCAGCCTCGTGATTTCGTACTCACCACGTTTACGGTTAAATTCTAATAGTGTACTCTAACGTAACTTATCTTGTTTCAAATAAATCTTTTACTTGTTATCGAGAGTTAAGTTCCAACTTTTTACTCGGGCAACGAATCCCAAAGTACCTGACTCCCGAAAACCCTTTCCGGCAGTCAAACCCGTGAACCCAGAATTTGGGCGCACAACAATTGGTGGCAGCGGTGGGATTGCCAAAGTGTTTCGGTAAAATAACCAAACGCGATCGAGACTCTCAAAATCCAAGTATAAAGTAGAACAAGATTTACGTGCGCGCTATTAAACGAAACCTAAGTGAAACAACAAAAACAAAACCTAAGTGAAACAAGAAAAACGAAACCTAAGGGAAAAGAAATAAACAAAACCTAAGTGGAACAAGAAAAACGGATCCAACTTCCCAAAGAGGAACCAGGGTTCAACGCCAAGAGGCCAGAGCAACGACTCACGACCTACGGCAAGCAGAAGGACGACATCTCCATTGGCAGCTCAGATTTCAACAAAGAATGCAGAACTACGTGTTACTGTAAGTTAAGATAATACTAACTCAGCATTAAGCAAACCATTGTAAACCGAGCCTAGCATAATTGCAAATGTCTCCTAATGCCTCAAAACGATCCTAATCGCGACTCCGTGTTAGGGCAGACAGGTTCGCGATCAGTAGATTCATATTTAAACCGCCACTCAGAGCCAGTAGTCGGAGAAAACCTCCGAATAAACCGAAGAGAGGGTCCCAGCAGGACACCCCTTCCATCAGCTCGAAGAAATCTCTTACCTACTTTAGAGAGGCTAGGAAACGATAACGTCAACCTAAATAGACAGTGGGCACACGAGTCAACAAATTACTCTCTACTTGATAATATGGCTCAGCCAGAGCAGGAACAAGCGGCACCCATAAGGGAATCCCCTAGACCGCCTATTGAATCATTCGTAATAAACGAATCCGCAATAGATCAAGAAATAGCAAGACTGCGAGAACAGGTCGCAGATTTAGAAGCCCGTGTTCCGGCACCAATAAGGCCTAATAGGAGAAGAACTCCAACTACTTATATGACATTAAAGGAAGCCAGAGGGACACTTAAAGTATTTAACGGGGAAAAACCCGAAACATTGCCAGAATTTTTGGATGTATGCACGTATGTACTTGAACAGAGCAACCCTGCGGATCATGATAACATAGTCTTAGCAATATTAAAGACTAAATTAGAAGGCAAAGCAAATCAAGCACTTAGACACAAGAGCATTCTCTCTTTTGAAGAATTAAAAAACGAATTAGAGTCATTGTATGGTCAATCAAGATCAGCAACCTCATTGCAACTAGAGTTTAACGCCAGTAAACAAAAACCCCATGAAGATGTAAAAACATATGGACAGAGGGTAGAAAATTTGCTTACAGAGTTAATAAAGGCTTCAACGTCTTCAAGAAATAGCCACACAGAAAATCAAGTTATTGAAAAATTATTAAGAAATCAAGCCCTAGGTATATTTGAACAGGGATTACACGATGGAATTCGAATGATAGTCAAAGCAAATCATTATGAAATACTCCAGGCGGCAATTACTGGAGCAATAGAGGAAGAAAAAAGTAGCGGAACTCGTGACTCCATTATAGCTAAACATTATTCTGGACAGGAAAATACAAGGAGGACTATGCCCCCTACTTGCAGCAAATGCAATAGAATAGGACATTTTTCTAGAGATTGTTACTCTAAGACAGTAGCACCGCGAAGAAGCCTACCCACTCCTAGCATTTCTAGGGAGATAAACAAACTACAAATAAAATGTAATTTCTGTCACAAATTGGGACATAAAGAACAAGAATGTTGGACAAAGAATAAGCATTTACGTCCAGGAAACTCTAGGCCCGGAAAAAATGAATTCTTCACGCGAGGCAGAAACTCAACAAAAGAAAATAGGAACGTGAACAATAAAAATTCAGAAAACGAATCAAAACCAATAGAATCATACGGCGTAAACCATATCAAAGAAAACATGGGAGGAATAAACCTCGTCCAAATAGAAGCAGTAGAAATAGCCGACTCAAAATCTATGATGTTAGTCGACTCCGGAGCAGAAGTCAGTCTAATTAAAATAGGGAAGCTGCACAAACATGCACTAGCCCAAGATGAAGTATTAACCTTAAAGGGAATCGGAAATACCGAAGTAACTACATTATGCAAGATATTGCTAACCATTCGCATAGGAGACGCGTGCATTACGCACCTCATGCGTGTGGTAAGAAATGATTCTCCCATAGCAACTGATGGAGTATTGGGAAACGACTTCCTCGTGAAGTAATTATCCGAGCAGGCAAATGCCTCCAGTTATACGGAATATCCTGGAAGTTAGAAAACTCCATTAAGAAAATCTTGTTAAGGCCGAGATCAGAAACAATAATAAAAGCTATAACGAAAGATAAAAAGGAAGGAATTATTGAAAGAACTGAACTAATACCTGGTGTAATATTAGGTGGTTGTATTACTCAACCAGAATCTGAAGAATGCTTGGTCAGCGTCCTAAATACGACCGAGCGAGTGGTAAAACTTGACACTCCTACTGTAACCGTTCAAGAATTGCAATGTGAGTCCGTAGAAACCGATTACCAGAAGGGAACATCAATGTTTAAAATCGCGCCTATTCCCTTAGCCGGCAGAATGGCTGAATTACGAGAAAACATAAGGACAGAGCACCTAAATGATGAAGAAAAGGAAAAATTGATCGAAGTATGCGAAAAATATCACGACGTTTTCTATCTAGAAGGCGACCAGTTGGGATGCACTAATGCAACAACGCATGAAATCCAGGTCAGCCCAGGGACAGCACCCATTAATATTAGACCTTATAGGTTACCAGAAAGTCAAAAGACGGAAATAAATAAACAAGTACAACAAATGCTGAATGATGGAATAATCCGACATAGTACCAGTCAATGGAATGCACCACTGTTAGTGGTACCAAAGAAAAGTGATGCGTCAGGCATACCAAAAATGCGCATCGTAGTAGACTTTCGAAAGGTGAATGATGTAACCATCGGCGATTCTTTTCCACTGCCTAATATCAACGAAATATTAGACCAGTTGGGTAATGCCAAATACTTTGGTACTTCAGATCTGGCATCCGGATTTCACCAGATCCCAATGAAAGAAGATGACAAATGTAAAACTGCATTTTCTACTTCCCACGGTCACTACGAATACAATCGCATGCCTTTCGGACTAAAGAACGCACCTGCAACATTTCAAAGGTTGATGAATTCCGCTCTTGCAGGAATACAAGGACTCCGATGTTTCGTATATCTAGATGACATAGTCATTCACGCTGTAAATCTGAAGGAACATAATCTACGACTGGAAGAAATATTTCAAAGACTAAGAAGAAACACTCTAAAACTACAACCAAACAAGTGCGAATTTTTTAGAAAGGAGGTAAGCTACCTAGGACACGTGATAACTGAAGAAGGGATAAAACCGGACCCTTTAAAGATAACGGCGGTTGAAACCTTCCCTACTCCGCAAAATGTAAAAGACGTCCAATCGTTCTTAGGGTTAGCAGGTTATTATAGACGATTCATCCATGATTTTTCAAAAACTGCTAAACCTTTAACACAGTTAATAAGAAAAAATGTCACTTTTGAATGGACAGCCCTGGAACAAGAGGCTTTCGAGAATCTAAAGAAAACATTAACTAGTGCACCATTATTACAATATCCAGACTTTTCAAAGCCCTTTGTAGTCACCACAGACGCCTCAGATAAGGCAATAAGTGGAATATTGTCTCAAGGACCAGTAGGCAAAGATTTGCCAATAGCTTATGCTAGCCGTACACTGAATAAAGCCGAGAAAAATTACAGCACGACGGAAAAGGAATTACTCGCTATCGTCTGGTCTGTCAACCATTTCAGACCGTACTTATATGGTACCCATTTTAAAATAGTAACGGACCATAAGCCACTAACTTGGCTCTTTAGTATAAAAGATCCAGGCTCCCGTCTGATGAGATGGCGGTTGAAGCTGGAAGAATACGATTACGAGATCGAATATAAGGCAGGAAAAGCCAATGTGAACGCAGACGCTCTAAGCAGGATATGCATCACTACCAGGAGCAAAGGAAAAATAGAAGAAACTGTTCCAAAAGAGAAACCTGACCGAGAATACTCAGAAGAAGAACGGCAACAAATTATTTACGAATACCATGATACTCCTATTGGAGGTCACCAAGGGGTATCTCGAACGATTGAGCGAATCCGACTGAGCCACGACTGGCCGGGATTACGCCGAGACGTAGAAGACTTTATATCGAAATGTGAAAAATGCCAAACGAACAAATTAGGAAAACGGGTTAAAGCACCAATGGTAATTACTGACACTCCAGCACAACCTTTCGAAAAATGTGCACTGGATATCGTTGGACCATTAGTAGAAACCCATCAAAGAAACAAATATATATTAACTTTCCAAGATAGTCTCACAAAATTTAGCAAAGCCATACCAATACCAAATCAAGAAGCCAGGACTATAGCCAAAGAATTCGTCACAAAAATCATTTGCGAACATGGAATACCTGAGAAGATACTAACGGATCAAGGAACTAATTTCCTGAGCGAAATGTTCAAAAATACTTGTAAGCTTTTGAAAATAGAGAAAATACAGACTTCTGCTTACCATCCAGAATCTAACGGAGCTCTAGAACGCTCTCATCGGACACTGGCGTAATATTTACGGAATTTCATCAGTCCAGATCAAGAAGACTGGGATGAATGGCTCCCTTACGCCATGTTTACTTATAATACTACTCCGCATACTGCTACAGGATTTACTCCATTCGAATTAATCTATGGCAGGCAAGCCTTACTGCCTAGCACATTCAAAAGGGAACCAAAACCCACATACAATTACGATGACTTCGCATTTGAATTACGAGAACGACTCAGAGCCGCAAACCAAGTCGCTAGAGATAATCTCATTGTGGCTAAAGAAAAATCAAAAGACTACTACGACAAGAAGACCGAAATGAACGAATTCGAAATCGGCGACAGAGTCCTCCTATTCGACGAGGCATTACGAAGAGGACGTTCCAAGAAGCTCTCTGCTAAATGG
The DNA here is from genome assembly GCA_963971525.1 of Cephus spinipes. NCBI lineage: Eukaryota > Metazoa > Arthropoda > Insecta > Hymenoptera > Cephidae > Cephus > Cephus spinipes. The sequence goes on from OZ020578.1 coordinate 12,344,430, forward strand.
ACGGGACCTTATGAAATACTAGAAAGGAACTCTAAAGTAAACTACACTATAAAAGTGAATAAGAAATTACTAAAGGTTCATGTGAACCGCCTTAAGCATTTCCTCGCTTAAGTTAAAAGGAAAGAGGTGTGCAGAGGATTGGAGTGAGGACAAAACCAACTTAGATAAATTAAAACAATACAATTTATTAAAAAAAAAAAAAAAATTTTTACAAAATTTGGACTAGAACCAACTCTCTGGTTCGTAGTCCTCCTCTCCGAACAGCTTTCGGAGGCAGAAGAGGTCTGGCTCCGTAACACTTCCCTCTCCCCAGTGCCAGTCCACCAGGGAACGAAGGTCCGCCCGGACTCGCCTTCGCATTCGCAGTTCGCGAATATTGATGAATTCGAGCTAGAAAAGGAAAAAGGGGAAAACAGACAATGAATAAATGCAAGGACAAGCAATTTAAAAAAAAAATAAAAGTTCAAATACTCACTCCGGCCATCGAAATAGTTAGCGCCCTCTCAATTCTATTTCGGAGAGCCACCTCAGCCCTCCGCAAAAGAATGGCGGTCCTCTCCGCCTCAGAAAGGACCCTTACCCCTGTGGGGAAAGGAGCCTCCGCCGACAATCTGGAATTTGCAGTATTGTTCGGACACATATTTCAATGTCTAATGCGCAGCCACAGCTAATTCACGCTTTATATAGCTACAAAACTAATACGTCACAAAAAGCTGAATGGCAATTCTCTACTTACCTTTTCGTACAATGCCAAACTGCACATGTTGCAGGTTCACCGCGCTATGGTTCGGGACGTCCCTAATCCAAAACGCACCAGCTCAGCAATTGACGATAAGGGAATTCGATACCACTCCAGGAATATACTTCGAAAAAATGGGAAACCTCGTGAACTATAAGGACACTTGGAAGTTGGTCATTCACACTGACCTAAGCCCCATATTCGAAAGAGAAGCTAACATCAAACATTACTTATCGAAAACAAAAAAAATGTGTGGAACTACCACTTTAGAATTACAAAGAATATGCAAGGCCTTCAGCACTTCTTCTAAGGTTCGTCTCCAAGAAATAGAAGCCAAATTAGAATACGTTAAAGAAACCACACTCGAACCTCCATCAAAAAGGAAAAGAGGACTTATTGACGGACTAGGATCTTTAGCCAAATCTTTGTTCGGTACAATGGATGCCGAGGATGCCAAACTAATAAATGAGCAAATAATGACTCTTAATAAAGAAGGAAGCGCGTTAAAAACCGCTCTAAAAAATCAAGTGCAAATCACCAAAGCAAATTTGCGGATGATAAATGAAACCGCAGCTAACGCTGAACACAACGAGATGATGCTGTTCAACCTCACATCTCATATCAAACAACAAATGGACGAAGGATTCAGACTGGAATCTTTCCGAGAAGAACTCGATGAGCATTTTATTATCCTTTCGTTATACATCGAAATGTTCCATGGATGTGTTCAGGATCTTGTAGAATATCTGGTGGAAATCCAAAAGGGAGTCTTATATCCAGGGATAGTATCATATCCAAAAATAATTAAACTACTGAAAGAATCTTTAGAACATTTACCTCAAGGGTTAAACTATCCAATAGCCTTGATACCCGAAAACGCAAGATACCTCAAAGAGATTTCAGAAATAGAGGCCTATAGCGAAGGTAGCTCCATCGTTACAATAATCAAAATACCGCTGATATCATCCCAAGAGTACCACGTAAACCGAATACACTCTCTGCCTGTCCACATGAAAAATGGCACGTACGCCTATATAAAGGCGGAAGAGAACTACGCAATAGTGGGACACGAAATGCAAACGTTCATCAGGATGACGCGAACCGAATTGGACAACTGTAAGAAAATTATGGGTCGATACCTGTTTGAAGCAAGACATCCAGTATTCGAAATTAGACCATACGGTTCCTGCGAAACCCAACTTTTTACAAATCCATCGTCGTATCCCCTATCATGCGAAACAAGGCAAATCAAAATAGAAAACACACTCCTAATCGAAATGGAGAACCCCAACTCTTGGCTATATGTAGCGGACAAACCAGAACAAATGACGGTATCATGTAATAATGAAAATCCAAAAAGGGTAGTTATGCAAGGCTCTGGTATAATCGAAATAAAAGGAAAATGTAAACTGACAGCCGAAGGTTTCACTCTAGAAACCGAAGGAAAATATAAGTTAGACGTAACTTTAAACTATTTACCTCCTCTAAACCTAACACTTATTACTGACAACTTTGTACCCAATATCGTATCTAATAACAATAATATACAACCTAAGCTAAGAAGTCTCATAAAGGATCCTAGCGAACTAAATGCACTAAGCAAAAAAATATCGGAAATAGAAAATAACTTAAAAGGGGATAATATCGATACCTTCATAGATATCATATCATCACCTATATCCTATTCAATAGGGACAATTTGTTGTATCACTATTTTTATACTAATTATAGTAATTTATTTCCTAAGAAAATAGGCAAACTTAACTACTTCCGGAGAAACTACTCCACCTAGTGTAATAGTTATAGGAAACTCTTCCCCAAATACAAATCAAGTCACACCGTAATTTAAGACTCGATTATAATAAAACCGATGTACACGGGTAGTAAAACAAATGTACAATTTATAAAACACTCGGGTGACTGAACCCGATGTCAGCAAAAATTTATGTAAGCAAAATTACGAGGCAGGAAAACAGTACAACGACCTACGAAGCAATTGGAAGGCTAAAAGAAAAGTCCATGAGAATGGATCTTTCCTTTTTCTATGGGGGTAGGCATGTTGTAAACCATAATATAGATTTGGAAACGCGTCTACGTCAGAAGCGACGGAATGGCCACGCTGCGACGCGGCACATTCCGCTCGCCAATATTATGGAAACAAAGGAGACACATCACCGACTCCATGGCGAAATATAGAAACAATCATTGGTTATTGTATCTCTAAAAAATTCCATAATTAAGATATAAAAAAGAGACGGCCTGTCGGCACGTCAGGCGAAGTAGAGAGCTACGAGTGAAGTGTTACCTCGGTAACTTAGCCGAAGTACTAACCTCCAGCCTCGTGATTTCGTACTCACCACGTTTACGGTTAAATTCTAATAGTGTACTCTAACGTACCTTATCTTGTATCAAATAAATCTTTTACTTGTTATCGAGAGTTAAGTTCCAACTTTTTACTCGGGCAACGAATCCCAAAGTACCTGACTCCCGAAAACCCTTTCCGGCAGTCAAACCCGTGAACCCAGAATTTGGGCGCACAACATTAGCAACTGAGGATGATCGGCATTGGAGTTCGTAAGGAAGATTTTGGATTGGGAGGGGATTGAATGCAATGCCAGGGTATTTCAGGGAATTTGGATACGTGTTATGGCGTGATCGGGACAGTCGTGTCCGTTCGTTCAATAGGATCAAGAGACTCGGTCGAGTCTCGCGCCAAGTACAGGCAACCGGCTGTACAGGGCGCAGCTCGCCGAGACTCTTTACTTGAGTCAACTCTTATACCTGTGTTTGGAATGAAATATCTTATTAACCGCTATACATGAGAAAAAGTTATTGATACATTCACTATAGGAATTGAGGGTCCTGAATTGATTGCCCCCACGTTCAATACGATTAGTATACGAGATCAGGGTGTATTGAGATGGCGAGCGAGATGATTTTATTTCAGTTCCGTCGTCGTCGTCATCGTCGTCGTCGTCGTCGTCGTCGTCGTCGTCGTCGTCGTCGTCGTCGTCGTCGTCGTCGTCGTCTTCGCACGTCCATCGCATTTTTTACACGACAGATGGCGCTGACTGCTGTGCCTTCTTTACCTATTTGTACTGTGTATGGTGGTAGTAATTTACGAATACACAATACAATCAAATACACTTTATACGTGAAGCTACCGTTCATACCGAATTTCCAGGTAGTATAAGGGTGCTTTCACAACAGTATAGAATTATCCAGTTTTTAATGGCATTCATGTGCAGCGCGCGTATATGGGTGTATGTATATGTGTGCTTCGGCATAATTCCTCGTATTTTAGGTGACAGATTGTCCAACTGTTCTGCTTCGTAGTTTTCTATATCTAGATGGCCGACGTGGAAGTCCAGGGTGTCCAGGTATTCCGCTTCGTAGTTTTCTGCATCTAGGTGTCGGATGTGGAAGTCCAGGGTGTCCGGATGTTCCGCTCCGTAGTTTCTTGTATCTAGGTACTGGATGTGGAAGTCCAGCGTGTCCAAGTATTCCGCTTCGTAGTTTTCTGTATCTAGGTGTCGGATGTGGAAGTCCAAGGTGTCCAGGTATTCCGCTTCGTAGTTTCCTGTATCTAGGTGTCGGATGTGGAAGTCCAGGGTGTCCAAGTATTCCGCTTCGTAGTTTTCTGTATCTAGGTGTCGGATGTAGAAGTTCAGGGTGTCCAAGTATTCCGCTTCGTAGTTTTCTGTATCTAGGTGTCGGATGTGGAAGTCCAAGGTGTCCAGGTATTCCGCTTCGTAGTTTCCTGTATCTAGGTGTCGGATGTGGAAGTCCAAGGTGTCCAGGTATTCCGCTTCGTAGTTTCCTGTATCTAGGTGTCGGATGTGGAAGTCCAGGGTGTCCAAGTATTCCGCTTCGTAGTTTTCTGTATCTAGGTGTCGGATGTGGAAGTCCAGGGTGTCCAGGTATTCCGCTCCGTAGTTTCCTGTATCTAGGTGTCGGATGTGGAAGTCCAGGGTGTCCAAGTATTCCGCTTCGTAGTTTTCTGTATCTAGGTGTCGGATGTGGAAGTCCAAGGTGTCCAGGTATTCCGCTTCGTAGTTTCCTGTATCTAGGTGTCGGATGTGGAAGTCCAGGGTGTCCAAGTATTCCGCTTCGTAGTTTTCTGTATCTAGGTGTCGGATGTAGAAGTTCAGGGTGTCCAGGTATTCCGCTCCGTAGTTTCTTGTATCTAGGTACTGGATGTGGAAGTCCAGGGTGTCCAGGTATTCCGCTCCGTAGTTTCTTGTATCTAGGTACTGGATGTGGAAGTCCAGGGTGTCCAGGTATTCCGCTCCGTAGTTTCCTGTATCTAGGTGTCGGATGTGGAAGTCCAGGGTGTCCAAGTATTCCGCTTCGTAGTTTTCTGTATCTAGGTGTCGGATGTAGAAGTTCAGGGTGCCAGGTATTCCGCTCCGTAGTTTCTTGTATCTAGGTGCCGGATGTGGAAGTTCAGGGTATCCAGGTATTCCGCTTCGTAGTTTTGTGTATCTAGGTGTCGGATGTGGAAGTCAAGGGTGTCCAGGTATTCCGCTCGGTAGTTTCCTGTGTCCAGGTGTTGGATGTGGAAGTCCAGGGTATCCAGGTATTCCGCTACGTAGTTTCTTGTATCTAGGTACTGGATGTGGAAGTCCAGGGTGTCCAAGTATTCCGCTTCGTAGTTTTCTGTATCTAGGTGTCGGATGTGGAAGTCCAAGGTGTCCAGGTATTCCGCTTCGTAGTTTCCTGTATCTAGGTGTCGGATGTGGAAGTCCAGGGTGTCCAAGTATTCCGCTTCGTAGTTTTCTGTATCTAGGTGTCGGATGTAGAAGTTCAGGGTGTCCAAGTATTCCGCTTCGTAGTTTTCTGTATCTAGGTGTCGGATGTGGAAGTCCAAGGTGTCCAGGTATTCCGCTTCGTAGTTTCCTGTATCTAGGTGTCGGATGTGGAAGTCCAGGGTGTCCAAGTATTCCGCTTCGTAGTTTTCTGTATCTAGGTGTCGGATGTAGAAGTTCAGGGTGTCCAGGTATTCCGCTCCGTAGTTTCTTGTATCTAGGTACTGGATGTGGAAGTCCAGGGTGTCCAGGTATTCCGCTCCGTAGTTTCTTGTATCTAGGTACTGGATGTGGAAGTCCAGGGTGTCCAGGTATTCCGCTCCGTAGTTTCCTGTATCTAGGTGTCGGATGTGGAAGTCCAGGGTGTCCAAGTATTCCGCTTCGTAGTTTTCTGTATCTAGGTGTCGGATGTAGAAGTTCAGGGTGCCAGGTATTCCGCTCCGTAGTTTCTTGTATCTAGGTGCCGGATGTGGAAGTTCAGGGTATCCAGGTATTCCGCTTCGTAGTTTTGTGTATCTAGGTGTCGGATGTGGAAGTCAAGGGTGTCCAGGTATTCCGCTCGGTAGTTTCCTGTGTCCAGGTGTTGGATGTGGAAGTCCAGGGTATCCAGGTATTCCGCTACGTAGTTTCTTGTATCTAGGTACTGGATGTGGAAGTCCAGGGTGTCCAAGTATTCCGCTTCGTAGTTTTCTGTATCTAGGTGTCGGATGTGGAAGTCCAAGGTGTCCAGGTATTCCGCTTCGTAGTTTCCTGTATCTAGGTGTCGGATGTGGAAGTCCAGGGTGTCCAAGTATTCCGCTTCGTAGTTTTCTGTATCTAGGTGTCGGATGTAGAAGTTCAGGGTGTCCAAGTATTCCGCTTCGTAGTTTTCTGTATCTAGGTGTCGGATGTGGAAGTCCAAGGTGTCCAGGTATTCCGCTTCGTAGTTTCCTGTATCTAGGTGTCGGATGTGGAAGTCCAGGGTGTCCAAGTATTCCGCTTCGTAGTTTTCTGTATCTAGGTGTCGGATGTGGAAGTCCAGGGTGTCCAAGTATTCCGCTTCGTAGTTTTCTGTATCTAGGTGTCGGATGTAGAAGTTCAGGGTGTCCAAGTATTCCGCTTCGTAGTTTTCTGTATCTAGGTGTCGGATGTGGAAGTCCAAGGTGTCCAGGTATTCCGCTTCGTAGTTTCCTGTATCTAGGTGTCGGATGTGGAAGTCCAGGGTGTCCAAGTATTCCGCTTCGTAGTTTTCTGTATCTAGGTGTCGGATGTAGAAGTTCAGGGTGTCCAGGTATTCCGCTCCGTAGTTTCTTGTATCTAGGTACTGGATGTGGAAGTCCAGGGTGTCCAGGTATTCCGCTCCGTAGTTTCTTGTATCTAGGTACTGGATGTGGAAGTCCAGGGTGTCCAGGTATTCCGCTCCGTAGTTTCCTGTATCTAGGTGTCGGATGTGGAAGTCCAGGGTGTCCAAGTATTCCGCTTCGTAGTTTTCTGTATCTAGGTGTCGGATGTAGAAGTTCAGGGTGCCAGGTATTCCGCTCCGTAGTTTCTTGTATCTAGGTGCCGGATGTGGAAGTTCAGGGTATCCAGGTATTCCGCTTCGTAGTTTTGTGTATCTGGGTGTCGGATGTGGAAGTCAAGGGTGTCCAGGTATTCCGCTCGGTAGTTTCCTGTATCTAGGTGTCGGATGTAGAAGTTCAGGGTGCCAGGTATTCCGCTCCGTAGTTTCTTGTATCTAGGTGCCGGATGTGGAAGTTCATGGTATCCAGGTATTCCGCTTCGTAGTTTTGTGTATCTAGGTGTCGGATGTGGAAGTCAAGGGTGTCCAGGTATTCCGCTAGGTAGTTTCCTGTGTCCAGGTGTTGGATGTGGAAGTCCAGGGTATCCAGGTATTCCGCTACGTAGTTTCTTGTATCTAGGTACTGGATGTGGAAGTCCAGGGTGTCCAGGTATTCCGCTCCGTAGTTTCCTGTATCTAGGTGTCGGATGTGGAAGTCCAGGGTGTCCAAGTATTCCGCTTCGTAGTTTTCTGTATCTAGGTGTCGGATGTAGAAGTTCAGGGTGCCAGGTATTCCGCTCCGTAGTTTCTTGTATCTAGGTGCCGGATGTGGAAGTTCAGGGTATCCAGGTATTCCGCTTCGTAGTTTTGTGTATCTAGGTGTCGGATGTGGAAGTCAAGGGTGTCCAAGTATTCCGCTCGGTAGTTTCCTGTGTCCAGGTGTTGGATGTGGAAGTCCTGGGTATCCAGGTATTCCGATACGTAGTTTCTTGTATCTAGGTACTGGATGTGGAAGTCCAGGGTGTCCAGGTATTCCGCTCCGTAGTTTCCTGTATCTAGGTGTCGGATGTGGAAGTCCAGGGTGTCCAAGTATTCCGCTTCGTAGTTTTCTGTATCTAGGTGTCGGATGTCGAAGTTCAGGGTGTCCAGGTGTTCCGCTCCGTAGTTTCTTGTATCTAGGTGTCGGACGTAGAAGTCCAGGGTGTCCAGGTGTTCCGCTCCGTAGTTTCCTGCATCTAGGTGTCGGATGTCGAAGTTCAGGGTGTCCAGGTATTCCACTCCGTAGTTTCATGTATTGTAACGCATTTCCTGACCTACGTTCTATCTCCCTGACCCCAACGTGGCATTCCGCGGATCCCTTGGGCGCCAGGTGCATCCTTGCACCAGCCCGACTCATCGGGCCTTTAATTTTTAATCCGCGGCGCATCACTTCCGGGAGTCTTCTCGACCGGATCTTCCCGCTAGCTCCTATTGCACCATGGTAGAGGGGAACGTGAGGGCGGCGAGTATCTACAGGAATCAGCCGGCTTCTTTGGTAATAACTGACACGGTGGCATTTAACTCCAACAACAGCCTTTTATTTTGCCTAGATAAACGAGTACAGTCGGGTGATGTATACGAGCGCGGCTCTATACAATTCTAATCCAAACGCGGTCGCGGAGGTCATCTCTGTTGACGGTGGACGGTTCAAATCTGCAACCGCCAGGACGCGTGGTGAGGCCCGCGGCCCCCCACTCCTCGTGCCCAGATGCACCGGCGGATGCGCTTCATCCCCGGCTGCCTGGCTTCGGGGCGGTCGCCTAAAACTGCACTTACCGGATCTTCCGGCGAACCGTACCTCACTTCCTCGTCACTCGGGTGGTGGTGGCTGGCAATTTTCCTTCCCGGCTGCTATTCCTTTCCATCCGACTTGGTCCACACCACAGTCTGCTCCGAATCGCCGTCCCGGAAAAAGCCATGTTGTCCAACAGGCCCTGTAATCTCACACACTTCCACCACACTTAAACCAGAAAAATCGCGATATCTTATCCGCCGATTTTCGGTATTCCCGTTCCGCGGTTCACAACGAAGTGGTCCCCTTTTCGGCCCCCCGGCCCGAGGATTCCCGAGGAATCCCGAGTTCACCCGAACTCGTGCGCTTACGCTCGCCTCGGTCCGCTCTTCGCTTTTCGGCGCTCACGGCCCGCCAGTCTCCAGGCGGCGCCGATCTTCTCCGAGTCCGCCCGAAGTTCGGGCTCGGCGGTGCCGGTTTCTCTTCCCGGCTTCCCCTTGCCACGAACCTTCGTCGTCATAGGCATTCTCTAGGCGGCTTTCGTCGGCGACACGGCTCTCCGTGCCCCTATGCTTTCATGTAACTGGCCGTCCCACGGACGCCACGTTACAACTCCCCCCCCCTTATCCGGGACGTATCTTTCACTAGGGGAAGATGCGTTCCGCCTGATTGCACCAATCTTGCGTGGCGGCTTTCCTCTGATGCCGCTTCCCGCAGTGGCTTGCTTGACGTCTCGGCTTCCCTTAGGTGCCGCTTAGTCTCTTACGGCGTTCGTGGGCCCGGCAAGGTCTTCGCACCGAGCCGGACTTTGTTACCCGCCTTCTCTCTAGCCGGCCAGGGGTCGGCCGGAATACGCACGGTCTTACGGCCCCCGGACTTGCTCACTAATTTTCCAGACGTCCGGAACCCTTCTCGGTCGGCCGTCCTCTTGCACCGCACGCCTTGGTGGGAAGGTCCTGTCAGCCAACGGTCACTGCCGTCCGCGGTTCTTCCACCGTTCGTCGGCCTATCAGCCCTGCCGGTTGCTCTTGTTGCACCCCTCGTGCTTGGCACACCGTGCAGGCTCGTATCCCATACGCCATGTCAGACTCCTTTCCGGCGCACTGTCTCGTAATCATACCGTGAGATCTTCAGTGCCCGATGCGTCAACCTGCCCTTCGGGTCCTTCAGGTTGTGGAGCCCTCTTCAACGGTGGTGGTAGGTGATTGCGGTGAAACGGTCTCTCACTACATGTGCCCGCACATTCCCGGTCACCCCCGCCACTGTCGATCCTTCAGTTCGGCTACCGTGTACTCTTCTCAGCGTCCGCTACTGTCCGTCTGGCGTCGGCAATCACGTGCCCGCCATCGGTGGACGCCTGTTCCACGGCTCCGAGTCCTCCCGCGCTCGCGTTCGTCTTTCATACGAACGGGCGGGTAAAATCTGGATGCGCGAGCGTCGGCGGAGTCCTCAGGACCTCTTCCATGGCTTCCAACGCCTGGGCCTGCTCCTTTTCCCAGCTCCCTTGTCGGCTCTGTTCAACCATGCCGTGAGCGGTGCCGACCTCTCCGCGAATCCGTCTCTGAAGCGGCGGTACCATGAGACCATCCCTAAGAACCTGCGCAGCTATTTCAAATTTCTTGGCGCTGGTATCCTGGAATAGACGCCATCTTCTCCGGATTCGTTTCCTGGCTCTCCCTATTCCCCCGGAACCCTAACTCGCCCCTGTGATCAGCCAAACTCGCATTTCTTAGGGTTAATGGCCAAACCTGCCTTCTTAACTCTCTTCAGAATTTCCTCCGGGGTGTCCTCACTACGGGACCATCCCCCCCACTTGACGCCCTCTTCCTTCCCCGAGGCCGATACACCGCCGCCCTCGGAGAGGTGGTACGCCTGATCCGCGTAGTTCATTCTACGTTCCAAATTATTTCTTTTTCCCGAGCAGTCCCTCCTTTCCCTGTCCTCGTGCTTCCTTGAGACTAGCCGGGGCACTATCCCATCGGCTCCTCCATTGCACGTCAATCTGGTGGACGCTCACGTCTGTCAATCCTAGGGCGGGCCCGCCAGGGGAGAGCGCCCTATCGAGCATACCCTTCAGTCTGGCTCCTTGCTCAGCTGTCAGCTCCGATAGGCCTGCACACTCCTCCCCTCCGGACTCCCCGCCGTCCTGTTCCTCCGCCGAGGCCGGTACACCGCAGCCCTCGGCGAGGCGGTACGTATGGTCTGCGGAGTTGAGTCTTGCTCCAAACTCCCTCAGAATCCATCCCCAGGATACATTCGTGCCCCGTCCCGTGACTCGCCGGACTTCTACTCTCCCGGCCACTCCATCGAAGGTGGCGGCATCTTCAGCCTGCTCAACCTTTGGAGGGACTCTCCGTTGGCCCCGATTACCTCCCTGCCCATCGGCCTTCGGGAAGGCTCGTGCCCTAATCCTTCGCCGGATTCTGCCTCGACAGGCTCTCCTGTCCGGCTCGTGTCGTTTCTTCCTGAGGTGAGGGGCGTCCGGCCCCTGGCGGTCGCCCTCCGTCGGCGGGTGACACCGGGTCCTCCCCTGTGTCCTGCCGCCCGGGTCACCTATGTCGGTCCGCGACGTCTTCGTCGGAGTTTGCTTCCGGTACGCGTCGCTGTGAGAGATCCTCTCTCCCGTCCGAGGCCAAGGGCCCGTCCGGCCTCCTGCCGGCCGTCCCTGCACCAGCCCTCTGGTGTCAGTGTTCAACTTCAGAACGGAACTCTCGCCCTCCCCCCACTGGAATACGCGCGCTGTCCCAGCGGGGAGATAGCACTGGTCCCCAAGCGGGTGATTCCCTCTTCTATCTAGGGTACCCGCGCCTCGGATGAATTCGGCATAACGTAACGCCGTTTATGCCCTTTGGCTCTGCCGGACCGCTCGACCGGACCTCGTTTCTCGTCCCTAACGTCTTCGATCCGGCTGGCCTTCCCTCCGGCTGCTTGTTCCCGCAACCGGGCTCTCCCGAATTACCTGCGACTCATGCGCCTACGGGGTAACGTTGCCCTCTGGCCTCCCCGAAATCCTCATTTCCACGGGGGAGATTTCCTACTCTAATCATGCCACTCTCGAGATCGCTCGATTATCCTGGTGGCTCGTGATCGATAAACAGCAACGCTCAGCTGTTCTGACTTCGTTCGAGAACCTTGACCTACTACGCTCTTTAATCTAGTCGGCAGTTTGTTGTGTCTCTTACACGTCTTGACAACAGCCGATTTACCGCGCACCCGACTCGTTTACCTAGCCCACCGTGTCCTCTAGCTCAACAGCAATCAACAATCAAAACATGGCCGGCTGGTATATCTTTCTCGCGTGGCCCCACGTTGGGCGCCATTTTGTAACGCATTTCCTGACCTACGTTCTATCTCCCTGACCCCAACGTGGCATTCCGCGGATCCCTTGGGCGCCAGGTGCATCCTTGCACCAGCCCGACTCATCGGGCCTTTAATTTTTAATCCGCGGCGCATCACTTCCGGGAGTCTTCTCGACCGGATCTTCCCGCTAGCTCCTATTGCACCATGGTAGAGGGGAACGTGAGGGCGGCGAGTATCTACAGGAATCAGCCGGCTTCTTTGGTAATAACTGACACGGTGGCATTTAACTCCAACAACAGCCTTTTATTTTGCCTAGGTAAACGAGTACAGTCGGGTGATGTATACGAGCGCGGCTCTATACAATTCTAATCCAAACGCGGTCGCGGAGGTCATCTCTGTTGACGGTGGACGGTTCAAATCTGCAACCGCCAGGACGCGTGGTGAGGCCCGCGGCCCCCCACTCCTCGTGCCCAGATGCACCGGCGGATGCGCTTCATCCCCGGCTGCCTGGCTTCGGGGCGGTCGCCTAAAACTGCACTTACCGGATCTTCCGGCGAACCGTACCTCACTTCCTCGTCACTCGGGTGGTGGTGGCTGGCAATTTTCCTTCCCGGCTGCTATTCCTTTCCATCCGACTTGGTCCACACCACAGTCTGCTCCGAATCGCCGTCCCGGAAAAAGCCATGTTGTCCAACAGGCCCTGTAATCTCACACACTTCCACCACACTTAAACCAGAAAAATCGCGATATCTTATCCGCCGATTTTCGGTATTCCCGTTCCGCGGTTCACAACGAAGTGGTCCCCTTTTCGGCCCCCCGGCCCGAGGATTCCCGAGGAATCCCGAGTTCACCCGAACTCGTGCGCTTACGCTCGCCTCGGTCCGCTCTTCGCTTTTCGGCGCTCACGGCCCGCCAGTCTCCAGGCGGCGCCGATCTTCTCCGAGTCCGCCCGAAGTTCGGGCTCGGCGGTGCCGGTTTCTCTTCCCGGCTTCCCCTTGCCACGAACCTTCGTCGTCATAGGCATTCTCTAGGCGGCTTTCGTCGGCGACACGGCTCTCCGTGCCCCTATGCTTTCATGTAACTGGCCGTCCCACGGACGCCACGTTACAGTATCTAGGTACTGGATGTGGAAGTCCAGGGTGTCCAGGTATTCCGCTTCATAGTTTCCTGCATCTAGGTGTCAGACGTGGAAGTTCAGGTTGCTCAGGGGTTCCGCTCCGTAGTTTCCCGTGTCCAGGTGTTGGATGTGGAAGTCCAGGGTTTCCAGGTATTCCGCTTCGTAGTTTTCTGTATCTAGGTGTCGTATGTGGAAGTTCAGGGTGTCCAGGTATTCCGCTACGTAGTTTTCTGTATCTAGGTGTCGGATGTGAAAGTTCAGGGTGTCCAGGTGTTCCGCTCCGTAGTTTCTTGTATCTAGGTGTCGGACGTAGAAGTCCAGAAAAGTGTGCAACAAGCTTTGGCGTTTCGCTCAAACTATAGTATCGTCTTTGATGTTCGCACGGCCAGAGATACAAGGCTTGCAATAATCCAGCACACTCTCCTCTCTTACGTTTACCACACGGCTTCAACAAGCTGGACACCATTAACGACACTTATATGCATTGAAGATTTCATTTTCTTTAAAAATTTGTATATGTCTTTAAGCATTTCTAGAAAAAGGGGCTTACAAATTAAATGTATGTGTCATTAAACATTTTCGTCACCGCAATATATTTTTCTGATTAGCAACATCATAATTCATTTACATTTTATATATGTGACAATATAGATTTCAGTGCTTAATACTTCTATGTTCCGTTGAACAACAAAAACTTGTGATATCCCCCAAAAAACACTTACGTGTAAAAAACTACGCCAAGTACAGGTCTGCTGTGTATTCCTCTAATAAAAAGTATTGATATCAGATTATTGAGGCCAAGTACATAAGTCACTACATGTTTGCCTATTATATGATCTAGCACTGTCCCATCATTTCAATTGTATTTTCAAAATTTACTACAACGTTTTCACTACTCTTTTACATTACTACTGTTTCTCGTAGTTGATTATGAATTAATGGTTATTTAATAATTAATAAAACTTTACCTGATTCCTTATCGAGTACTACTTGGCGGGTCCGTGCCAGAAATTCCAAAGTACTTACTTTGAACGTACTAATAGTATCCTAAAATTATATGTTTGTTATTAAGATTTTACCGTGATTATTATTAACGAGTTATCGTTAATAAGCTCTATATGTATAGAAAGCTGACATTGGTTTTGAGTTTAATGACTGTCATTATGAATGCAAGTTTATATCAAGAATTGCACGGACCCGCCAAGTAGTACTCGATAAGGAATCAGGTAAAGTTTTATTAATTATTAAATAACCATTAATTCATAATCAACTACGAGAAACAGTAGTAATGTAAAAGAGTAGTGAAAACGTTGTAGTAAATTTTGAAAATACAATTGAAATGATGGGACAGTGCTAGATCATATAATAGGCAAACATGTAGTGACTTATGTACTTGGCCTCAATAATCTGATATCAATACTTTTTATTAGAGGAATACACAGCAGACCTGTACTTGGCGTAGTTTTTTACACGTAAGTGTTTTTTGGGGGATTCATATTACAGGCCCTCGATCACGAATTCTTCCTCGGATTAGTGCATGGTCAGGATTATCTTGGTGGTGAGGTGGGTGCGAAGGTGGCGGGTAGGAATCCTGCTGTGCGCGGTATTCGCGGTGTTATAATTAAAAATGCTCTCTAAGCATCTTATCCCTACATATTCTGTTCGCGTTGCTACTCGTGCCGTTCTTGTTCTTTGTTTGCCGTGCTCTCTCTCTCCTTTCCTGCTCACCCACCGACGATATCGCAGTGTTGCTGTGGTTTCTGGAAATGTGTGAGAGTATGAGACGTCGTGCGGAGTATAATATAAAATGCTGATGCCCCTTAGTTATTAATATATGTATATATAATCTATGATTTACAATAATTAACCCATGTTCGTCGAGGATCGATTACATCTATCGTGATCTCTGACATTTGCTAATGGGGTACTGAGAGGTGCTGAAGGGGGGGGGGGCAATGGGGTTGCGTTGCGCCGGACGTAACATCTCCCTCCTCAGATGGAACATCGCTCTTTTTGGTGATCCCTCCGGGTGAATTTGGAGGTGGACATCCTTCTTGGTTGTTGAACGTAGAGATTGACATCTTCTTGAAGCGGGTCAGGGTCTGAGGTGGGTGTGGTGGGCGTCACAATTTCCTATGTCCGATCCGAATCGGCACGCGTTCTTCATCTTCGGGGGAGATTAATTGTAATTTCCCCGTTTTCGATGGTGTTACAGAGTTTCTGGTGGTGTTCGCGGGTGTAGTGTACACTGCAGGACAGTAATGCCGTCCTTGGGTGGAGCTAGTAGGAAGCGGGAGTAGGGCGACCGGCAATGGCGACTGGTAGCGAGCAAGCCAGGCCGCCGCGTAGAGAGGGTAGCCTATTCCCCTCGCTCGGGACGGCATGTCTGTCCAGAGTCCAGCCGTCCCGTATAAGAGTGTCTCAGACAATTTCAACAGAGTTCGCATAAGTCCCTCTCACTCGCAGTTAGTGTAGTCCCAGAGATAGCCTGCAATGTGTATAAGAGCGTCTCACTTGCGTCTAGCGCTAGTCGCCCATAAGACCCTCTCACTCGCTGGCAGCAGTGGCCTAGCGCGCATAAGAGCGTCTCACTTGCGTCTAGCGCTAGTCGCCCATAAGACCCTCTCACTTCAAACATTAGGTTCTCTTATTATAATCCGCAGGCCACTGCTGGCAGCGAGTGAGAGGGTCTTATGGGCGACTAGCGCTAGACGCAAGTGAGACGCTCTTATACACATTGCAGATTATCTCTGGGACTACACTAACTGCGAGTGAGAGGGACTTATGCGAACTCTGTTGAAATTGTCTGAGACACTCTTATACGGGACGGCTGGACTCTGGACAGACATGCCGTCCCGAGCGAGGGGAATAGGCTACCCTCTCTACGCGGCGGCCTGGCTTGCTCGCTACCAGTCGCCATTGCCGGTCGCCCTACGCCCGCTTCCTACTAGCTCCACCCAAGGACGGCATTACTGTCCTGCAGTGTACATTACAATGTTGATTGTGTGTGCTTCGAAGTAAGTGTTATGGTGCATGATGTTGGTTCCTTGGTTTCCTTTCTACTCGCTCGGTTGGGTAGCTAGTTTTACCTTATCCGTATGTTTTAGAAATCGGTCTCCTTGCTGCGTTTCTAGAATGACATTGTTATGATCGGTGATGTCAACCACCTTGTATGGGCCGGTATAATGACTATCGAATTTGCTTGTTCGAGGTTCCTTTAGTACGTACACCATATCGCCTATTTGGTAACGACGGGGATTTACCCTTTTATCGTATTGCTCTTTGGATTGGTATTTGGCGTTCACTAGATTTTGACCGGCTATCTGTCTGAGGTCATTCAATTTGGTAATAAGTTCAGTCAGGTACGTTCCGTATGTCTCGAGTTTTTCGTCTGAAGATAATGATGACGGTAACCTCGCTAATTTCCCAAATACTAGTTCGTATGGCGTGAAGTTAGTGCTTTCATGAACGGAAGTGTTATAGGAGAACATTGCAAAAGAGATCAACTGATCCCAATCGTCGTACTTATGTAAATAGTGTTTCAGATATTCTGTCAGCACGTTGTGACTTCGCTCTAATGATCCGTTGGTTTGGGGGTGGTATCCCGATGTAGTTACATGTTTGATCTTATATATTTTGGCAACCTTGCGAAGTAGTTTGCTAACGAAACATCCTCCACGATCAGTAAGGATGATCTTGGGCGCGCCGAAGTTTGCGATTACATGCCTAGCAAGGGCGTCGGCTACTGTTATTGCTCTGACGTTAGGTATGGGGACAGCTATACAATATTTTGTAAGGTTATCCTGCACTGTTAGTATGTGACGATTCCCACTAGGTGTGATAGGGAGGGGTCCTACGGTGTCTATGGATATTTTCTCGAAAGCGTCTAGAGGAGTATCCATTATGACCATTGGTTCTCTTGTTTTTACCCTAACTAATTTTTGCTCTTGACAACTCCTACAGGCTCTAACATATTCCTGGACATCATGTTTTAGTTCTGGCCAATAATAGCGTTCGCGTATCCGTTTATATGTTTTGGTTACGCCCTTGTGTCCTCCTACCAGGATATCGTGATACTCTTGAATTATCTCCCTCCTCAGCTCTTTCGGAGGTAGTTGTACTTGCCCGTAACAGAGCATGATGGTGACGACACTGTCGGGGAATGCCTTATGCAGCAATTCTCGCTGTGTGTTAGGAGGTAAAGCGCTTGGTTCGTCACCTACACATGACATGCGCAAGGTTTTGGTGTTTGTTCCTAATAAGGCCAGATGCAAGTTATCCAACCCTGTGCGTATATCCTCTGCCGTAATGCGGTCGGAATGATATATTTAGCATACTATGCTGAAAATCCGATATTTCCCTCTTTTACTAATCAACACTTGCCCTTTCTGGGGGTTCCGATCTCTGAAGTCCTCCAGATCTATAATGCCTAGGTCTACCATTAGCTTCCTTATAGGTATCGTTAGTTCACAGTCAGCTGAGATGAAATGAGCGTAATTATCTTTTTCGAAGGTCATGCATTCGCGACTGCTTCTGATATTTATCATAGGGATTGTTTTATCCCAATCCTTCCCTGAGGGCCAGTCTATGTCGATTCCTAGATCTATGGTGGCATCAGGTCGGTTACCTGGGTGTGTTGATACGCTCTTCCGCCGCGGTTCCGTGCTGTTGTTATTGGAGCTTATCTTATCCGGGAGCACCTGTTCGTATCGCTGCTCAGCTGTGTCTTTGGCTCGAACCTGGGGTGCCGACCGTGCCTTTGGTGGAAAGGTCGGAAGTGGTGTTGGTAGGTAAGACTTATCCAAACCCGTATTGTTTTCTGGTTCGCTTCCATTTTCTTTATCTTCCGAACTCTCATCAGAGACTATTCCCATTTTTGTTAAACTTTCCCTAATCTTACGAAGACTTTGTTCTGCGTCGTTGACTTGTTCCCTTTGCTCTACGCAGAAATTGTCGAGTTCTTGGAGGATGTCATTGGTAGCTTCCTTTCTCCTTTTTGGTGCTTGTAGGGGAGTCCGATTGACCTGCGCTTGTTTCCAAACCTTATGTAGCGTTTCGATCTCTGAATTTATCTTCTCGGCCAATTCGTCAGCGTCTTCTTCTCCCGTAAGGAAGAAGTTGCCACGTCCTGGGGGTGCACTTCTTAGTGGTGGTGATGCATCTTCATTTTGTTTCCGGTATTCTTCCATTTCCGTCTCAACTACCCTGGGTAGCATCGAACCTCTCCTCTTGTGGATCGGAGGTTGGTTTAGTTGTTTCGATGATTCCCCACTGGCTGGTGGTTCCTTCTCTCGGGAGTCCTCCAAATCAGTGTCTTCGTCATCCGACTCAGTGTCTTCGGGATTTGATGATAGTTCTACTATTTCTTGCTGCGGTTCAGGTTTTCGTGGTTCCGTTTCCCTTGCGGTTGTTTTTGGTGGTTGCCAATCCGAGAAGTTTTTCTCCGTATTTAAAATAGGGGGAGCACTGCTTGAACCTGCATCAAGAGCTCTCTTGCATCTACTTCGTGTGCTAATACCTTCTGTCAGGCAGGGTAGCATGCTCTTCCTTCGCTGGTATATCGGTGGGCGATACTCCTAGTCGGAACTAGCAATGTCGTCGTCTTCCGAGGAGGACTCGTCTTCACTGCTTTGTTCGGGTATCGTTTCGACTGATGGTGACACGGAAGATTTCAAGATTTTGGGTCTTCCTCTACCTCGTTTGAGACGTGACTCGGTGCCTGGTTCGGTTGTCTGGCTAATTCCCTGGTTCTTATTAACAACTTTCGGAGGTCTACCCCTACTGCGTTTTGTGTTTCCTGAACTAGTCAGTGGAGCTATATTGATCTCCTTGGCGTCAATGACCGGGTTTCTTGACAGGGTGTCAGCGTTTAGGTTTGTTTTGCCGGTTTTGTACACCACCTGGTAGTTTTATTCTGCGAGCTTCATTCTCCATCGCATCAACCTAGATGTTGGGTCTTTCACAGAGTGTAACCATACTAATGGTCGGTGGTCTGTTATTAGTGTAAATTCTCGTCCATATAGGTAGGGGCGAAAGTGTTTCACTGCATATACCATGGCTAAACATTCTTTCTCCGTAGTAGAATAATTTAGTTCTGCGCCATTGAGTATACGAGAGGCGTATGCTACGGGAAGATCTTGTCCGACAGGACCTTGACTCAGCACTGCACCGAGCGCATAACCTGACGCGTCCGTGGTTAGGATGAATGGTCGTGTAAAGTCGGGGTACTGTAGTATAGGTCGTTGACATATGGCGTCACGTAAGTCCTCAAAACTCTTCTGTTGTAGGTCAGTCCATTCGAATTTGGCAGTTTTCTTTAACAAGTCGGTTAGCGGTTTAGCTCGTTTCGAGTAATTTTGTATGAATCGTCTGTAATAACCAGTGAGGCCTAGAAATTGTTTGCAATTCGTTGCGTTCTTGGGAGTAGGAAATTCCTTAGTAGCTTGAATGAGTCGGGGGTTGGGTTTGACTCCATCGCTAGTGATAGTGTGTCCTAGGTATATTACTTCGGTTCTTAGGAACTCGCATTTTTCCGGTTGTAGCGCAAGGTTGGCTTCGCGCAATTTGTTAAGGAGCCTTCTAACCTTCACACCGTGTTCCTTCAATGAGGCGGAGTATACTACAACGTCATCTAGGTAGACAAAAAGCTCAAACCCTTGAAGTCCTGTCAACGCAGCGTCCATTAAGCGTTGAAATGTCGCGGGGGCATTCTTTAGTCCAAAAGGCATTCTCAGGAATTCGTAATGTCCGTGGGGAGTAGTGAATGCTGTCTTTGGTCTATCTTCCGCACGGACCTTGATCTGATGGAATCCGCTGGCCAAATCAAATACGGAGAAGTATTTTGCGCTTCCTAGTTGGTCTAGGATTTCCGTGATGTTAGGGAGTGGATAGGCGTCTCCGACCGTTTTTTCGTTCAGTTCTCAGTAATCTATTACCATACGCCAACGTTTGCTTCCATCTGATCACGGTTTCTTGGGTACAATCCATAAGGGTGAATTGTACGGGGAGGTCGAGGGCTTAATGATATTGGGGTTCAGTAATTTACCTATTTGTTTTTCTATTTCGTCTTTATGTATTGGCGAGTGTCTGTATTGTCTACTAGAAACAGGTATGTCGTCCGTCGTGAGTATAGCGTGTTCTGTGAAGCTAATAGATGGTATCTCATCTCCGGGAAGGTAAAACCGGGGGGTACCCACTGGCACACAACCCGATTGCGCACACGCCCAGTTGGACACAAATCATTGGACACAACACGATTGGACACAGTGTCCATTCCGCACAGCAAGGTTGGACACAATGCCGATACCGCACATTAGTTTTGGACACAGACCGTTTAGCATGCGATAACATTGGACAAATTAGAACTGTGTCCAATCTTGTTGTGGCAAATTGGTTTCGTGTGCGATCTGACTACGTAAGGACGGACCGTGAAATTGGACACAGATAGTTGTAGATAAATTTCAGATAATTCATTGGAGGCAAAGCTAGCTGCACAAATATTATACATACGAGATCAATGGAACAGGTTCTCACGTACTTTTCTGAAATAATGTTGAAGTTATTATAGAAATGTTACATGCTAGATTATAGGGAAGTGAACGCTCATAAGTTTATCCCAACAGCATTTAAATACATATATGCATATTAAAAAGCTGCAATATCAAGGATTCAAATATGAGTGAAAAAATAGTATTGTGACGTATAACTGTTCTGTACGGTAACGGGGTAAAAATCTGGCCCATTATTACATTATTATAAAATATTCATCAATAGACGTATTCTTTACAAAACGTGTGACTTTCAACTCACGAATAAATCCCATTGGCTAGTGTAAATTATCATGTTATAATTAAGATAATAATTAAAAATTTCATTAAAATGCATTACCAAGTCATTAACAAGAACATAGAATTCATTTATGCCTGATGACGATTATCTCTATCTATTTGACGCGAACACTGTAAAGTTACAAATATTGGAAGATCATTTTTAGAAGATATATAATAAATTTATTATAAATGTACCACAGCAGTTCACATTCCCTCACTTCATGTAAAGTTCTGGTTACATCGATATACCTTATTGTGCAGCTAGCTTTGTGTCCAATGAATTATCTGAAATTTGTCTACAACTATCTGTGTCCAATTTCACGGTCCGTCCTTACGTAGTCAGATCGCACACGAAACCAATTCGCCACAACAAGATTGGACACAGTTCTAATGTGTCCAATGTTATCGCATGCTAAACGGTCTGTGTCCAAAACTAATGTGTCGTATCGGCATTGTGTCCAATCTTGCTGTGCGGAATGGACACTGTGTCCAATCGTGTTGTGTCTAATGATTTGTGTCCAACTGGGCGTGTACGCAATCGGGTTGTGTGCCAGTGGGCATCACTCGTTGTTCTATTACCCTCCGAATTCGCTCTTCACGGGGTTCTGTTATCACTTGTTCTTTGTCGTCTCCTTCCGACGTATCGCTGGCTTTTTCTATCAAAAATACGGGTATAGATTCTGTGGCCCGATATGTATCTCAACGTCCTCTGCCAAGGTGTTAATGGCTAGTGCGACGGCAATTCCTTCGCGATTAGTTACTACAGCATCTCCTAGGAATATGCCTTCTTCGAATTCGAGTCGAGGAAGATCCCCCAAAAAACACTTACATGTAAAAAACTACGCCAAGTACAGGTGTGCTGTGTATTCCTCTAATAAAAAGTATTGATATCAGATCAGTGGCGTAGCTAAACCATTAGCGCCCTGGAGCAGTACGTATCAACCGCGCCCCTTATCTCCGACAAGTTAACGGTCTAAAAAACTTTTTTTCGGGCCTTCGCTGTAGCAAATTGGTCAATTATTTTATCGAGATCAAGTTGACGTGCTCTTTCTCTTTCAATTGACAACGTGGCCAGAGAACTCAAACGATATTGCGACATACTACTCCTCAAATAGGTTTTAATCAATTCCAGTACAGAAAAACTCCTCTCACAAGACGCTGTAGTTACTGGTAAAGTCAGAAATATCATGCATGCAGTAATTATGTCCGTGAAACTACTTGATGCAGGGCTGTGAATTAGAAGGAGTTCCGCTACTTCGCGAATGGAAGATAATTTTGATAGATGATTGTGGAAGCACGATTTAAAGCGGAGCATTTGTGAGCCCAGAGTTGGTGACAAATCTAACGGATATGCGGATGATAATAATTCTGATGCAGTCAAAATAGTTTTGTCAGATGATTGGGATAGAAATGTGGGTGATAGGCACTTAAAATTCGCACACAACCGATTGAAAGACTGAAATCTGGTGTTGAGTTGATTGATTGTCACATCCAGCAGTCGATAAAACACTTCAATTTTAAAACGTTCCTCATTATTTGCAATACGTTCATCTTCTAGTAATTCGTCAAAAAAACGTTTGATACGTCGTATCAGTTTTTCGGGAAAAGTAGGCTCGATCTTCCATTTATTTGATAATTCAATTGCATCAGCTCTCACGAACTTCCAATCGTTTCTCATATTTGTAAATTGAAGAATGAGTGAGGATAGCATCTGAACCGATTTCTCTATGTCTTTATCAGTTCCTTGAAGCATTTTAGATACTGAATTGATGGGCTCTAGTATTTTGGTTTGCACGACTATCAAAATAACGGTAGGAAATTTTTCGAAATATTTGATCAAATTCTTGGCTTCGCGTTGTTCTTCGGGATTCTTACCGTTTAATGATAGATATATCAACAATTTGATAACGTCAAAATAACGAGAGCGTAATGCATCGAGCGCCTGGATACGAGAAGACCATCGCGTTGGGCAAACTCTTTTCAAGGTCTTAACTAAATTACTTTGATTCGAATTCATTAACATATCCCATCGTCTGACAGAACTGAAAAAAACATAAATGTTTTGTAACTGCTCATAGAATTCCGTGACTTCCTGAATATTCGACACACTGTCGTTAATTACCAAATTCAGATTATGAGAGCAACAGTGTACAAATTCAGCGGCAGCATTCATCTTCTTAATACGAGCTTGGAGTCCCGAATAAACGCCACTCATATTTGCAGCACCGTCATAAGCTTGACCACGTAATTTGGATAAACTTGCGAATTCCTCAATAATTTTCATAACTGTTGCTTCTAACCCTCCAGCTGTTTGATCACTGATTTGTGTAAAACCACAGAAAGTTTCTTTTATCTCTATCCGACATGGCTTATCATTTTCATCTCTTTGTATTAATACATAGCGGAACACAGTACTGAGCTGATCGATTTTGGAGATATCCTGGGTTGTATCTAACATAATAGTCACGAATGGAGCCTCTTCTAATTCTTTTTTAATCCCAACATTGATCTGGTTAGCAATCAAGTTAATTACCTCGTTCTGTATATCAGGGCTCAGATAATTGACCGTGCCTTTAGGACGCGCTAATAAATCTGCTAAGACTTCATCATAGCGAGAGAGTAAATGTATGTATTATCTCCAGAAAATGGCCCTGTGAATTTACGTTATCTTGTGGGTCCGTGACTCTGTGACCTCGAAAAGGTAAATTATTTGTAGCCAACGTAATGGCTACATCAATTACGCGCCGCAATACTTTACGCCAATAATTGGCTGCATTTTCAATTGCTCGCTGGTCAATCGCATCGATAGTTGAACCAGTCTGCCAGCGGTAGTAAATTTCGCACGAAATTCCGTGTTGTCTCGATTCCTCATGCAATTCAATATCGCGACTTAAATGAGCCCAGTCTGCTGTTCCTTTTACAAACTTGGGATCTGAATTTGTATTATCAAAAAGCCAGCACGGCTGACAGTAACAAATATTTTTTTTTGTAGAATAACATAACCATTGTCTCTTAATTTTTATCGGACCTTTACCTGTATAATAATTTTCGCTGAACCCTCTATTCTTATTACGACCAGTTGAGTCTTTGACAAAGCTACCTTTTGGTTGACAAGGGCCGAGTTTGATAATTAGTCGCTTCTGTTCTGACGTCAAAACATCGGGAAAATTAGCTTTGTCTGATGAGTATATAACATCGACAATATTACCATCACTATTCGGACTAGGTTTTAGAATAACCGCAGGATTTGATATTGAATATGCTCCCGGTGCTGGTGCATCATGTTCACTAAACTTTTCATTTAGTGTTGGCACAAGCTGTGGAGTACAATCTTTTAATTGTGCTGGAATAAAAGGTGGATCAGATTGATCATTCGCCACTTCATTAGTAGCAAAGGATGTCGACGGAGCGTTAAAAAATGCCGTTATTTTTGGAACTTTCTTCAAAACCTTTATTTCAGCCTCTTCCTTTTCTATTCTCTTTTTTTTAAACGCAGCTCCGCTCAGCTTTTTTAACTCTGACATGATCTTCACTCTAAACCAAACTATAATCTCAATCTTATCAACTATCAATAATAACTCGTGTTAGATGACGTGTATACCTAACATATAATAAAGGCAACGATCACAGTGACTCTAACTAAGATTGCTTTCAAGATAGTAATTGACTGAATCTCGTAAGTCGCAAAGTAGAGCTAGTAGCTACAGCGCTTTTATTTGAGGTATGCTCGAACATGCTTCACTTGCGGGTGAACTGTAGAGCGCGACGCCGTACAGTGGTGAATTCAACAACTTCGATATCCGAGCGCTCCACGCGGCGGAGCGCCCTTGCGACCGTGCGCCCCTCACAATCGCGCGCCTGGAGCAACTCGATCCATTTGCTCCACGGTAGCTACGCCACTGTATCAGATTATTGAGGCCAAGTACATAAGTCACTACATGTTTGCCTATTATATGATCTGGCACTAGCCCATCATTTTAATTGTATTTTCAAAATTTCCTATAACGTTTTCACTACTCTTTTTCATTACTACTGTTTCTCGTAGTTGATTATGAATTAATGGTTATTTAATAATTAATGAAACTTTAGCTGATTCCTTATCGAGTACTACTTGGCGGGTCCGTGCAATTCTTGATATAAATTTGCATTCATAACGCCAGTCATTAAACTCAAAACCAATGTTAACTTTCTATATAGAGCTTATTAACGATAACTCATCAATAATAATCACGGTAAAATCTTAATAACAAACATAATTTTAGGATACTATTAGTAAGTTCAAATTAAGTACTTTGGAATTTCTGGCGCGGACCCGCCAAGTAGTACTCGATAAGGAATCAGCTAAAGTTTCATTAATTATTAAATAACCATTAATTCATAATCAACTACGAGAAACAGTAGTAATGAAAAAGAGTAGTGAAAACGTTATAGGAAATTTTGAAAATACAATTAAAATGATGGGCCAGTGCTAGATCATATAATAGGCAAACATGTAGTGACTTATGTACTTGGCCTCAATAATCTGATATCAATACTTTTTATTAGAGGAATACACAGCACACCTGTACTTGGCGTAGTTTTTTACACGTAAGTGTTTTTTGGGGGATATAACAAGTTTTTGTTGTTCAACGGGACATAGAAGTATTAAGCACTGAAATCTATGTTGTCACAGATATAAAATGTAAATGCATTATGATGTTGCTAATCAGAAAAATATATTGCGGTGTCGAAAATGTTTAATGGCATATAAATTTAATTTGTAAGTCCCTTTTTCTAGAAATGCATAAAGACATATACAAATTTTTAAAGAAAATGTAATCTTCAATGCATATAAGCGTCGTTAATGGTGTCCAGCTTGTTGAAGCCGTGTGGTAAACGTAAGAGAGGAGAGTGTGCTGGATTATTTCAGGCCTTGTACCTTAGGCCGTGCGAACATCAAAGAGGATACTATAGTTTGAGCGAGGCGCCAAAGCTTGTTGCACACTTTTCTGGACTTCTACGTCCGACACCTAGATACAAGAAACTACGGAGCGGAACACCTGGACACCCTGAACTTCCACATCCGACACCTAGATACAGAAAACTACGAAGCGGAATACTTGGACACCCTGAACTTCCACATCCGACACCTAGATACAGGAAACTACGGAGCGGAATACCCGGACACCCTGGACTTCCACATCCAGTACCTAGAGACAAGAAACTACGGAGCCGAATACCTGGACACCCTGAACTTCCACATCCGACACCTAGATACACAAAACTACGAAGCGGAATACCTGGACACCGTGGACTTCCACATCCAGTACCTAGATACAGAAAACTACGAAGCGGAATACTTGGACACCCTGAACTTCCACATCCGACACCTAGATACAGAAAACTACGTAGCGGAAGACCTGGACACCCTGGACTTCCACATCCGACACCTAGATACAGAAAACTACGGAGCGGAACACCTGGACACCCTGAACTTTTACATCCGACACCTAGATACAGAAAACTACGTGGTGGAATACCTGGACACCCTGGACTTCCACATCCGACACCTAGATACAGAAAACTACGGACCGAAACACCTGGACACCCTGAACTTTCACATCCGACACCTAGATACAGAAAACTACGTAGCGGAATACCTGGATACCCTGGACTTCCACATCCAACACCTGGACATAGGAAACCACGGAGCGGAATACCTGGACACCCTGGACTTCCACGTCCGCCATCTAGATACAGAAAACTACGAAGCAGAACAGTTGGACAAACTGTCACCTAAAATACGAGGAACTATGCCGAAGCACACATATACATACACCCATATATGCCCGCTGCACATGAGTGCTATTAAAAACTGAATAATTCTATACTGTTGTGAAAGCACCCTTATACTAACTGGAAATTCGGTATGAACGGTAGCTTCACTTGTAAAGTGTATTTGATTGTGTTGTGTATTCGTAAATTACTACCACCATACAGAGTACAAATAGGTAAAGAAGGCACAGCAGTCAGCGCCATCTGTCGTGTAAAAAATGCGATGGACGTGCGAAGACGACTACGACGACGACGACGACGACGACGATGACGACGACGACGGAACTGAAATAAAATCATCTCGCTCGCCATCTCAATACGCCCTGATCTCGTATACTAATCGTATTGAACGTGGGGGCAATCAATTCAGGACCCTCAATTCCTATAGTGAATGTATCAATAACTTTTTCGCATGTATAGTGGTTAATAAGATATTTCGTTCCAAACACAGGTATAAGAGTTGACTCAAGTGAAGAGTCTCGGCGAGCTGTGTCCTGTACAGGCGGTTGCCTGTACTTGGCGCGAGACTCGACCGAGTCTCTTGATATCCTTCCTTGATCTCCGTTGAGGTAACTAATATGGGTACGGGGGTTCTACTACGGGCTCGCAGAAGCGAGATTGCGTAGATTCCTCCGTCTGTTGTCACGGGTATATCTCGTAATAATGGTCGCGGCCGTATTGGCTGGCTCTGAGTGACCAACGTGTCGTGATGGAATGATATTTGGGCTTTTTCCTGTTTTAAAAATTCTACGCCAATTATTCCGTCTCCATAAAATGGTGCTTCGGCGTCGACAACGTGGAATTTGACTGGTGTTCCGAAAGCGTGTACTACGGTTGTGCCTAATGTATAGGTTTTAGCGTTCCCAACTCCAATTATGCAGATTGATTCCTCTGTGTCAATCGGAACTCTGGGATTTAATGCTGAGAGTAATACGATGTTTACTGTTGATCCGGTGTCCACAAGGAATCTTCCTGATCCTTTTCGTAACTCACGTCCTCGGACAGAGATAAAGGGCGCCTCGTACATTGATGTACCGTCCGGGGTATTGAGCTGCTTCCACGAATTTTACGATTTGGTCTGGGCGCTTGGTCATCCTTGGGCCCGTCGCTGCGTCCACGCGACGTGCCTC
The DNA here is from genome assembly GCA_963971525.1 of Cephus spinipes. NCBI lineage: Eukaryota > Metazoa > Arthropoda > Insecta > Hymenoptera > Cephidae > Cephus > Cephus spinipes. The sequence continues at coordinate 12,372,196 of OZ020578.1, forward strand.
GTTCAAGTTTAAATGTCCCATGTCGATGGATGCAATGGGGTTTCTTTGAGAAGTCGGAGACCTATCGGAGTGATAGCGTTCGCTCCTAGGTGCGTACGAAGGTCTGTTAGCCGCATAGCGGGTGTCTCGTCTTTCGTCTGGATCATAAGGTCGTCGTTCGTAATTTGGTCTACCGCTTGGTTCTAGGTCACGTGCGTTCCGCGATTGAGGTTCCGCGTACGGAGGTGCACGCTCCTTGTCTGGCCGGTACGACTGCTGCGGAGCACGGTCTCCTTTTAAAATGCTGTATCTCGGGGACACAGCTCGTTTCGTATCGCGTTCCGGACTCGTGAACCGGCGATAAGACGGCTCGTCAGAGTATCGGGTACTATCTCTATTATTGTAGTACGGGTCTCCATGTTTGTGCTCGGGTGACCTGTAGGAGGCTCGTGCCGGAAGTTCGTCTTCAAAGCGTGTTCTACGCGAGGGTCGTCCGTATGCGTACGTCTGTTCGTCTTTAGTCTCTTACGTCTTGTACGTCTGTTAGTCTAAATTACGTTCCAGGTTTACTATATATTGGAAGGCTTCGTCTAGAGTTTCTGGAGATCTTAGAGCCACGGCGTATCTTAATTCGTCTGGAAGCCCTTTGCGAAAGCTAGTGATTGCCAATTTTTCTATAGCTGTACGGAGAGCATCTGCGCTCGTTTTTCCTAATTCCTCTTCGGCGGTCTTAAGGCAACTTCGAACAAGCTGTGCAATGCGCGCGTAATACTCGCGTACACTTTCATTGCGGTACATTCTACCAGCTATGATATCTGCATGGTAGTCCATATAGTCTTTGCTGGGTGCAAAGCATTCGCGCAGGTGGCTGACCAGATCCTTAATTGTATGGAAGGTTTTCCCTTCCGTGCTTACTCGTGCTGGGCCTTTGAGTTTCGCTAAAATTCCGCGTAGGTAGGCAGTTTCACAAGCGTCGGGCAATAACGCCTCTCCGTTTTCAATATCCAAAACAAAATCTTTAAGTGGGATGTTTCTCCCATCGAAAAATGGTACGTACCGAACTGCATTTTGCACGGAAAAGTATTCTATCATCGAATTTATGGCGTCGGCCATACTTTGGTTGGCGCCTACTGTGGTTTCATGTAGTGCCATGACTATGTTTCAATTTCTGATGATTTTTACGAAACTCGAAGGCTCGCTTGATTACCTTACAATTATACGGTAGATTTTATTTCGTTGTACGACCAAGTGGCAGAAAGGCAATAGTTGACGGCAAGTATCCCACCGCTGCCACCAAATTTGTTACGTCCTATGCATGAGCGACCGTACGCGGGAGCGTCAAGGAGCTAGCATAGGGGTTGCGATCAAAGATCACGTAAAAGGTATTGGGTTCTTGCCACTTTAAGGTGCTAAAGCACGCCTATTTGTGTTTATGTCCCTTGGTCGATAGTTAAGGTGAGGATCACAAGCAGATACTAGATATACTGAATCGGAAAACTGACTTCTTCTACGTGAGTGTGGTTGATGCTACTGGCTAATGGGTTTATTTGGGTTTAGAAGATAATAGGTTCAGGGTTTTGAAATCAAGAGAAGAAAATATGGTTTAACTAAATATAATGAAATAATAATAACCAGAAATTACAAGTATTGTCAGAGTTATATGTAGTAAAGAATACGTTAACCTACTAACGTAGCGAAATTCGAATAGCACTGTAGGTGTGATCGTCAACTTGTGTGAATTACAATGGTATATAAATATATGTTAATGTGTAAGAATGTGAGCTACTTACCGGTGGATGAGCAGAGGAAGAGAGAGAGACGGTGCTCGGTTCTCGACGATAGCGAATTAAATTTGGTTGAACGAGAAATTCTTGGTCCAGCCCTAAGGTGGACACTCGCCTAGACGAATGCTTATTGAAATGCCAAGAAATGAGTTCTTTTCGCGTGGACGTCCGGCACTGAAGTGATACACTTTTCGCTTGGATCCTAAGGCAAGCTAGATCAAAATAGGCCCTAAGGTATTTCATCGGCACAACACTTGACTGATGCGGACAATCGGCTCAAGACTGCAGAAGGGATACTGCTCTACCAGGGGATTGATTAGCAACTGAGGATGATCGGCATTGGAGTTCGTAAGGAAGATTTTAGATTGGGAGGGGATTGAATACAATGTCAGGGTATTTCAGGGAATTTGGATACGTGTTATGGCGTGATCGGGACAGTCGTGTCCGTTCGTTCAATAGGATTCATATTACAGGCCCTCGATCACGGATTCTTCCTCGGATTAGTGCATGGTCAGGATTATCTTGGTGGTGAGGTGGGTGCGAAGGTGGCGGGTAGGAATCCTGCTGTGCGCGGTATTCGCGGTGTTATAATTAAAAATGCTCTCTAAAGGCCATTCTACAATGCAATATAATAAGAAATAAGCAATAAGAAATAAGAAATAAGATCTTCATTTGATATTTACGTAATTCCATAGGATCCTCCAATCAAGAAGGAGAAAATCGTTTTTAAAACCGAGCGTTTACTAAGTCTCTACGATTTTTGTGACGTCTTGCTCCGTGAAATCCTTAAAGACCCTAGCAACCGCTTCCGTATCGTTGCTATGTATTTTTAACGTAAGCCGTAAGAAATTACGGAACGGGGCATGCCCGATGCTACTCATCACGTTCCGTGCTCCGTGAAGTACATAATATTTCGCCAATATTTCCATGCGTGAAATGTCATTACCTGTCACCTGTCATTACCAGCTCTATAGACGAGGTCATTATCAATATCGTTAGAGAAATTAAATTTCTCTACGATAAAAGTCATCGTGATTTTAGAAATGAAGTAATGGTTTGCTTATCTGTATGAATAAACGCATACACATTTTTTTTATATTTATATATTGACAGATCATGACATGTGACAGGTAATGACATTTGACAATGACGTTTCGTGCTCCGTGAAATCCTTAAAGACCCTAGCAACCGCTTCCGTATCGTTGCTATGTATTTTTAACGTAAGCCGTAAGAAATTACGGAACGGGGCATGCTCGATGCTACTCATCACATTCCGTATTTTACATATATAAAAGTGTGTTTATTTAAATAATAAGAAGAATTTTTATTTCAAAGAGCACAGAGAAGTAAAATGAAATTAATAATAAATAATAATGTTTCCTCCGCCTCCGCCGCCGCCGCGACGCCCGGCCCTACGACCTCTGCCGTATGCCCCGTACCGGCGATCGTACCACCTGGCCCTACTTCTGCCGCCTCCATTGCTCCATCTGGGGTTTGATCGCACTGAAAAATAATAAATAGTTTTAATAAATTAATATTAATTTATTTATTGCTTTTCTATAAATAATTAAAATATAATTACAGGCAGGGGCATATCGTGGATCGTGACTCTGGAGCAGGAGACGCTCCAGGCGTTCCATCCTCTGCTCCAGAGTCACATTGGCCGTACTGGCCGCGTGGTCGGGGACGTCCTCCTCGATGTGCCACCACGGGGAGGATGGATCCTCCCGTGATGGCGGTGTTCCCGACGGCTGTTGCGGCGGTGGCGGTGGCGGTGGCGGTGGTGGTGGTGGCGGAGAGCATGGCTCAAACTTTTTCACTATAAAAAAATATTATGGTATTGGATTATTGGTAAATGGTATTGGCATTGGTAAATGGTTTGGGATTATGGTATTAAATGGTTTACACAAAATGTTAAAACTGAAATCATACTTACTTTCCACGTCTGTCGTTGACATTTTTTTCAGGAAGTGAAGAAGTGATGAACGTTTATGAACGATTTTAAAACAAATACATACCATCCATTAATTCACCGTTGATTTTATAAATATGTGTTCACCTCGCAAATTAAGCAAACAATTGTTAAAAATATGGACGAAATAAATAATTAAATATAAATTAGTCCTTTTTTTAATATAAAGTTTATAATTGTAATCTATTTTAATTTTAATTTGTTGAAATAGAAAATATGCATCATATCCGGCAAACCTTCCAATCACGAAGCAGAACCTAAGTTTTCAAATATTCCTATCAATTGGAAAGCAAGAAAATGGATCATAAAAATGTTCGAGTCTTTTTCAATTTATTGCAAGCCTCTAATAGTGTTTCACAAATACTATTAAAAAGATTGCAGCGAAATCGACGAAGAATTAGTAGAAGATGGTGGGTGAAACCTCACATTGTTGAGAATATTAGATGCGACTTTGGCGCGTATAATCGGCTATTCTCCTACTTCAAACTCAGTGATCACGAAGAGTTTTTTCAATTTACAAGAATGACAGTTCAACAATTCAATATCCTTCATGAACTGTTGGCACCACTCCTTATCAAAAAGAGTATTCGAAAACCTCTAGAGCCAGAACTGCGAATTGCTGCCACATTGAGGTTAGTTTATTGAAAATTAAGTAAAATATCAAACAATAACTATTGTATCTTTGTATTTGCAGCTACATTGCACGTGGAGACAGTGTTCGTACGACATCTTGGTTTTTCTCTATTGGCAGATCAACCATGTACTCAATTGTTCAAGAAGTTTGCAAGAAAATAGTGCAAGTACTCCAGCCAATATATCTCAGGATGCCGAATAGAGATAAATGGATTGAAATTGCCAATGATTTTCAAACGAAATGGAATTATCCAAACTGTTTGGGTCCAATTGATGGCAAACATTGTCGTATTCTTGCTCCACCACGATCAGGCACAGCCTTTCACAATTACAAGGGTTTTTTCAGTTTCATTCTCCTAGCCACGTGTGATGCCCATTATCGTTTTACTTGGGTAGATATTGGAGATTATGGTTCATTAAATGATGCTGGAATTTTTGCAAATTGCGATATGGGTAAAGCCTTGAATCACGGTTTGATAGATCTACCAACACCAAGCAATCTTCCTGATACTGACGTTCCACACCCTTTTTCTTTTATTGGGGATGAAGCCTTTCCTCTAAAACCTTACATGATGCGACCGTATGCAAGGCGAAACCTTCTAGGCAACAAGGAACGCGTATTTAATTATCGCCTCTCCAGAGCTCGCAGAGTGATCGAAAATTCTTTTGGCAATCTCGTTGCGAGGTGGGCAGTCCATCAAGCACCATTGCGCTGCAAGCTTGAAACTGCTGAAAATATAGTTCATGCAACAGCATGTTTACATAATTTTATTATTACCAACGAAATGGAATCTAGAGGAAGGCATTATATAAATCAATTATTTGTCGACAGAGAAGGAAGAAATGGAGAAATCATCCATGGTGACTGGCGTCTAAGAGTCCCACCAAGCCGAACATGGAATAGACTGGGTCTCAATGGACCACATCACTCACCTACGACAGCAACGGAGCAGCGTGATACTTTAGCAACATACTTTGTCTCGCGTGAAGGAGCAGTTCCATGGTAGTGGCTACGTATATAATAGGGGAAAAATAATTATTTGTCGGATTCGACAGATGGATAGTCACAATTGCCATTTTTGTCGGATTCGACACATGAATACCTACTATTACAATTTTTGTCGAATTCGACACGCGGATACATGCAATTGCAATAAATTCTTGTCGGAAACGACAAATATGTGTAATAATAATTGTAATCTGACAATAAAAATAATATTATTTAAATAAAAATTTGTTTTGTGATTTTATCATTTATCAAAACATTACTTACTTACTTTAGGTTTGTCCATTCAGAATTCTAGAAAGCTGTAAACTTACGTTGCTAATTATACGGTAATTTAAATAAACACACTTTTATATATATATACTTTTATATATTGCTATTTGTTCTAATTACTGTTCTAATTCTAATTTCTTCTACATTGCTAATTATTTAAATAAACACACTTTTATATATGTAAAACTATTTATTTATTTATTTCCTGTATACAATGTATATACAATTAATTTATGTGTCGATTCCGACAACATTGATGTCGATTCCGACAATTTCCTTGTCGATTCCGACAATTCGTGTGTCGATGCCGACATTCACTACTTTTTTATTCATCGCGACCCAGTCTCATATACTTCTGGCCGACTTGCATCATCTCGATGACGCAGTCCACCTGGTGCTCTTCTTTGACGTAAAACAAGATGTCTTCTATGGCGGAAATAAATCTTGTTTGAGGTCTGGCTGGTTCTGGTGCCGCTGCCCGTGCTGCCTCTGCATTGCTGGTTATAAATTCTGAAACAGAATTCGCAGCGTTTGCAATTATCCTATTCGCTTCCACCAATTCTCTTTCAGCCTCGGACTGTTGCACTCTCCTACGCTTAGCGAAGTTGTCCATCGGTGGCACTATCGGGTTTGGCGCCGATGTTGATAGAGCACGCCCAGAAGATGCTGATGGAACTTGCTCGGCAGAAGTTGAGGGAACAGGCTCGGCAGAAGCTGTTGAACCAAGCTCAGCAATGGTTGACCGGAGTAGCGATCTGAAAAATGGCAATGGCAGATCACTGTTGAAGGGATCACTTGAGTTGTCCGCTCCGATACTGCAAGTGCTGGGGGTGTTAACGCGCCGAGTATTATCAGTGTGGTGACTGGCATCTTCGTCCCCAGTTTGCTGCAAGGGCAGTCGATATGTGCTTTTAGTCCTGCAAATAAAAATCAGTAAAATTAGCCAAATACTTAATATGGAATAATTTAATTAGACGTACCGCCTATGAGTGATATGCGGCACCAGGAAGACCATACTCTGATATAGCCCCCACTCTTTTACAGGAGTTCGAGCCGAACCCGATGGCGTATATTCTGTCCTCTTTTTATGTTCCCGGCGGAAAGTTTCGCGCAGCGTCGTCCATCTTTTCTCCACGTTTGCAGCTATGTGTGTGTATATATATATATATTGTGACGTGCAATTTCGACATGCACGCCACAAAATGTAACATTCTGCGATTTCCGGCTACATCGTGGGGCCCTATGCGTGGGGAAGGGATTTCGTGGCGTTGGACTGTATATTATTTGGTGAATTTGTATTTATTTCCCTCGTGGGAACATTTTTTTTGTGTTTTATATTTTTCAAGCGGATCCGAAAGGATCTTGTCAAAATTTGAATACTGCGGGCCCCGAGAGTGCCAACTACGGGCCTGATGGAGCGCGCTGGCGACGCGACGCGACAGCCAGGCCGGAGCACACACCCTAAGATGCCAGCTACGCGGAACATTCAGCGAGCGTCTCCCTGATCCAGAGGGCATACGGAAGTTGCAGTAACGGCCTGGAGCCGTCCATCGAGGGAGCAGAGGTGGATGTGATTCCCATCTCCCGAAAATATCACTGCAGCCATCCCAAACACGAAAGATGCCAGGATCTACTTTATCGGAATCGGAGAAAACAATTGAAGATCGCGAGTGCTCTGGCGAAGTCGATGGGTCCGCCAATCAGCTTGGCCTAAGGGATGTATTACAGCGCGCCTCTTGGGAAGGTTCCCGATTTTCGAAATTCTTAGCGTCACTCACGGTGTGGCCGAGCCTAGGAACAGACGTGTTTTCGTCTGATAAACTTTGTATAGTCTCGTATTGTTTTCTCCTTACTTTTTCGGATCTTTATCGGATTGTATAGTCTACCGTGCCGTTTTGCGACCGCTTGAGGAACCCAGTATCAAAGAGATTGTGTCTTGGGGATATCTGGAGCGACTAGGAGGGCGGTGAGTGACGCTTTTGTGAGTTGACCATATTTACATGAATGAGAGATAGACCGTGACGCAGTGTCGTGCCTTACGCATTCCCGATCATTATTGTATCCGCGGATTGCTCATCGGTGGCGCTCTGGAGGATCGGTGCTATTTAATATCGTTTATTGGTCAAATGTTGGTTTTGCGTTACCGCCGATACAGTCCACGCCTCGCGGAGTCGTTTCCTTAGCGCAAGGGTATCGTGAGCCCGTTAGCACTCGTTAACGTTAAATTCTGTATAATATTCTTTTGCTTGTATATTCTGTGAGGAATGGGGTATAGCGTGTACTTCCGTATAGTATGAAGCACGATGTATATTTTTGTAGAATATTAAGGTCCTGTAAATTTGTAGATATTAGTTTGCCAATAGGTCTTCGGGACCGACAGCTTAACTAATTCCTTTGGGGGATCTACGGTCCCGTTTTGCGTAAAGCGTGTATATCCTGTATAGGAACCGTGGTTCCCTTTCTTTCCTTTGTGTATTTTGTTCAGGAACCGTTGTTCCATCTCTTGTTCTTATTGTGTTGAATAAATCGGGCCAAATTGTGGTTCCGTATTTAATTTTGGAAACTTTATTGGTTATTCGTTGTAGTTGTTGAGAGTGAACCTCCCTAGATTTCAGATTGCGTTTATTGTCTCCCAGACCCAGGACCCCACCGCACAAGAGCTGGCCAGGGTGTCCTTAGGAGACAGCGGTGTAACTCTGGTTATACCTGGCGCCCAATAATTTAGTATTTCATTAATTATTTCTCGCGGTGCCATTTATTTGTGCGTCACCGTCAAAAAGTGTCGTCACAATATAAATATGTGAAATGTAAAATATATTCAAATGTATATACCCAGTACGATTACCTACCTGAAAGTTGAATGTTGCATAGTCTTCGGATTTCGGAAGAAATCTCGTACCACTTGTCGTTCTTCTTAGCAACATTTTTAAAGTCACGATCACTTTTATCGTAGAGAAATTTCATTTCTCTAACGATATTGATAATAATCTCGTCTATGTTCGCCATAATAACGGCTTACATTAAAAATACATAGTGTTACGATTGCTAAATCCGGAAAATCAAGCAATCGTAAATGAGATTTGTAATATAAAGGATGATTCGTTGGTTCGGTCTACTTTAACAGCACGTCCACGTGTTAATACAAGGCCTATCGAATTTTATGATTTGGAATTGTGATAATTTCTCAAGATGTGTCTTTGCGGATCAGGAAATATTCTATTTTTAAGTGATTCTTCAGTAGGTAGATCTTTTGGTAAACTTGAATATTCTATGGGAATCAATTTCCACGGTAAGTACTGAATAGAATTATTTTGTTCGTCAACTTGATATTTTGTCGCGTCAAGATCCTTTTGGCTCGTTGGTTTTGTTTGTCTTTGAGTGTATGGTTTATCTAATTGTCTGAATATTTTATATAATTGAACCTTTCTACCACTTCGTTTAGGCATAAGTCTGTACTTACTCAGATTTTGTATAACAAGTATATTTGGAATTTCCTCAGTATGCGATTGAATCTCAATTAGGTCGTTCGGTATGAATCAGTCCTATCCAAGTCCTGATGATGTATGGAATGTTGATCGAAGTTTCGATTTATATTAATGATTTGGTAGGATAAGGTAGAGGCCCTAAATCCGGCTTCAGTTCTACCTTTTGGAAATAGTAAGGATGGATAGAGGCCCTATATGACGGCTTCAGTTCTATCCGGGAAGGTTGCAAGTATTTGTAAATACTCTGATTTTGGTAACTTGGATAAGATTTAGAGGTACTTGGTATATTTTAATTTCACTCGCGACTCTAATTGGAACTTTGAATATGATTTAACACACCCGACAACTCTAATGTTGCTCTCTTAGACTCTTTTGACCACATCAACCACCGACCCGAATGCTACTTCTGGCTCCCTTTTTATAGCAGTAAAACTACTTCTGATTGGTCAATGTGACTCCCCTTCTTCAAAATTCTTAATATATCGATTGATAGCTAACCCTTTTCCGATAATCAATATACCAAGTCGTACTCCGTAATTTGAATCTCCTTGAATGTTATCCGAGAAGATTCAGGCTTATCCGTTTATTTATCATTGTTCAATATTAACAAATTAAAATACGATGTTTAATATTGTTAGTGTAACGTCAATAATATATTATATGACTAAATGATTATAATGTGTAAAGAATATAATGTGTTTTGCCATTGATAATTATAAGGAGTGAAACGTAACAATAGCAACGATACGGAAGCGGTTGCTAGGGTCTTTAAGGATTTCACGGAGCACGAAACGTCATTGTCAAATGTCATTACCTGTCACATGTCATGATCTGTCAATATATAAATATAAAAAAAATGTGAATGCGTTTATTCATACAGATAAGCAAACCATTACTTCATTTCTAAAATCACGATGACTTTTATCGTAGAGAAATTTAATTTCTCTAACGATATTGATAATGACCTCGTCTATAGAGCTGGTAATGACAGGTGACAGGTAATGACATTTCACGCATGGAAATATTGGCGAAATATTATGTACTTCACGGAGCACGGAACGTGATGAGTAGCATCGGGCATGCCCCGTTCCGTAATTTCTTACGGCTTACGTTAAAAATACATAGCAACGATACGGAAGCGGTTGCTAGGGTCTTTAAGGATTTCACGGAGCAAGACGTCACAAAAATCGTAGAGACTTAGTAAACGCTCGGTTTTAAAAACGATTTTCTCCTTCATGACTGGAGGATCCAATGGAATTACGTAAATATCAAATGAAGATCTTATTTCTTATTGCTTATTTCTTATTATATTGCATTGTAGAATGGCCTTAAGCATCTTATCCCTACGTATTCTGTTCGCGTTGCTACGCGTGCCGTTCTTGTTCGTTGTTTGCCGTGCTCTCTCTCCTTTCCTGCTCATCCACCGACGATATCGCAGTGTTGCTGTGGTTTCTGGAAATGCGTGAGAGTATGAGACGTCGTGCGGCGTATAATATAAAATGCTGATGCCCCTTAGTTATTAATATATGTATATATAATCTATGATTTACAATAATTAACCCATGTTCGTCGAGGATCGGTTACATCTATCGTGATCTCTGACATTCGCTAATGGGGTACTGAGAGGTGCTGAAGGGGGGGGGGGGGGGGCAATGGGGTTGCGTTGCGCCGGACGTAACACTGTAACCCGAACTATTTTCATAGTAATATTCAAGACAAATTATTTTTAATTTGTATTATGTATTATATTTAATTTATATTATTCGTGATATAATAATATTCCAAATACATTTATGATGTGCATGAATGAAAAAAAAAAAAATTCAATAGTCCACGGGAAGGGATCGAACGCGTGTCGTCAGCGTGGTAGTCTGGCACTCTATTCTTGCGCTGCGGCGCTACTTGAAATTTCAATGTAACACAACTAGTATACATGACACGCCATATATTTTAAATCGCTTTTTTCGGCTTATAACTCAACGTTGGGACGTATGAGCACCCTTCTCTCGTGATGCTATACTATATTCCTGATAAATTTCATCCGAATCCGTGACCCCCAGTTGGTGTACTCCCCTCGTCAGCCACGATGCTCGTTTGATTCTAAATTAAATTTTCTATAGATATTTATCTATGATATTTCAAAATTTCTCTTTAAACTGTTCTCGGCTGTCTCATTTACCAACGAATTTCGCCATTCATTTTTTAATGTTCATTTTCGGCATAAGAGGTAAAGAGTGTGTTACGTAGGCCGTAGTGGCCAGCGAAGCCTTTAAATTTGATAACAAAAATTTAGAAGTAACCAAAAGAAAAGGAACGACCGGAGGTAACGTGAATAATATTTGAGTGAATTCCGAGCGGTAAGAATGCACTCAATGGTGGGTTCGCTGCTCGTTTAAGGTGTTGAAACACGCCTTGCTATTCCAACGTGGATAGATATTCTCTGAAATGTTAGAGGATGGGTAATAGATATTTAGAACGCGAGTAAAATATGAATTTGCGATATATTGTTACAATCAATATAGAAGTTTCAGTTAAATGTCATGTACAGTGTTTCGATTATGAGAAATACTGGGATAAAAATATTGTGATATTGGATTACAAAACCTGACTGTGTGTGAGGTTAAGGCAAGAGGAAATTTGGTGGAACAGAAATCTATCAAATCTATGCGTTACTTGGAAAGACTAGTCTTTGGAGCTCAATTTTGCCCGGTAACCGATCCAGCTTGTTCCCTAGGGCATGTAGTAACGAATCCGTACCTAGGCCAGATTGCGAATATTACACTGAATCTAATACTCTAACGGTTAGAGCCACGAGTGACAACGTGCAGTCCGATATTTTATGCGTGAAACTGAATGATTTTCTGAGCGTCAGTCCCATGATTTTGGCTGCTTATATAGTCGATTTTTGCTGATGTTCTAGGTACGGTTAGGAGGTTAGGAATGCACTCGGCTAACCAGCTGGGTAGGTGGCACAGGCAATGCACTGGGTAACGTGCTGAGCCTGCAATTATACTTCCTGTCGGCTACGTTATTATTCTGTTTCGAAGTGAAGGTCGATATACGTAACATCTCCCCTCTTAGACAAAACATCGTCTATTTGGGCGATGCTTTTGCATAAATTTAATTTTCGTTGTGTTTCCCCGTATTTCTCATTTACTCACTTAGTTATGCATCTTCGGAGATAGTTTTCGAAAATATCTTTTTATCGATGCGCGGCCATGCGCCCTGATGTCTTGGTCTCTTCCTTAGGGATTCCCCTGGTATGAAGTCACGGATGGTGTTGTCAGTGATGTCCTCTGGTTCTGACACATCCTCTGTGTCATAGGGTTTCCAGGTTTCCTTGGTGTTGCGGGGTTCCTCATCATCGGTGCTCGGATTTCCAAACAGCTGTTGTGTGCGGATGGTGGTGAACAGACACTTTTCAGTCTGGGTGCATCTATTGGCTCTGCGGATTTTGGTGGTTTGAGTTCCTCGTCCCTTACTGGGTGCGTTCGGTAGGTCCTCTTTCCAGGGCCTAGCTTTTCGTATGGTTCACCTTCTCTGCTCTATCTCCCAAGTACCTCGTTCTTTAGTTTGGAGGATGATGGTACGGTATCCTTCTCTTGGTTCTGTGATAGTTCCCGTAGTTATTTTGGTGGCCATTTTGGTGGTGGTCTGTACTTGTTCTAAACTTGATTGCGACTGAAGTGGATGGACAGGGTTTGGCGTTGTGTGCTATTTTGCTTACACTATTGAATTATTGCTGACGGAGGTGTTTGATGCCATGAGTTGAAGAGTCGACGGATATGTTACTTGAGGGATTGGCGGCGGTTTTTCAATGGGTGGATGCATAATTGTTATTTCTGGCCTATTTCTTCTGTATCTGACCACATGTCTAGGTGCTTCGTAGGTCGGACGGTCCTTGATGCATTTTACATAAAAAGCGTAACCAACGATACTGAGTATGAGCATCGAAATCAACCCGAAGGATGAATAGGAAAATATGTTGTTTAGGCGCATTCCTCGCTGATGGGTCTCAAGCTCCTTCGCTTGCGATTCTATTTCCTTGAGTTCGGCAGCATTCTTGCTCGATTCCCAATCGTTTCCCGGATTTGTTTCTGGTATTTTCCTGATGGTTTCGAGGAGGTCGTTGGTGTTACGTTGAGTTAAGATGGGAGCTATTGCTGAGATGTTAAGGGATATTGGTGGATCGAAATGAGAGTAACCCTTTTCTATTATAGTTTGTTGCGTTGTTAATCTAGTTGTTCTTGTCACAGCTTGACAACCTGGTTTTAATTGGAGGATGCCGGTTCCAGTCAGTCTTTCAAATCCGATTCCTCGCCCTTGACAAATGATACGCAGTTCTTCGATTTGTGAGGTAGAATATAGCCACGTGTTTGGAGTGTTAAGTTGTTCCCAATAAGCATCCGTAGTTTTAAGCAGTCGAATATCACATTGGTCCCAAGCAGCATTGGCGGGGTTGGTCAATATAGACACCTCGCAAGTCTGCCTGGTGTCCGTCTGATATAATGGCAACCTTAATTTGCAGAGCAGTTGTCCTACGTGCTTATGGCAGGTCTGTAAATAACCTTTGGTCGGGGTGAAATAGTAATTCTGGTCCAAGGAGGTGGCTAGGTAGGTTGTTCGGGAAATAATATAAGCAGATATGGTGTAGTTGATTCCTAGTGGTTGCCTTGCTGGACAAGTGTGAATTTGATAAAGATGGAATGGATCATGGTCTAAAAGAGGGATGGTGAGTGCTAGGATGAGACGGCCTTGTTTATAGGAGGTTTTCAGTGCGACAGTTTTTTGGAATTGTTCGGATAAAAGTTCGGTTGAGGATAGAGGGAACTCGTACTGGGTATTTTGCCGAATCTTGTTTGCGGCGGAAACTAGCTGTCGTGGTGGTAGTACGGCGGGATGGATTATTCCTTGTTTAGCAAATATCACTGCGTTGGTGAGCAGTTCTAGGCCTGTTTGGTATTCGTTGACACTCCTTTCCAGGCTACGTAGCCACTTTAGAGATGATATTTCGTAGGCTTGTTCCTTCATGACATTTTGTTGCTTGCTGAGTTCTGTGGCAAGTAGTTCGGTGGCGGCTTTGTTTCTATTGGCCAGTATCGTGAGATTCTGAAGGTGCTGATGTACATTTTGGAATTCTGATCGGACTATATGGGTCTGGTTTGCCAACAGTTCCGATAGATGATTTTGGTCCTTGTGTAGTTTATCTAATTCGATATTGTAGTACTCAGCGTCAGCTTCTGTGAGGGTTCCAAAAAGAGCTTGACTTATAGTGCCTATGAATCCGAGTGGGGCACCGCGCTTTTGGCGTTTTCCTTCTTCCTTGATTTCTCCAACAATGCCTTGTAAGAGATCCTCATCCTTACGAGAGTCAGCGAGTCTGGCCATTAGATGGGTTATTTCTTCGCGGGCTTCGCATGTCGTAATCTGCATAGATAAGCACTGTTTATTTGCTTCGAGTTTGTGTTCCTCTAAGCGTGGACGGTGCTTTAAGAATGCACTGAAGTAGTTACAGGCCACTATTGGCCGTCATAACAAATCCCCCACCACCGTCCCCTATGAGTCATGGAGCGCGCTGCGCTGTGTCCCCGCACCGCACTACGGCGCCACCCCCTCGCCCACGTAGTCTGCTCTCCCCACCGCCACCCTATGCCAAGCTCCCCACCACGCTGCCCTGGTCCTAAGGCCCAAAACTCAGTAGCAGCGTTGCATAGCCCCAGGGGACGTACCACGGTCGGTAATTATGCACTGACCGCCTGTCGGTAACTTTTTTAATTACCCTAAGGAGATAAGTGTCCCCGTGGTAAAATAGAGCACCGTATTATGTAAGGCCCATTGTGTATATTATAAAAGCTGTAGCGTGTGATACATTTTCGATTATTACCGTATTGTTGACGCGAATCTACTTTAAGTCGTAAAAAACGTATTCTGATTAATTGGTAAGGCCTGGTCCCCCCGTTTCCCAAGCCGCGTGACTATAAGAATGTTATGCTCAAGATATTCTCCGAACAATGACGTACTCATGGTTCAGATCGCCTCTGAAGAATGTCTTTATCTCAGTGAGAATCCCTGCAGGTGTGCGATGGCGCCGTATAACACTCATTTCCAATGATGAACATCGTGCAGAGGAAAAGATATAGGGAGATTGAGGTGTATGAGACAGAACAAGAAAAAAGTTTTAAATAAAAATATATTATAAGCACATTGCAAGATACATCAATCATACAGGTTTATTAAGAAAATAAGCGTTATGCATGGTTGTTCTGGTCCTCCATGGTGCTCCGCACGAAGGAGAGGTACTCGTGGTTATACAGGGAGAGCAGCTCCACTAATAATTGGTAAAGTACCGGTGACCACAGGCCTTTCTTCTCCAGAGTCAGTCGAAGATCGCCCAATATGCTGTCCCTGGAGGAGGCGTCATCTCCGCGACGGTCGAGTTCCGTAATCAGCGTGTCTTTACAGTTGTTAGCACTGTCGGTAATCTCGCGTAGTTTGGTTATTTGCAAGGTTACGCAGCGCAGGACCCTCTGGAGATTGAGGTAGGACACCCTCTTCATCACAACCGTAGGTGTGTATGCCCTAGCTCTTTTAACACCAGAGCTATCGTTGTCCGTAGACATAGGGATTGCAGGTTTGATAATAATTGCCCGCTCACCGTATGAGTACGTGAAGACTAGCTCATGAGTGGCCATGAGAATAGGAGTGTTGAAAGCCTCGGGTACCTCCTTGATGTTATCCTCGGCGGTGAAGAATTTGTCGATGACGGGGAAGTGGTCGGTGATGATGGACCATTCGGTAGGTTCAAACTCCACGCCGGAATAATCTTGATTAACGATGCGTATTACAGGTGATAAGCTTCCCGAACGATTTAGAGAGAGGCCGGTGATCACTTGCTTCGAAAACGATCGGTTTAGACCGTACGCAGTGGGCAGCAGTACTTGCTTCTTGTACATGGTTGTAGTAAATACTATTATACGATCGGTGCGAGGGTCTGAGCAGTACTGTCTAAGGCAATATCTAAAAAGCAGGTCATCGAAATATTGGTGAACATGTCCCCCACCACCGCCACCATAGCCACACCCCGTTTTCATAGGATGCAGCGAACAAAGAGCCTAGGGCCATGATACTGCTGATATCGCAGAATGTATCAAAGATGACGAAATGCTGATATCCTATAGCGAGTGATTCACGTGAATCACTGTACTGCTGGGTGAATCTGCATCAGCGTTAAGATGATCCTGTGAAAAAGAAAACACGCAGCTGGGGCACGCGCGAGCAGGCAGCGATGAACAGTCTAAGAAAAGCAGTAGAATCATTACAGTGAAAAATTTACCGACAGCCACCGTAGAAAAAGAAATGGCTGCGAAACACTGCTGCAGGATGACCGTGGCGAAAAAGATATTGGCGTACAGCTTATCGGTGGTGATATCGACGAGTTCGATGCTGTAAAAGATTGGTATGATCTTTTGGTACCAGTCGATTGTAATTGATAAATATAAATAAAGTAAAAAAAAAAATACCTATGTACACAGCGTAGTATGATTCGCATCTCTAACCCTACACTACGACGACGAGATGCTGATGCCACCTCGAACGGTGTGCGTCAGCAGATCGCTGCAGCTTCCGACGCAACACCTCTATACAGGGTTTTTTATCCGTATTATGGATACGTAATATTTCGTGATCGGCGAACGAGCGATCAATAATATGTAATTCATTTTTACGATTAAAACGCTTCTATCCGATTTTTGACGAATAACGATTCTATAAGAAAGTCGTGCCATTTTTTGCTGATTCCGATGTATAGCATGGTATTGTTTTGAAATTAATATCGCCGTGTCTGTAAGATGTCCGCGGACTGAACGTACCCTGTTTTAGTTCGTATCACGACGTCTTGGCGGATAGTCTGATAACTTACATCAACCACCAGCTCTAAGCAAAGAAAAAAAAATGTCATCTTTGGGGAATATTCGCGATTGTATCCTCGATTTGGTCAGGACACGCCGCTTGAATACCCCTAGAAACCCGAGATTATTTTCACCGGGATGGTGTCGCGAGTTAAGATATTTCGGTTTTCGCACGTTAACGCGTAGATTAAAAAGTGTGTTTGCCCATTGTTCTCTGCGTGTGCTAGCGAGGGGTCATGAAAGAGGATACTTCAAGAACGATCCGTACATACTCTCACTAGCCGCAGAGTGTATCAACAAACGCGGAGTGCGCGATAGCCACATCACCAGGGCTATTATAACCGATCATCGGTTACACGAAGGTATGTATCTGTCGCTTGCCAGCAATAGCACCTACACAAATTGCCTTTTTAAAAAAAAAAAATAAATAAATCAATTTTACAAGAATTGACGCGCTTTCATCACGAAGTCGTCCCCGAGGAGGAGGAGCAGTTGCTCCTAGGGTGCCTCGATCGTGTAGAGGAGGTTTACTCGGAGCCCCGCACTAGCACGGAGACAGTGATGCAACGTGCTAACGGTAAAACATACTTTTTAAAAAAAAAAAGATTACGGCTAATTTACGTTTTATTTTAAAAAAAGTGGCAGGTCCATCGACAGCGCTGGACATACAGGCGATGGAGGAAGAAGAAGAGGACGAAGAACCGTTCCACGATACGTGGGGTATGCATTAAACAGCATCGGAGACAAACAGTATGAGCCGAATACTCTTTCTTTTGTGTTTAATAATAACAAAAAAATAATAAAAAACTCTTTTTCCAAACGCTAGATGCGGGCGCGCAATATCAGATCGGCGGGGGACCCCTTCTTCGGTCGCTGATTGATGACAACGAAGACGCCGACAACGAGGGAGTGAGCGATAACGACGTGTTACCACTAGGGCATAGGTTTACCGTACAAGCCGAAACGACGCGTCGCATAAATCGGTTCCGATTAGACGGTCACGAAATAACAATGGCTATCCGGAGGCCGCCCGAAGACCCTGATACAAATACGATATCATGGTTACACGGGGCAGTCAGAGATATCCGCGCGTACCTCACAAGCTCGTGTACCGCGCGGGACTATATAGGTCTAACGATCAAATCCGACAGTTTTGCGTGTGGGGCAGCATGGGTGTCGTACAGACCGGCTCGAGAACTTCTCGAAAACGATGTGTGGGGTGTGATATCGTCCGTCGCACAAAGCGCCCAGGCATTCCAGATAGATAGGTCTTTTGTCATCGAGTCGTGTATAGTCGAAGTACCGCGGGGTACGGGGCGCGTGCAATTAGCGCACGAATTTGTAAATAAACAATCTATACTGACCATAGCGAATAGCGATAACCTCTGTCTACCTAGATCGCTCGCTGCGGCGATGGTGCACGCTGAACGTGGGGAGGTGCGCTCTGGGGCGTTGCATGAGCGATGGAACGCGGTACGGTGTCAACGGGGTAAATTACAAAAACAATTAGCTCTCGAGCTTGTGACAAGCGCCCGTGTAGACATATCGCCTGATGGTTGCGGTATTCCGGAAATTGATAAATTTCAAAGGCACCTTGCTCAGGATGGTATAGCCATTGTTGTTTACGAGTTTGACAATATAGGCAGCGGCGAGAAACCACTGTACGACGGATCGCAGATAGTCGATAACGCGTACGGTTCAGGGAAACCACGGCGAACTCTCCGCATCCTGTATTATAATAATTCGCAGCATTATCAACCTATTTTAAATATGCGGGGTGCGGTCGGTAGTCGTGGTTTTTGCATACCCTGTAACAAATCTTACACGTACGAGGCAGAGCATAAGTGCTCCCACAAATGCGCTAGATGTTTCGGAAAACCGCCCTGCGATTCGGCTCTCCCCACATTGTATTGTCGCGAATGCCATAGGTACTTTTTTGGTCAACGCTGTTTTGATAATCACATAAATACGCTGATTAGTAAACAGAAGGGCAGAGAAAAGAGCGTGTGTCAGGCCATTCGCAGCTGTCCGCAGTGTCTTAGACCTCTTCAAGGAACCTCTCGTAAGCACTCTTGCGATAAGGTGTATTGCAGCGTCTGCAAGAGTGTTAATGACGTTGGACATCGGTGTTACGTCAGACCGGTAAAAAAGGCGCCCGTGGAAAAAAATATTCTGTACATCTTCTACGATTTTGAAACACAGCAGATACAGAAGCTGCACGGTGACGACGCGGTGCGTATCCACACACCAAACTTGTGCGTCGTTCAGCAAGTGTGTACAGCATGCATAAATGATACAGATCTCGCGAGGGTATGCCCGTCTTGCGGTGTACACGAGTACATCTTCGAAGAGGATCCCGTAAGGCAGTTTGTAGATTTCGCGTGCGACCCTAAAAGAAAATCGTTTCAGCGTGTGATCTGCGTGGCGCATAATGCCAAGGGTTTCGACGCGCAGTTTGTACTACGGTACATCGTGAAGCGTAGAAGAAAAAGCCTAAAGCCGCCGATGCTGCTACTCAGCGGTACGAGCATCATAATGATGAAGACATTCATAGACAGTCTTAATTATTTTCATATGCCGCTGAGCGCCCTACCGAAAGCCTTCGGCCTCGCGGATGCGGTCGGTTTGAAACAAAAGGGTGTCTTCCCGCATCTGTTCAATACACCTGAGAATCAGCAGTATATCGGCCCGTTACCAGCGCTCGAATTTTATTCACCCGATACGATGTCGTCGGTTCAACGTAATCAGTTTTTAGCATGGTACAACGAGCAGTGCTCTGCGGGATACGTGTTTAACTTTCGAACCGAGTTTATAGATTACTGTAGATCAGACGTAACCATTCTCAGGCAGGCTTGCGTTTCTTTCCGCGAAATGTTTCTTCAGCATGGCAGCGTTTGCCCTTTCTCGGAGAGCACAACCATAGCCTCGGCGTGTTCGAGAGTTTTTCGGAAAAACTTTTTGCGAGACGAGCAGATAGCTATTTTACCACCGGGTGGGTACCGATACGGTGACAAACAATCGCGTAAGGCCATCTTGTGGCTTCTTTCGCTGGAGCATCGTTTGGGTTGTGCCATAGTTCACGCAGGGCGTACTCGGGAGTATCGTCTACCGGATGGTACACCCGTCGACGGTTACTACCTGGACAACACCACAGGTTCGCGACACGTATTCCAGTTTCAGGGTTGTTTCTGGCACGGTTGCCCAAAATGCTATCGTATAAACAGAGATAGTCATTTACACACGGGTGGATCCATGGACGCGCGCTTCGAGAGAACGCAGGCTACGAGCGATAAGATTCGGTATTTAGGTTACGAGCTGACGGAAATTTGGGAGTGCGAATTCGACCGCTGGATAAAAGATTCTGAACAGGCCGCTTTATATAGATCGCTGAATGAGAACCCGCTGGTATCGCAAGCACCGCTCGAACCCCGCGATGCTTTCTTCGGTGGCCGTACAGGAAATACCGTCAGTTTTTACGAAGTCGAGGGGGCTGAGAGGATACATTACGTAGATGTGTGCTCGCTCTACCCCTTCATTTCGAAAACAGGGAAATTCCCTGTAGGTCACCCTACGGTGTACGTGGGCGATGACTGTCGTGAATTAACGGGTGATCGCAACAACATCGATAACGTGGAGGGTTTGATTAAGTGTGTGGTGTTACTACCGCGAGATCTGTATCATCCCGTGTTACCGGTACGCATGCACGGTAAACTGCTCTTCGCCTTGTGTCGTTCCTGTGCAGAGGCCATGCTACAGGGGTCGTGTCCTCACGAGAATCCCGCGGATAGAGTATTCGAAGGGACCTGGGTCGTGGACGAGGTCAAGCGCGCCGTACGTAAGGGGTATGAAATAACGCTGATACACAAAATATGGCAGTATGAGATTACCCAGTACGATCCGACGACACGGACGGCGGTCACTTTGCCGATTACATAAACACGTTCCTAAAGATTAAGCAGGAAGCTAGCGGCTGGCCGCGCGAGTGTGGCGACGACGACGAGGCCAAAAAATTGTATATAGAGGAGTACGATCGGGTCGAGGGTATTCGTCTGGACCCTGGAAATATAAAATCAAATCCCGGTCTGCGGTCAGTCGCAAAATTATGTTTGAATTCCTTTTGGGGCAAGTTTGGGCAACGCGAAAATCTGCCAAAGACGGAAATTGTAACGACTCGTCAAAAGCTCGTGAGTCTGCTTACGTGTCCGGAGGTTGAGATTACAGGTATTCTGCCCGTAGATGACGAGCTGCTTTACGTCGGTACGCGTAGTACGAACGACGCGTTGATACCCACGGCATACACAAACGTTGTTATAGCTGCGTATACCACGGCTCAGGCGCGTCTGAAATTGTACGACTATCTCGAGAAATTGGATCGGCGTGTACTATATTACGACACCGACTCGTGTATATACGTATCAGGTGGTCGTCACGCCGATAACGCCTACGAGCCACCGCTCGGCAGTCTTTTGGGCGATTTAACGGATGAGCTGGAGTCGTACGGTGTTGGTAGCTATATCACGTCTTTTGTCTCGGGAGGCCCGAAATTTTATGCGTACCGAGTGCATAAGCCAGACGGTTCTTACGCTGAGGTCTGTAAGGTCAAAGGTATCACGATCGACTACGCGACGAGTCTGGCCATTAATTACAACTGGATACGTTCTTATGTAACGGGAGAGACCAGCGAGCCTGTCGTTTTACACTATGACGCGATACGGCGTACACCGTTTCACGACGTAGTGACGCGTCTGGAATCAAAAACGTGTAAGCCGACAGAGCTTCAAAAGCGGCGACGCGACGGTCGTTTCGGCTCTTTGCCCTACGGATTTATGTAATTAATATTACAAACAAAACCTGTATAAATGTATATACATCGCCTGTACAATAATAATAATAAAAAAACATATTTATTTGAAAAAAAAAAAACCTCTTTATCGATCTATTCCCGACGGCTCCATCAACCCGACCATGTTATTTATTTTTTCAGCGACTCTTTGGACATGCTAGCCGTGCATTATGGCTAGCTATGCGGTTGACACACATACATGTCGACCAGTAGCTCACAGGTGCACGATGAGCTCACCCGGACGAGGGGCTAGCAACGTCACCGATAAGAGCTAGCAAGCGCGCGCGACGTCACGAGCCTCACACGTGTCGCGCGCCCGCCGCGGCCGGGCCCCGCGATGGAAGGGGGGAGCGTGTAAAATTCAGCAGACTCTGTAACAGTATATTCGTAAAGGACACCACCAAATAGCCTCATTTGGCATAATGGACACGCGGTGGAAGCATCCGTGGACATCGATGATCTGTGGGCCAACGGGGTACGGGAAGACGTTTTTCGTAAAGAAATTCCTACGGTTCATCGAGGACATGAGCGACGTGCGATTTGCGCGCGTTCTCTTTCACTATGCAGAGTGGCAGGAGGGGTACAGGGAGTACGGGAGCGCTATAGAGTTTCACGAGGGACTGCCGCAAAACACAGATTACGGCAACGACCCACGCCCGAAACTCGTCATCATCGACGATCTCATGAGGGAATCGTCCAATAACACGGTGGTCGACCTTTTTACCAAAGGCAGCCATCATAAGAATATCAGCGTGATCTTCATTACGCAGAATCTCTTTCATCAGGGGTCCGGACAGCGCGATATCTCGTTGAACGCAAACTATATCGTTGTGTTTAAAAATCCGCGCGACAGAGCGCAGATACAGCATCTGGCGAGACAGGTGTTTCCTGAAAATCCGCGCTTCGTGCAGGAAGTCTACCGCGATGCCACCGCCGAACCGCACGGTTATTTACTACTCGATTTGAAGCAATCGACGCCCGATAACTGCCGCTTTCGCACGAGCGTGTTTCCTTCGGACCCGTTCCACTATGTGTACGTACCGCGAAAGGGTATAAAGGGTGGGTACGCCGATCGAGACGTACCAGTCATTCGGTTGTAATGGTATCCAGCGCACGCTGCTCTATAGGGCGGAAGCACGCCACAGTGTTGAAGGCTATTTGCCACCTGGACAGCAAACAACGTAGCGCCTTGTTACGAGCGGCCGACCCACGCCTCGTCAACTGTATATGCGAATGCGCTCTGAATATCCTTCGCGGCAACGTACCTCTCAAACCGACTCAGAAACGGCGCTTACGAAAACACGCACCGCTGCTGAGACGTTTATCCAGACCGGGTTCAGCAGTCAAAACTAGAAAACGCCTTATCGTTCAGAGCGGCGGTTTTCTACCTCTTCTGTTAGCACCCATACTAGGTACCGTCATATCAAAACTCATAGGGGGAAGCGGATAGGATATACGCCGAGATGGAGCATGCGAGAAAGATGATTCTCATTCCTCATGAGAGCGTGAATACCGTGCACCAGCAGTACCACCGTGCAGCGCCTCATACGCATCAGCACAGTCAGGAGGGTATTGACACCGTTAACACCGTACAAACCCCTGGGACCCCCTTAAGCAGATTAGACGCGTCGATGAAGGAGATCCTACACTCGCCGAATTTCATTGACGAGCGCGAAAAGTGGAAGATGTACAATCAGGTGCTGCAGCGTTATCTACACTTTATCGAGGACCTGCGCAATAACGTCGACGAGGATAGGCGCACCGATAGCGATAACAAGAAAAAAAATAACAATTCTGCGGAGGATAACGCCCGGAACCAGACCACCGATGCTGACGACGACGACATTATTGCCAGTGTACCCCAAAAGTACAGGACTAAGGCGCGGCTCTTACTAGGCAGACTGCGTGGCGCTGGCTCACCACACATTTCGTGGAGTAAGCAGGGCGTTACGCGTATCGGTGGAACCGTCGTGCAGGACGCCAACATCGTTGATTTAATCAATGACGCTATGCGTGAGAGAAAAACGGCGAGACCGGCGGGGAGTCGGCAGTTTGCGCGGTTCCTCCGTACTGCTGGTATACCACGCGAATTTATTGGCAATCAGCGTCTATGGACGGAGGGGAGCAACACAACGCCTCTCAGTAATCAGCCACGGCGTCGTGTAACAATCGTACCGCGCCCAATCGACACGACTCAGAGCTCGTCCACGGAGGAGGAATTTGGCGAGGCGTTTCAGGAAGTGTTTAGAGACTCGGGGGAAGCAGAAGAGGTCGTGGGGAAAAGACATACACGATCCGTGTCGGCTAGTACAGCCAACGATACCGAGAAAAAGAAAAGATTAGAATGGTTAAGGCTGCCGTGAAACAGAAGAAGAAGGCGGGTGATGACAGGATTCTGAGGCGTCTATATTACACACCAACAGAGCCGTCTTCGTACGCCGGTATCGGTAACCTCGAGCGATCGGTTAAGGGTAGGGTAAAGCGAGATTCCGTCGTACATTGGTTAGAGGCGCAGGACGCGTATACGCTGCATAAGCCCGTACGTCGTACGTTTCAGCGCCGCTCTTACGCCGTCAGCAATATCGACGATGTTTGGGAGGCCGATCTCGTGGACCTTCGCTCGTTGAAGGAGTACAACGATGGTTACACGTATATACTTGTAATAATCGATGTACTCAGCAAATACGCTTGGGTCGAGCCTTTACGCGATAAGTCCGGTGCAACGGTAGCAGAGGCATTCCGGAGGGTTTTGACACGTAGTAAGAGTAGGATACCCGTGTACCTACAGACAGACAAAGGTAAAGAGTTTACCAATGGCGTATTGCAGCGTCTGCTCGAGGAGCTCGGCATAGGATTCCGCGTAGCGCGCAGCCCCGACGTAAAGGCAGCTGTCGTCGAACGCTACAACCGTACTCTGAAGGAGCGTATGTGGCGTTACTTTACACATAGAAACACGCGGCGGTACATAGATATTCTTCAGAGCCTCGTGGAATCGTACAACAGGACACGTCACTCTGCGATAAGAATGCGTCCAGTCGACGTAACCATGTATAATGCCGCTACGGCCCGTATGAACCTATCCATGCGATACGCCACAGCGAGCCCGCGTACCCCTAAATACGGTGTCGGTGACCTGGTACGCATCAGTAGCGCTAGGAACCCTTTCGCGAAAGGTTACGAGGGGGGTTGGACTCGAGAGATTTTTAAAATCGTACGCCTAGGTAGAACGAGAGAACCACCCGTCTACATCTTAGAAGATCTCGCCGGCGAGGAGATTGACGGTATTTTTTACGAGGAGGAGCTCGTTCGAGTCCGCCAGGACCTCGCAAAGGACACGTTTCTTGTCGATCGTGTGATAAAACGAAGCGGTCGTGGGAAAGCCCAAAAAGTACTGGTCAGCTGGGTCGGCTACCCCGAGAAATTTAATTCGTGGATACCGGCATCCCACTTAAAGAACAATGAAGGACCAATTTTATCTCGTTCTGCCCAGTAACAGCAGTATGTCGTACTATCCCGAAAATAAAACTACCAGTTTTACCACGCATCTACCTCATCAGATCGATTTACACGGGGCGTGGGCTGTTGCTCTGGTCGAAATACAGATCCCTATGACCTTTCTTCACGTGCCCGCAGCGCTAAAAGACTGGGAGCACGTGGGCATTGTCACCACACGCAACAAACCGCGGAAGAACCACAAAGAACCGATAGTGGGTCTTATGATGACGGGGTCTAACGTGGCGCACGGTGTTTATGACGACGTAAAGACACTCGTTGACGAAATAAACGCTACCAGGGCTATGAAGGGCCGTCTGCAATTAGAGCTCTGTAGAGGCGGTTACGCTAGCGTATCGCTCGTCTCTACCGATAACGATCTAGACGACCCACACGAACTGAGACTCTGCCGCTCTCTGGCGCGCATCCTAGGTTTTCCCGAATCGGTCGTGGTATCGAGAGCACAACCCGTTGTGATGGCCGATCAGCCGATTAGCCTGATCAACGCCCTACCTAAGATGCTTTTTGTTTACACCGATGTCTGCGAGCCGTATATCACCGGAGACGTCCAAACACCTTTGCTTCGTGTGGTTCCCCTGCAAACGGATAACAAATACGCTTACGCAGCCATGAAAGTGCTCTCGTTTTCACCGTTAAAGTATATACCGCTGCTCCGCACGACTTTCCAAACGATCGACATAGATATAAGAGATCAACTAGGCGAACCTATACCATTCGAATCAGGGACGCTCTCCGTAACACTACACTTTAAACGGCTAGACTGATGGCTCATTACACCGACTACTACGAGTCGCAGATCGGTGGGGGATATTCCACGAAATTTCGGGTATTCGCGGGGTCACCTTATCAGCGAGGACATGGTATTGGTAGCTTTCTCGGTGGTCTGTTTCGGCGTGTGTTACCTTTGCTATCGAGAGGAGCCCGAGCCGTCGGTAAGGAGGCGGTGCGCGCGGGCATGAATATCTTGACGGACGTCAGCGAGCGCTGTGCTCCGCTGAAACAGGCGTTTCACACCAGGGCCACCGAATCGGGTATGAATCTTAAACGTAAGGTGGAGGCGAAAATTGACGAGCTCATGAAAGGATCGGGCTATAAAGCTGTAAAACGACCACGCGGCGCCCACTCTATCATCGGCGTCGCTGGAAGGAGCATCGCCTCAAGAACTGCTAACAACCGTAAGAGACGTACGGGGAAGAAGGCTGCTCCGCGTCGAAAAAAAAGTAGTAAAAAAATAAAGTCAAAAACCAAGAAACCCAAAAATCGTCGTAGGATCGCTAGTAAGAAAGTAAAGCGGAGTGTGCTGGATATCTTCTCCTAAACGCTACCTCTATCATGGCCTTTCTACACGCACACTCCTGTGAGTGTATGAAATCGGAGCTCGAGCTCTTTACACTGCCACCGACACAGATCACTATAGAGAGCGCGCAGTGGGTACACTACAAGCCCATCTCATCGCTGACCGATGACTCGCCCATTGAATTTGTCGTGCCGGGTAACGGCGACGAGTACCTCGATCTAGCACACACCATGCTGAGTTTACGCGTGCAGCTACGATCCAAGGATGCGCTAGCCCCTGACGCTCTGAGCAAAGCAGCTCCTGTTAACAATCTGCTACACTCGCTGTTCAATCAGGTGGACGTGTTTCTTAATCAGAAACTCGTATCACCGCCTAATAACGCGTACGCTTACAGGGCCTACATAGATCCGTTATTAAATTATGGGCCAGCCGCCAAGGGGTCCCACCTCTCGAGCGTGCTCTGGTACGACGACACGCCCGGTCATATGGACGATACAGCGGGCAAGAATATGGGTCTCGTGAATAGGCAGGCGTTCGTCGGTAAAGACAAGACGGTCGATCTGATCGGTCATTTGCATTGCGATGTGTTTAACCAGGAAAAATTTTTATTAAATGGTGTTGAGCTCCGTTTATGTCTCGTACGCACGAGAGACGGTTTCTCCATCATGGATCCAAAGAGCGAGTGTTCTTTACATATAACGGAGGCCACGCTCCTCGTTAGACGCGCC
The DNA here is from genome assembly GCA_963971525.1 of Cephus spinipes. NCBI lineage: Eukaryota > Metazoa > Arthropoda > Insecta > Hymenoptera > Cephidae > Cephus > Cephus spinipes. The sequence continues at coordinate 12,399,616 of OZ020578.1, forward strand.
AAAATAAGCCCCGGTATTCTAATTGCTCATTCTAAAATGCTATCAAAGACAACTGCAAAGTATCCGCTTACGCGTGTAGAGGTCAAGGGGCTGACGATACATGCCGGCTTGCACGGTGGTACTATGGACAACGTGATTCTCGGCCAATTACCTAAGCGTATTATAATAGGCTTCGTCGATAACAAGGCCTTCAATGGCAACTATCAACTCAACCCGTTCAATTTTAAAAACTATCGTATTAATTTCTTATCACTGTACGTCGACGGTGTTCAAGTACCCTCGAAAGCACTGCAGACAGATTTCGGTAAAGCCGGTCTTTACGTGGACGCGTATCATACCCTCTTCAGTGGCACGGGTATACACTTCCTCAACGAGGGTAATTCGATATCTAGGAGTGCTTACGCAGACGGCTACTGCCTGTTCGTTTTCGATCTTACACCCGATCTCTCGGCAAATAGCAACACCCACTGGAACCTGATCAAGCACGGTAGTGTACGAATTGAGGTACGCTTCGACGATCCGCTGGCCACCACCGTGAACTGTATCGTATACGCCGAGTACGATAACGTTCTGGAGATCGACGCCTCGCGTCAGATCGTCGTAGATTACGGCGGCTAAACAATCGAAGAAAATACATAGGTCAGCAATTTGGGGTATGCGTCATCGTCTTTTTTGTGCACTCGGTATCGCCTGTGATCGGCAGCATCGCCGTTAGTTTCTCGTTGAACGCCTTCGAGTTAGCACCGCAGCGATGGATTTCGTGATCGAGATTGAGTACTTCAAAGACTCCGAGGGACGTCTGGCGCCGAAGGAGATCGGCGTCGTGGCTGTGGAAAGAAAATACATAGGCCACTGGATCGTTTCACCGCTCTGCGATTTCAACGAATTACCACCGGCGATCAGAAGTGAGAACAACACCATGACCCGCTATCCACACGGTCTAGAGTGGTTCGACGGTGGTGTGACGTACAAACAGCTATACAACAATCTCCGAAATATTGCCGGTATTTCGCGGAGCATATACACGCGGGGTCCGGAGAGCGTACTTTTTCTGCAGACCGTTATGGCAAGGGAAGTTATAAATTTGGATGAAACCCCCGATAACTCACCATACGAGGACTTCCCACCGAATCGTGACCATTACGAGTGTATCGTTCACGCCTGTAAGGAGAGCCGGGGATCGTTCACCTGCGCTCTGAACAACGCATTGCGTCTTGAATTCTGGCTTCGAAATAACGGACCGCATATATGAACACGCTAGACCTTTACCTGGGCCTTCGCGGTATATCGGAGCATACGACGGGTGTCTACGCAGCTGATAGAATACCCCGAAGCTGGTCGAAACCCGCTGCGATTATCGCCAACACGGACGATCATACGAAGCCAGGAGCACATTGGGTTGCCATGTACGTGGACGCTGACGGAGACGGCTACTACTTTGACAGCTACGGATTACCACCGCTGAATCATCACCACGCATCGAGACTCCGACGGAACTGTCGATCCTTCCGATGGAACACCCAGCAGCTTCAGAGCGAGACGTCAACGGTGTGCGGCCAATTCTGTATGATGTTTCTACACTACCTCTCCTCAGGCTTCGGGATGCATGCCTTCCAGAATGTGTTTAGTGCTGATTTGCGGAAAAACGATAGAATTGCCCGAGAGTACTACGATGCTTTTGTGCAAAAGAAGCGTTTGGCTGATCGCCAGTATGCGCACGATAATAAGGTCTATGGTGGCGGTGGCGGTGGTAGGATACAATATTCCAGGTGTAAATCTGGATACACGTGTTAAGATCTGTTTCATGAAAAAAGGTGCGTGGTCTGGGTATTTAATTATATAAATTAAAGATATAATTTAGCTAATTTTTTTTATTATGGATTGTATATTAATATAATAACGATAATATATATATATATATATAACGTAAATAATAATAATAGGCGTAGAGTATATATATATATGTAAGCAGTTCATAATAATAACAACAACGATATATATATGTAGCGTAAATAATGCTAAGCTAGGTTAGATATATATAAGTAATGTAAGCAATTAATAATAATAATATGTATGTAGGAAAATATATATATATATAATATAAACCTATACTACTATTATTCAAGAAATTAGGTTAACCTGCCCATACCCAAGCCGCACCAGGGTGTCTCTAGTGGCCTCATAGAGCAGGACACACCCTGGGCATGCGCCGAGTGCGTGCTCGAGTAACACACTCCGCGCACAGGTTGTGCACCGCGCCAAATTGAAGACCATTGTAGTGTCAAGCAACAAATAGTGCAAGCTGTGGGGAGTGTATAACGCTTGCATGTCTGGTGGTAGCTCACTCACACACCCGGCGCATAGCTCATCCCAGCGGTATGTATAGATGTAACCGTAAAGACAGCGGCCCTCATGCAGGGCGTCATAGAACGGCTCCCCCGGGGTAGGAGGAGGCGGTGAATTCCGACCGGCCTCCTCCTCCTCCCCAAACACGTTGTCGTTCCGCTCAAAAGCTGATCGTGGTGCCATTTCTAGAAACAAGTGTGAAAAAACGAGATTAAAACAAATGATTACAAAAAAAAAACACATATACATATATATATGCATAGCTCACAATTTATATTCGGGGTGGGGGAGGAACTTCTGTAAGCCCCTGCCTCAATAGCACCTCCCGGTTATCGCAGAAGTATGCGATGCATGCTATACAGTCACCGGGTGCATACGCGCGCAGCACACACCGAGCACAGCGTACACAGATGCCCGCACGCAGATGTATTGCGGGGTCAATCTGTAGGTAATGTATTACATGGGGCGTAAACTGAGGCCTGTGCTCGGCGGGTTGCTCACGCATGCACCCGTAGCATAACCCCGACCCCGCACCCCGCATGTAAACACACCAGAACAAGCACTGCCCTTCGTGAAAGGGGGCAAAGAACGCATTACGGGGCGGCGGTATTCCGTCAAGCAGCGGCCCCTCAAATGGTCCTTCGCCCCCCTCGGGCGGCGTATCCGGGCGCCTTGGGGCCATAATCTGTAATATTTAAGTTTTTTTAAAATAAATATGTTTAAATCAAATAAAAACCGATACAGACTTAAAATTATTATTACCCTTGCTGATCTAGTAACAGTACCCGTACTGCGGTGCTAGCTGCGGTGCTGTTGCTGGTGCTGGCGGTCAATGTCTACAAATAAACGTGAGAAGCGATAGAAAAGCAATACTTTTTTAATCTAATAAAATAGGGTACTAGCTTAAAGCTGCTATACATACCACTTTCTTTATTTCAAATGCACCGCACAAATAGCCGTACTCCGCGGTCCGTCTGGTTATTTGTCTAAAAAATAAAAGTTACCACATATAATTTTTTAATCAGATAAAAACGCGGGTGCCTGATTCAACTTAACACAGTTATACATACCACTTTTTTTTTAAAACTCCCACTATTTCGGTTTCACTTCTTTTTTTTTTAATTAAACTTTTTTAGCGCTATTTCACCTACTGCTTGTCACCAAGGTAATGACAGGATGCTGCGAGGACGGCTCACAGGTAACCATCTTTTTCCCCACCATTGCCCTTATTTTTTTGCATGGTTGCAAACAAGAGATACATGTAGCAGTTTACGCTGCTAAGACAATGGTACCCCCCACGCCTGATGTATTTGGCGCATCGTTCGCTAGATGATCCAAAAGAAGGATACAGGATTCACCCCAAGCAAAATGTTAGGGGTTGGGTATCATCCCCATCGGTAGTTAAAAGTATCGAAAAATGAGCGGCAATGCATACGGTACCTCTATATTATAAGGTTATCATTTACAAGAAATTCGTTTCTACGAAGTACAAGTGGGGGTAAGCTGGAGCAATTCAGCAGCCTCGACTCGACTCATCCTGTCGCCTCAGAGTTAGATCATAAAAAGTAACGATGGTGCGAGGACAGAACGACGCTCATTTCATAGTGAGTGTAGTGCACTCTAAGTTGCTATTAATACACAAGCTTAATATTTAAAAGAAGTTTCATTATATAACGTGCTGTTTATTTATTAAAGCTCAAAGGATACATATGCATAAGGCGGATGCTGGAGAAGAGGAGCCAGCGTTGCGCCCGGAGGGGAGCCCTCAACGGCTGGCTCCTCTTCGAATACGATAACTGGGATGAGGAGGACATTTTCAATTTGAGGACACTGTTTGGGCTGATGCCCATTACCAATTATAATAGGTGCGTATTAACCGATGCAATATACTGACCACCACGTATGCGTGCGTGTGTGCGCGTGTGTGTGTGTGTGTGTGTGTGTGTGTGTGTGTGTGTGTGTGTGTGTGTGTGTGTGTGTCATACATGAGTAGTAATATTTTTTTTTTTTTTTTTGCAGGGACTCGGACTACGATACAGGCGACGAGTGCTGATTTTTTTTTTTTTTATATTTTTATATTCAAATAAATTTTTATATATTTAAATTAGGTAAGCTGCGTTTCATTTCAAACTCCTTATGTACCACCAATGTTTCTTACAATATACGTCATATATTCAAAAATGCCTATTTCTTCTTTTTTTTGTTTCCTTCACCTCCATCTCCCCATATCTTGTCAATAATGGTAACGGTCGGTAGGAAATCAAAACATTAAGCGTATTCCTCTACACAGGGCTCCGGTTCATCGAAAAATGTATTCACGAGCTACAGCTTTATAATATACATAAGGGGCCTTACAAAATACGGTGTTCTATTTTACCGAGGGTACACTTATCTCCTTAGGGTAATTAAAAAAAGTTACCGACCGGTGGTCAATGCGTCATTACCGACCGCGATAGGCCCCCTGGGGCCATGCAACGCCGCTGCTACCAAGTTTTGGGCCTTAGGACCAGGCCCGCGTGGTGGGGGGAGTGCCGCGTAGGGGGGCAGTGGGGAGAACAGCCTACGTGGGCGAGGGGGTGGCGCCGTAGTGCGGCGCGGGGGGCCAGAGCGCGATGCGCTCTATGACTCATAGGGGACAGTGGTGGGGGTTTGTTGTGACGGCCAATAGTGGCCTGTAACTACTGCCGTTCAAAGCAGCAGACAATAATACCTCCGTTATGTTTATATATTAAGTTTTATAAATGTATTGTGCAACATTATGCTATTGAATGTATAAGTCGCTACGCAAATTAAGGTAGTAGTCTGGTAACATGCACGTTGTTTTACGTCTTTATCAGGAATATTTTTTTATGGGAAAATAAAATTCAATGTGTTTTTTTTGTAGTATGTTATTATTGATATGTAAAAGATGAAAGAAAATTTTTTTTTTACTTAATTTTGCAACGTTTTATTATTATTATTGAAGGTCAAAGTAGACGCCTCAAAAAAAAGGTACGTGGCTGGCTCCGATGATTTCGGCTCTTGAGGACATCTGAAATAAAAAAATCGAATTGATTATTAATCTATAGAATTGTCGTTCTCGTTGGAACTAGGATTATGAAATTTTACCAGAAAATTACAAAATGGTGGACTTTGAAAAATAAAAGTGATTTTTTTAGGCACAAATCAGGCTGTAAAATGGAAAGTTAGGGATGGAAAAAAAATATCCTAGTCCCGACGAGAACTACTCATGTGTAGAATAACGTGTAAAAATTTCAGATCAATCGGTCAGATAGAAATTGTTTTTTCATTCGGGCCGACCGAAAAAACGTTGTTTCGAGAAAAACGCGTTCAAAGTTTCAAGAACAGATTTAAAGAAAAAAACTCATACTTACATTAATCGTCTATGCCCGGGGCGTATAATAAGCCTTCAACTTCTTCGTAGGCATCATTCTCCGAAACTTGTTGTGCCCTGCGACTCATTCTGGCTATCTTAGAAGCCTTTGCCGTGTCATTTTCCGCTTTTGAGATTCGGGACTTGTTGTACAATTTAGCGTATGCGAGAGCGTGCGGGCCGATTGTGACTGTCATAGTTTCTAAAATTTTTAAAATAGGTAAAAACCCTTCATTGAAGGTGCATGCCGCTGTCCATGCAGCAATTTCAATTGTCTTTTGACCCACAAAAATGTGCTTTGGTACTAAATTCCACACGCAGTGGTTGAACGCCTCGTTGTTATTCTGCGTGTTTCTACCCAAACATCTTTCTAAAAGATCATTCGACGACAGTTCCTTGTAAATAGGTTTTAAAGCATTCGCAGTTTCCTTATCAAAAGCAGGCGGGTGAACAAACGTATGTTCATTGTTTTCGACTTTCAGCTTTTGATACAATAGAGTAGTCCGACAGCTGCATGCGGTCGACGCTGCAGCATGCAACTACGAGACGCTCTCAAATATTCATTATAACTTCATTAATATTTCGAATTTCGGTCTAAAATTTTTACAATATACTCTCAACTTATTTTACTTTCGAAATAAGTAACAAAAAAAAAACCATTTTTTCAATCCAAGTTACCAGACTACTACCTTAAGACAATTTTTTCAATCCTACTCAAAAATAATGATTTAAATTTTTTATTTCGACTTACTCTCTAAACATTGACAAAAATTTATATTATTCTTCAATAATATGTAGTAAGTTGTAACGAAAATGAATTTTCGTTAGTAGGGACGATTCGGGAGGGGTGTGGTAAGCGGCTGGCGTAGCTCACAATCAGTGGTCAGAGCAGTCGACCGGTAATCAAAAGGTCCCGGGTTCGAATCCTGGCCCCGCATTTTTCCCCGATTGTCCCTTGAAAAATAACCCCTCCACCGGGTTATAAAGTATAGGTTTAGGTGTAATGATATATTCATGATAACTATTTAATGCAGTTAGATAATATAGACGATGTGATGATATAGATGTGATATTGTATTTTGAAATGTCAATTATATTTAATGCAGTTTTCTGCAAGTGAAAAATAAACGGAAATAATATAGACGATCGTCTATATTATTATATTATCTAATTATATTATCTAACTATTGTATTATCGTCTATATTATCTAACTGCATTAAATAGTTATCATGAATATATCATTACACCTAAACCTATAATCATTACATATTATTGAAGAATAATATAAGTTTTTGTCAATGTTTAGAGAGTAAGTCGAAATTAAAAATTTAAATCATTATTTTTGAGTAGGATTGAAAAAATTGTCTTAATTTGCGTAGCGACTTATACATTCAATAGCATAATGTTGCACAATACATTTATAAAACTCAATCTATAAACATAACGGAGGTATTATTGTCTGCTGCTTTGAATGGCCATCGGTAATCTGATTCTATGCGCATCTACGACGCGCAGTATATGACGTTGGACTGAAGAGCGTGCTGAGTAGGGGAAGCCTTCTCCTCAAGCCACATTTTTTATGCGTCAGAATCGTTTGAGCCGGGTGTACACTGCAGGACAGTAATGCCGTCCTTGGGTGGAGCTAGTAGGAAGCGGGAGTAGGGCGACCGGCAGTGGCGACTGGTAGCGAGCAAGCCAGGCCGCCGCGTAGAGAGGGTAGCCTATTCCCCTCGCTCGGGACGGCATGTCTGTCCAGAGTCCAGGCGTCCCGTATAAGACTGTCTCAGACAATTTCAACAGAGTTCGCATAAGTCCCTCTCACTCGCAGTTAGTGGAGTCCCAGAGGTAGCCTGCACTGTGTATAAGAGCGTCTCACTTGGGTCTAGAGCTAGTCGCCCATAAGACCCTCTCACTCGCTGGCAGCAGTGGCCTAGCGCGCATAAGAGCGTCTCACTTGGGTCTAGCGCTAGTCGCCCATAAGACCCTCTCACTCGCTGGCAGCAGTGGCCTAGCGCGCATAAGAGCGTCTCACTTGCGTCTAGTGCTAGTCGCCCATAAGACCCTCTCACTCGGAAGCCAGGCCGCCGCGTAGAGAGGGTAGTCTATTCTCCTCGCTCGGGACGGCATGTCTGTCCAGAGTCCAGGCGTCCCGTATAAGACTGTCTCAGACAATTTCAACAGAGTTCGCATAAGTCCCTCTCACTCGCAGTTAGTGGAGTCCCAGAGGTAGCCTGCACTGTGTATAAGAGCGTCTCACTTGGGTCTAGCGCTAGTCGCCCATAAGACCCTCTCACTCGCTGGCAGCAGTGGCCTAGCGCGCATAAGAGCGTCTCACTTGCGTCTAGCGCTAGTCGCCCATAAGACCCTCTCACTCGCTGCCAGCAGTGGCCTAGCGCGCATAAGAGCGTCTCATTTGCGTCTAGCGCTAGTCGCCCATAAGACCCTCTCACTCCAAACATTAGGCTCTTATTATAATCCGAAGTCACCTTCAAATTGTTCTATGCACACTTTTGTGTAACATTACATACAGTATATTGAAAAATAGTCTCATTCTTAGCAGAGACGTTGGTAAGTTGACATCAAAATGGCACCGAATATTTGTGTAGAGCAACGCGGGCGCATCGTTGGTTTGTAGCAGGGTGGGATACCCTTTGATGAGATAGCGAAGATTATCGGATGCAGGGTAAAAACTGTACGCCGATGGATCAACGCTTATCAAGTCGGAGGTGATCATGCTCTCCACGACCATCGTGCACAGAATCGGCGGCCGCGAATTACAAATAGCGAACAGGACCGCCTCGTGATCAATGCAATTGATCGCGATCCATTCGCGGCCGTCGCGCAAGTTGCCGCGAGGGAGGGTTTTCCGGGTTCCGCCAGGACCGCGCGTCGTCAGTTACAGGAGGCCAATTATGGTTGTTTTCGGCCTGCCCGAAAGATCTTGATGTTCCCGCAACATCGAAGAGCTCGCGTTGCTTTTGCGGAGCAACAATTGCAGACGCCACGTGAGACCTGGGAGGTTACGATTTGGACAGACGAGAAAGTCTTCCAATCGTCAACTGACCGGCGGCTTCACGTGTGGCGGCCAGTGGGTGTCCGGCTTGATCCGAGATACGTCGTCCCTGCAGATCGCAGCGGGCGTATTTCGTGTGGATTGTGGGGTTGGACTAGCGGACAGACTCTGGGCGAATTAGTGGAGATATCTCCACACATGGATTCTGCAGAGTATATTCGCGTACTGGAGGAAGTTATGCTTCCATCAGTTCGCGCGGTGTATCCGGCAGATGACATGCCCATAATTCGTCTTATTCAAGATAACTCCGCTGTCCATACTTCTCGTGAAACGCGAAATTGGTTTTCGAATCATCCGGACATCCAAGTGGTGCAATGGCCCGCTAAATCTCCCGACCTAAACATCATTGAGAATGTTTGGGCCGAGATGACCCGGAGATGGCAACCTGAGAGGGAAAGATCGAAGTCAGCCATAATTGCGCATGCTCAAAGAATCTGGGAAGAGCTTCGGCACAACCCGGACTATTTGAAGCATTTAATCGATTCGATTCCGAATCGATTAAGTCAGGTAATCGACCGCGATGGTTTTTGGACAGACTACTGATAACCTAACCTTCATTTTGATGATATAACTTCTCGTCAGCTAAACCCCTGGTCGAAAGACCTATAAATTTTTCCACTTTTTTTTTACTATGACCCACCCGCACGCGCTGAGCAACCGCTGGCAGCGAGTGAGAGGGTCTTATGGGCGACTAGCACTAGACGCAAGTGAGACGCTCTTATGCGCGCTAGGCCACTGCTGCCAGCGAGTGAGAGGGTCTTATGGGCGACTAGCGCTAGACGCAAGTGAGACGCTCTTATGCGCGCTAGGCCACTGCTGCCAGCGAGTGAGAGGGTCTTATGGGCGACTAGCGCTAGACCCAAGTGAGACGCTCTTATACACAGTGCAGGCTACCTTTGGGACTCCACTAACTGCGAGTGAGAGGGACTTATGCGAACTCTGTTGAAATTGTCTGAGACAGTCTTATACGGGACGCCTGGACTCTGGACAGACATGCCGTCCCGAGCGAGGGGAATAGGCTACCCTCTCTACGCGGCGGCCTGGCTTCCGAGTGAGAGGGTCTTATGGGCGACTAGCACTAGACGCAAGTGAGACGCTCTTATGCGCGCTAGGCCACTGCTGCCAGCGAGTGAGAGGGTCTTATGGGCGACTAGCGCTAGACGCAAGTGAGACGCTCTTATGCGCGCTAGGCCACTGCTGCCAGCGAGTGAGAGGGTCTTATGGGCGACTAGCGCTAGACCCAAGTGAGACGCTCTTATACACAGTGCAGGCTACCTTTGGGACTCCACTAACTGCGAGTGAGAGGGACTTATGCGAACTCTGTTGAAATTGTCTGAGACAGTCTTATACGGGACGCCTGGACTCTGGACAGACATGCCGTCCCGAGCGAGGGGAATAGGCTACCCTCTCTACGCGGCGGCCTGGCTTGCTCGCTACCAGTCGCCACTGCCGGTCGCCCTACTCCCGCTTCCTACTAGCTCCACCCAAGGACGGCATTACTGTCCTGCAGTGTACTTGGCCTCAATAATCTGATATCAATACTTTTTATTAGAGGAATACACAGCACTCCTGTACTTGGCGTAGTTTTTTACACGTAAGTATTTTCTGGGAGATAATAATAATATTCAAAGCGGTGCGAAAACTTGTGCATTAAAATCGCCAACGATTCTAATTGTCTATCCCTTCATTAATGTGTGTGTGTGTGTGTGTGTGTGTGTGTGTGTGTGCGTGCGCGCGCGCGCGTGCGTGCGTGTGTGTGTGGGTGTGTGCGCGCGTGTGTCATTCCAAGAAAATTATTCAGCTCGGCGGTGATATAAACAAGTCGTCCGTAGCTCCTAACCGTTAAAGACACATGCCGAACACCTCATCTAGCCTTCGAGTAACCCTATATTTTCGGCTCGCCAAAACCGTTGGATCGTTGGATCATCTCGCCGGAGGTAATGTTGATGATATGTAGAAGGACTTGACGCGTTATTCACTAGCCTAAACATCGGTACTCTATAAGAAGTATGGTGAGATTGCACTTCACTTGACATTTTACTACCATTGGAGTACGAAGTGCGAACAGTCAGTCGATCCAGTGCAACAGGGGTACCCACAATTTCTACGTGAGTTCACTTTATCTTGGATATTGTATAAGTGAAGTGCAAATTTAAAATCGTTGAAATGTGTTAACGTGAACATAAATTAAAAAATGGATTATCAATTATAGAATGGAGTATAGACGAGGAAGAGGAGTCCGAAATATAGCAATTTTTGTCCGAATTGAATGGGTACAAAGGGCTTCCGACGCAGCAATTAAAGAGGCTGTGGCCGTGGGGCTACTAATGTACCGCCCCGAACTTGATAACAGAAATACTATATTTGCGGAATTAGTGGGAGTTATAACGAAACTCGTTGTAGGAAATAACAAGGAGTATTGGTTCCTCCGATTAAGTGATGTGAATGGTACGTATAAGAAAAAACATGTGTTTCCATCTCATTTCAAAAGTATTAGAAAAATCAATCTATATATTCTATATTTCAGTTTAATTGGAAACCGAATTCATGACTTCTTCACAACGATCGGAATATACATTGTAACGTATTTCTTTTCGTGACCCGACACCGATAGCAAAACTCAGAGAACGAACTATCTTCGAGAACCAACCTACGTTACCTTCGGCCGTCCACCCGTCGTTCGTGCATCCGCAAGCCAGGCGGGCGCCAGTCAATTCTTATTTCACCGGGAACTGACGAGCCGGTATAAACTGGGAGTTGGGGTGGAACAGGCCCAACTCCACCAAGAACGAGAGCTCTGACGGAACCTATCAGACGAGGCGATAGCTTAACGGATCCTTTCGATTTTTGTTGACGCGTGAAATCGAGAAACGCAACCGTAGGTGCTGATCTTTGGGGTCGCGTAAAATCAGCAAACGCAACTGGATACACGAACGGGAGCGGACGGTTACGGAAATGCACGGCCGCTCAGGCTGCTAGGTTTGAGGTAGAGAGGGTCGGAGTAAGAGTCCGGCAAATAGTGCGAGTGATAGAGAGCGACGAACCGAGAACGTATCAGAACGAATCTAAACTATCCATCGAGATCCCGTCCCCAATTAATAAATTGGAAGACTCACCGGAGCTGGTACAGCTAATCCGGGCAGGCCGAGAACTGTATCCAAAGGACACTCTGGTGAGCACTGCACTAAGGCACAGCACTACACCTCCGTAACACTCACAGGCATTCATAGAATTCCTGGATATCGCGAGAAGAACGCGAGAACTGTACGAATCGAGAACTTGCTATACCGGAGCGAAACACGGCAAGAAAAACTATCAACAGATAGCACGGGAGCACGAGCCAGCCCGTGACACCTCGGTCGGTGCCCCGAGACAGACTGCTTTGACAATAGCCAAATCCGAGAACTAATCATTCTGATTGGTCGAGAGCCTTTTAACCGATAACACTTCTATCTCCTTCGAATCGTCCCTTTAAACCAAATCGAGAGCGTTCCTTAACGAATCGGTACGTAATTCTGGAGATCCTCCACGGCCGCTTCCCCAGGGCATCGGGCGACAGCTGGGCACCACATCCTTAACTCGGGCAGGAGGTTCCTCTCCTGCCCTTAACTGTATCAAAACTATATCTCCGCCCGCTCTACAGCCCTTTGCCCATCTCCAGCGGGGCGCCGGTATTTCACCCGGGCTTCTGCCGGTCCGTGGAGACGTCTCCGTCGGGTACTCTCCTCTGCCGGGCAACTCGGTACGTCGAGACTATCTCCCCACGGCAGATTCGAGCACCTCGACCTCCACTAAACCATAACGAAATCTTCCGAGAGCCTTGACATATATATGCGAATCAATCCGAGAGCGTAGCTTCTGAGCAGGGTGGCGATCCGAAGAGAACCAGAAATCGAGAACGTTATCTTTATCGGTAACCGGAGCCGCCTTGGGACCGTGATTCGAAAAATCACGTCACAACATACATATACTATAAAATTTTAATGAATAAATATATGAAATTAGTATTCTTGAAGTAATATTTTATATTTCCACCAAATTAAGCAAACATAAGCGGCCTGTTCCCACCACCACCTCCTATAGTAAACCTTTTCTATATAAATAACGTTACAGTTGTATTATACTATCATTCCAAGAGTGATAATCAAGGAAAAGGTACGTGCGAGATAACCTCAAATGGGGCAATCACAGGGATCAGAACGCGAGCGGGCTACAAGAGAAAGAGAGCAGTTTCGAAGAGATCGGTATCATGAGTGGCTGCGTAGTTCAGATCTCCCAGATTCTGAAAGGCATCGTCGCATCACATTCGCAAACAATAATTCGTTCGAAAACTCAGCGACACATGGAAATCCTACTAGATCGGATCAGGGTAACACTGAGAGAGGTTCTTCAGGGAACTCATCCTCCGGTGAGCGTCAGCCTGAGAATTCAAGGGTAGGAGGAGAAAATCAAGCGAATAAATAAAAATTATTGTTATTGTGAATGAGGATGACTATGATGAGTGAAAATATATATCGTTTTAAATGAATTTCTCAATTTTTGACTGATTCCTAGATTCCACCCACACAATTCCTAAAATCTGCCGTAAAATCCCTGATACCTGCCGTAAAATCCCTGATAACTGCCGTAATATTTCTGAAATCTGCCGTAAAATCCCTGACACCTGATGTAAAATCCCTGACACCTGACGTAAAATCCCTGACACCTGACGTAAAACTAGGGCCCCCTTCCGATGACGTCAGCCGACGCGCGCAGCACCCTCTTCGGAAAAATAATTCCGCAGACGTCGGTTAGCAGAAATCCTTCACACGGGGCCCAATCGTCCTAACTTACCATCCACAGGGGGCGCCAACATCGCTAACCTAGGGGGCCCCACGTCCCTAACTTAGCACGGACGCGAACCCAGATGCCGGTAATATGTCGGTGGAGGAATCTTGGTCCAGAACTCTCCTTGTATAACTACTTATATTGCTGTAGATAGTGATTGTCAATTTTCTTTATGTTGGCGTAATAGTCGCGGGTTAATTTAATCATAAAGGAATCAATACGTGGTATATTGGCTCTATCGTACAGTTGTTTGTTACTGATAAAATATTTATTTTCGGATTTTCGGTACAAATGTAATGACGCACGGAGACACGATCTTTCGAACTTTCGAAGCTTTTCTACTACTGAGGCACTTAGATTCCACCATACTGGAACTGCATATGTCAGAATGGGGCGGATAAGAAGCAAGTAACAAATGACCTTGGCTCTTGCTGGCATTGATTTATTAAAGAAAAGTCTACTGTGGGCCCTGAAGGCATTTTTAGCTTTGTTAAGTTGAGTATTAACATGAATGTTTAGTCTAAGTAGGTAGTCGAGTTGGACTCCTAAATATTGGACAACTTTTTTATGTTCAATTGTGACTTTGGTATTATTTTGATGTATGTTAATTTTACAATTTTTAATTTCTATACGAGTTTTAGCACTGAGAAATCGGAGTGGTTTATGGAAGAGAATAGTTTCACATTTCAATGGGTTTATACGAAGATTCCAAAGTGAGTAGTGTTGGTTAACTTTATTTACTAGATCCTCGAGTTTGCTTTGAACTACCGATGGTAATTTATCCGCTACAAGGATGATAAAATCATCTGCAAAGGCGACCGAATGAGTGTTACCGGTGTTGAGTCCAAACAAAATAGGGATATTGTGAGTAAAAATATTAAAAAGCTCTGGAGAATTAACGGTGCCCTGCATGAGGCCTTCAATTATATCAAAAAGGAGGCTGGAAATTTTATCGCCATTAAAGGTTACAAATTTGCGGTTTATTGTCATGTGCCAAATTAGCTGAATGAGATCGGTAGGGAATTCCAGTTCTAATAGTATAAATAACAGGCCGAATATCCAAACCGAGTCGAAAGCCTTCTCGAGGTCGACAAGGCAGGCTCCGACAACGAGGCCGTTGTGGAAATGCGTATTGATATCATTGGTTACTTTATGTAGTGCGTGGGTAGTAGAGAGTTGATATCTGAAACCGAACTGATTTTCTGTTAGGACATTGTTTCGGTCTGTGTACGCTTTGAGTGTGTGATTGATAACTATCTCGTAAACTTTGCTTATGGCAGGAGTTAAGCTAATTGGTCGGTAGCTTGAGGTCTCGTTATCGGGTTTACCCTTTTTAAGAATCGGTTGGACTTTAGCTTTTTTCCATTCATCTGGGTAAAATTTAATGTTTAAACAATTGTTGAAGAGGACCGTGTAGTCCTTGATAATTCTGACAGGAAGATGCTTGAGCACGATAGGAGGAATATTGTCGAGACCCGAGGATGTTGTATTAGGCAAGCTTTTGAAAATTAGTTGAGTTTTGTAGGTGTTAGTAAAGAAAAGAGTATCGTCAACTTGGGAAGGATTATGAGCTGGGTTTGCTATATTGAATTCGGTGATAGTGATGTTATTCGCTAACTTATTCTCGAAAGTTCCTATAAGTTCTGTTATTTTGTTATCAACGTGGGCCCTTAGTTTTGTGTTGGTGTTGGTAAAACGAGGAGAATTAATTTTTTCATAGTATGCGCCAACAACGTTTAAGATATCGGTCGGGTTTTCAACTAAAAATTTGTTGTCGATAGTAGGTAGATTATTAATGTCACATTGGGCACGGTGGAGTAGCGGAACGTCTTTCTGAGTAATTTGGAGTCTGTCGATTTTTAGCTGTTGTTTTGGACGGCAAAATCGATTGACTTTGGGAAAGAATGATTCAGGGATTCGGTTATCAATTGCTTTAAATTGGCAGTTCCAGTATTTGTTGTATGCAATTGAATATTCGGCTTTGATATCAAGAGACTCGGTCGAGTCTCGCGCCAAGTACAGGCAACCGGCTGTACAGGGCACAGCTCGCCGAGACTCTTTACTTGAGTCAACTCTTATACCTGTGTTTGGAACGAAATATCTTATTAACCGCTATACATGAGAAGAAGTTATTGATACATTCACTATAGGAATTGAGGGTCCTGAATTGATTGCCCCCACGTTCAATACGATTAGTATACGAGATCAGGGCGTATTGAGATGGCGAGTGAGATGATTTTATTTCAGTTCCGTCGTCGTCGTCGTCATCGTCGTCGTCGTCGTCGTCGTCGTCTTCGCACGTCCATCGCATTTTTTACACGACAGATGGCGCTGACTGATGTGCCTTCTTTACCTATTTGTACTCTGTATGGTGTCAGTACTTTACGAATACACAACACAATCAAATACACTTTATACGTGAAGCTACCGTTCATACCGAATTTCCAGTTAGTATAAGGCTGCTTTCACAACAGTATAGAAATATTCAGTTTTTAATAGCATTCATGTGCAGCGCGCGTATATGGGTTTATGTATATGTGTGCTTCGGCATAGTTCCTCGTATTTTAGGAGACAGTTTGTCCAACTGTTCTGCTTCGTAGTTTTCTGTATCTACATGGCAGACGTGGAAGTCTAGGGTGTCCAAGTATTTCGCTTCGTAGTTTCATGTGTCCAGGTGTTGGATGCGAAAGTCCAGGGTGTCCAGGTGTTCCGCTCCGTAGTTTGTTGTATCTAGGTGTCGGACGTAGAAGTCCAGGGTGTCCATGCATTCCGCTCCGTAGTTTCCTGTGTCCAGGTGTCGGATGTGGAAGTCTAGGGTGTCCAGGTATTCCGCTCCGTAGTTTCCTGCATCTAGGTGTCAGACGTGGAAGTTCAGGTTCTTCAGGTATTCCGCTTCGTAGTTTTCTGTATCTAGGTGTCGGATGTGGAAGTCCAGGGTGTCCAGGTATTCCGCTTCGTAGTTTTCTGCATCTGGGTGCCGGATGTGGAAGTTCAGGGTGTCCAGGTATTCCGCTTCGTAGTTTTCTGTATATAGGTGTCGGATGTGGAAGTCCAGGGTGTCCAGGTATTCCGCTTCGTAGTTTTCTGTATCTGGGTGCCGGATATGGAAGTTCAGGGTGTCCAGGTATTCCGCTTCGTAGTTTTCTGTATATAGGTGTCGGATGTGGAAGTCCAGGGTGTCCAGGTATTCCGCTTCGTAGTCTTCTGTATCTAGGTGTCGGATGTGGAAGTTCAGGGTTTCCAGGTATTCCGCTTCGTAGTTTTCTGGATCTAGTTGCCGGATGTGGAAGTTCAGGGTGTCCAGGTATTCCGCTTCGTAGTTTTCTGTATCTAGGTGTCGGATGTGGAAATTCAGGGTTTCCAGGTATTCCGCTTCGTAGTTTTCTGTATCTAGTTGCCGGATGTGGAAGTTCAGGGTGTCCAGGTATTCCGCTTCGTAGTTTTCTGTATCTAGGTGTCGGATGTCGAAGTTCAGGGTGTCCAGGTATTCCGCTCCGTAGTTTCGTGTATCTAGGTACTGGATGTGGAAGTCCAGGGTGTCCAGGTGTTCCGCTTCATAGTTTCCTGCATCTAGGTGTCAGACGTGGAAGTTCAGGTTGCTCAGGGGTTCCCCTCCGTAGTTTCCTGTGTCCAGGTGTTGGATGTGGAAGTCCAGGGTTTCCAGGTGTTCCGCTACGTAGTTTTCTGTATCTAGGTGTCGGATGTGAAAGTTCAGGGTGTCCAGGTGTTCCGCTCCGTAGTTTCTTGTATCTAGGTGTCGGACGTAGAAGTCCAGAAAAGTGTGCAACAAGCTTTGGCGTTTCGCTCAAACTATAGTATCGTCTTTGATGTTCGCACGGCCTGAGGTACAAGGCTTGCAATAATCCAGCACACTCTCCTCTCTTACGTCTACCACACGGCTTCAACAAGCTGGACACAATTAACGACGCTTATATGCATTGAAGATTTCATTTTCTTTAAAAATTTGTATATGTCTTTAAGCATTTCTAGAAAAAGGGGCTTACAAATTAAATTTATGTGCCATTAAACATTTTCGACACCGCAATATATTTTTCTGATTAGCAACATCATAATGCATTTACATTTTATATCTATGACAATATAGATTTCAGTGCTTAATACTTCTATGTCCCGTTGAACAACAAAAACTTGTGATATCCCCCAAAAAACACTTACGTGTAAAAAAACTACGCCAAGTACAGGTCTGCTGTGTATTCCTCTAATAAAAAGTATTGATATCAGATTATTGAGGCCAAGTACATAAGTCACTACATGTTTGCCTATTATATGATCTAGCACTGGCCCATCATTTTAATTGTATTTTCAAAATTTACTACAACGGTTTCACTACTCTTTTACATTAATACTGTTTCTCGTAGTTGATTATGAATTAATGGTTATATAATAATTAATAAAACTTTACCTGATTCCTTATCGAGTACTACTTGGCGGGTCCGTGCCAGAAATTCCAAAGTACTTACTTTGAACGTACTAATAGTATCCTAAAATTATATGTTTTTTATTAAGATTTTACCGTGATTATTATTAACGAGTTATCGTTAATAAGCTCTATATGTATAGAAAGTTGACATTGGTTTTGAGTTTAATGACTGGCATTATGAGTGCAAGTTTATATCAAGAATTGCACAATCAATTATTAAATAACCATTAATTCATAATCAACTACGAGAAACAGTAGTAATGTAAAAGAGTAGTGAAAACGTTGTAGTAAATTTTGAAAATACAATTAAAATGATGGGCCAGTGCTAGATCATATAATAGGCAAACATGTAGTGACTTATGTACTTGGCCTCAATAATCTGATATCAATACTTTTTATTAGAGGAATACACAGCAGACCTGTACTTGGCGTAGTTTTTTACACGTAAGTGTTTTTTGGGGGATTTGTGTTGACCTCATCTATGAGTGATTTAATATAGTTAATATGATTATTGGTGTTGACGGTAGGGCTATTGAATTTGTACAGTTTGTTAAGTGAGGAGATTAAGAAGGACTTCGACTTATGGAGTGATGAGATTTTTCTGTTAACGTAATAGAGCATATTGTCCTGGGGCTTATATTTTGAGACTTCGGCTTCAATGCTGTTTATTAAGGAATTTTGTAATTGACGAAGGTATTCGTTGATTTCTGAATTAGTAAGATTTCTATCGTCTGGGATTACTACGTTATAATTATCTATTACTGATTTTTGTAGTTTGCTCCAGTTAGTTTTTTTCTAAATATATCGGTATGAATACGATGGATCAATGTTATGTACAGTTTGATTAAGAGAGACCGTGAATATGAGCGCTTTATGATCGCTGATGTAGTATAATACATTGATCCTACCGTGAGTAGTATCAGTTACAAGTAGCCTGTTGTCGAGTAGGCAAAGATCTAGATAAGAGTTTGCGGACGGGAAAGATGGTGAGAGCGGAGGGATTATTTTGGCTTTGTAGCCGATTCCTTCGTTATCCAGCCATTTTTTTAGCAAAACGCCTTTCTTTTTATCGATGCAGTCACCCCATGCTGTGTGTCGCGCGTTAAAATCACCGGCTACGATAAAATAGTTATCGGCTAACTCGAGTTTAAGTTTATTAAACAAGTTATTGATTTCGCTACTAAAAATTATGCCGTCTTTGTTATTTGCGTATAGAGCGACTGTGTAAAGGTTTGCATTGTTCAGTTTAATGTTGATGATAGTGTACTAAACAATTTTATTATTTTTTGAAGAGGGACTGTATACGATGTTGTAAGGAATATTTTTCCTAATTAAAATAGCCGTACCGCCGCCTTTTTGACTGTTAGTCCTATCAGCTCGTATAAGATCATAGTGTGAAAATTGGATTTTACATCGTTGACTTAATTTTGTTTCGCAAATAAGCGTTATGTCAAGTTCATTATCGGTAACAAAGTTATATAAGTCTGTTCGTTTACTAATCGATATGAGGGAATTTACGTTAATAGACGCAATTTTGAGGGTATTAAAAGAGTCAGAAGAATCTTGACTATTGGTATTATTTATCATGTGACTAGTTGAACTCGCCATCTTCGATATTAAGGGCTTCATAAATTTTATTTATTCTAGTAGAATTTGTGTTGACTATGTTAAAAAGGCCTTTTAGTTGCGCATGTATAGTATTAATTAATTGCACTTTAAAGTCTGCCAGGACTGATTCAAGGTCAGTGTTAACTTGCGATATCGGTTGATCACTGTTCGCAGTTTCACGTTTCCATGCGTTATTACTAGCAGCAGTGCCGCGGTTAAGAGGTGGGAACATCGATTGTGTTTGCTTAAAAAAATTATGCTTGGGAGCATTATTGTCAGCGCTTCTGGTGAGATTCGAACCAATTCTATTTAGTCGATCGTTATGAACAATACGATTTTGAACATTTTTAGCTTCATTTAGATCTCTCGCAAATTTGAAGAGGGGACAACCTCTATAAGAGGCCGGATGCCCTACTTCTTCGCAGTTAACACAGTACAATAGATTTTTGTCGGTCGAATCTTTCGGAATAGGGCATTGACCGGGTTTGTGGTTTTCTTTGCACTTAACGCATCTATAGCCCATAGCGCAATTAGCGCTTGAGTGGCCAAGTCGCTGACAATTTTTACACTGGAAAATGTCACGTTTTTTAAGTGTCTTATTTTTTGGTACGCTATCGACTTAACTTTGGTTAAATTTTGTACATTGCTATCACTAGAAAGCTGAACTAAGAAGTGGTAAGAATCTTTATTATTTTTATTAAACTAGACTTTGGATACTTTAACAATATTCACATTTGCTATGTTTAAGTCACTTAATTCAGCTTTTACTTCGTCTTCCGAAAAGTTACCGCGAACTCCTTTTAAAACAATACTTTTATTTTTAAGACTCTTAGGTGTATAGGTAAAATGTTTAATTTCTGAACTCTTAAGTCCAGCAATAATCTTGCTATAAGTTGCTAAGATACTCGCGTAGACAGTATGGCTATCCTCATCGCTTTGCTTAACAAAGAATTCGTTCTTACCTAATTGTAGTTTTTTAAGTTCGGATATTAATAGTTCCAACTTAATTGAAGATGTGAAGATCGGCGGTGGTTTACTCCGTTGATTACCTGTGTCGCCGTCACCGTGGTGCCGTGAAGTAACATCAGAGACTGGCTCTCCTGTGCCGCTATTCAGTGTTGCTGCTTTGGGGGTTTTAGGTATCGCGCCGCTGCCGTTTGATGCCGCGCCGCTCCCCTTGTTTGTAAGCTGGATACTTTGTTGCTGGCTCGCAGCTGATGTTATGCTGTTGAAGTCGGGCTGACTAGTTTGTCTTGCTGTATCTTGTTCCGATTCTAGGATGTCAGTCGATGGGTTTTGCGTGTTCCCGAGAAGAGAATAGCGGTTATGCTGCATTGTGTTATCGGGGAATTGGCGGTTAATATTTTTAGCACTAACGAACTTTTTGGGAAATTGCCATTGATCGTCGAAGTTACGGTAATTGTCACTATGCAGCTCGGTTGCGCCGTTAAACGTTAGCGACAGCGGTCGTTTTCTTGGTGAGACCTGTACGATAGGTGTCACAGAAGCACTGTATTTATTTAATTCTTTTTTAGCCTGCTTAAACATCTTTTCAAGCGTGGTCGAATTATGGCTTCTGCCTGGCTTCGAGATGAATTGGCTGGGGGTCAGAGCGGATGGATATGGCAGCGGAGGCCCGCTCGCTGACGGCCTACCGTCTTTTGTTTCCATAATTGCATTTTTCAGCGGAGGACCTTGTTGGTTGGTGGATATTGGGCTGGTGAGCATCCCATTATCGGGGTCACTAGCGATGCTGCTTCAATCACTCATCTTGAGTAAGCTGTGCCCATTAGACTGATTTCTGACCGAATTTTATGAGACCGGCACTTTTGCTCGGTTAAACAGCACTGATTGATAGGCCGGGACTTCTTTTGCACTATTGTCTCTAGAATTAATAATGCAAGAACGATCACATACGGCACTAAACTTATCACTGGACACTACTAATAAGCTGTACCATAGTTAAAACCGTAAGCGGGACAGTTTAAGCACAATCTTAGCGAAAACTCGCGTCAGGTCTGCTGACTCGGCGGAGCGAGAGGGAGTACACGTCCGACCGCTACGGCCGCTGCGTTCAGAATTGGGAGAATCGAACCCTGGCCGCTCGCGTGGTAGTCAGGCGCCCTGCCACCGAGCTACGCCGCCTTCTCGAAAAAATTGGCAACGGTGCAGGTATATGAGTAGTACTGCATTTTCAAACCAGTTTTTCTCGAAAACGGGTCCGAATTGGGTCCTGCCAATTGGCCTGCAGTTTGTTATTACAAAGTACTTTCCTACCCCAAAAGGGCTCCTAAATCCGTGTGACCAAGCTCGCGTCCTCCCCTTGTTAGTGCAGTGCTCCCCAGAGTGTCCTTTGGATACCGTTCTCGGCCTCCACGGATTAGCTGCACCAGCTCCGGTGAGGACTCCCAATTTATTAATTGGTGAAGGGATCTCGATAGATAGTTAAGATTCGTTCTGATACGTTCTCGGTTCGTCGCTCTCTGTCTCTCGCACTATTTGCCGGACTCTTACTCCGACCCTCTCTACCTCAAACCTAGCAGCCTGAGCGGCCGTGCATTTCCGTAACCGTCCGCTCCCGTTCGTGTATCCAGTTGCGGTTGCTGATTTTACGCGACCCCAAAGATCAGCACCTACGGTTGCGTTTCTCGATTTTACGCGTCCCCAAAAATCGAAAGGATCCGTTGAGCTATCGCCTCGTCTGATAGGTTCCGTCAGAGCTCTCGTTCTTGATGGAGTTGGGCCTGTTCCACCCCAACTCCCAGTTTATACCGGCTCGTCAGTTCCCGGTGAAAAAAGAATTGACTGGCGCCCGCCTGGCTTGCGGATGCACGAACGACGGGTGGACGGCCGAAGGTAACGTAGGTTGGTTCTCGAAGATAGTTCGCTCTCGTATGTTTCGCTATCGGTGTCGGGTCACGAAAAGAAATACATTACAAAATATACTTTCAATGTGTTTCACCCATATAAATTTCACATCATTGTAAAATGATGTACTACTCCTCGGTTGGACAAATGATTTGTAATGCATTTCTCCTTCGCAGGTTATCTTTCAGACAAAAGATAAAAACACTTGACTGCATCTCAGAATTTTGTAATCCACCGTTCTCGTCTTTTATCCGTACGATCAATCGTGGCGGAGAAACTTGATTTGGGAAAATTCAGCTATTTACTTCGAGTTTATAACAATCTGAGAGGGAGAGAGAAAGAGAACGAGAGAAACGACATGAAGAACATCATCTTAAGAGCATGTGAAACATCTAAGTCGGTAATCAAAATTGTAACCAACTTTGTTCACGGATTTAGCTTATTCGGTCAAAATAAAACTTCCATTCACTGCTGAGATGTTATCCGCTTTCGATGAAACTTTTTCTTCTATCATACACGCTAAAGTTCGTGAAAAAAGTTGATTACAGTTTTTATTATCCCTGTCTGCGCAAATCGGGTATTTCACATGGCCTTAATGAAATGCTAAATAGCTTAAATTTGGCATCGTTTTAACTCAAAATAATAATTTGTTTGAAAAATAAGACTTTTGGGGCGAAATTCACGTTTCACAGGTATGCGTACGGTTTTGTTCTTTTTTGTTTTTAACGAAACCACTTGGCACCAAATTTTGTAATTAGGTAATTCGTGACCGCCAAAAAATTTGGCATCGAATTATACTCAAAATAATAATTTTTTTGAAAAATAAGACTTTTGGGGTGAAATTCGTATTTCACAGGTATGCGTACGGTTTTTGTTCTTTTTTGTTTTTAACGAAACCACTTGCCACCAAATTTTGTAATTAGGTAATTCGTGACCGCCAAAAAATTTGGCATCGAATTATACTCAAAATAATATTTTTTTTGAAAAATAAGACGGGGTGAAATTCACATTTCACAGGTATGCGTACGTTTTTTTTTGTTTTTAACGTAACCACTTACTACCAAATTTTTTAATTAGGTAATTCATGACCGCCAAAAAATTTGGCATCGATTCCATACAAAAAAAAATTTTTTTTATAAGAAATAAGACTTTTGGGGCTAACTTCACGATCCAAATTTTATTTTCCATTTTCCAGAAAAATGGGTAACCACTAAATTTTTTAACTGGTCCACCAAAAACCAACAAAAAACCAACAATTTTTTGACAACAAAAAAAGTTCAAAAAGTAAATGTTACAATGCTAACTTCTCGTAGGTGACGTAGAACCAGAGATGAGTAGGGAAATTGCCTTCTTCCTCTTCTTCTTTTTCTTGTTCCTTATGGCCTTATGCCCTCGCAGAGGGCCAAGTGCCAGGTGCACAAAATTGTTTTGGGTACAATTGAAGAATACAGAGCTGGACCAATGACTTGACTGAACTTCACTTTAGTTAGATGGTAGCACTGATCATGGGAATTTTTGGAGAGCAATTCTCGCGTTGGCAACGTTGGTGAATTCTTCCAATGCAGAGAAGGAGCTTGTCCTTAGCATGGTCTTACATACAGGTCTTGCAACGAGGCCAATTTTTGGTGGTGGGGGTAACATAGATATTGAAGCAGTTTTGTAATGTATGCCATCTTGCCTACGTGTCGCTACTATCGAATGCGCTCGATCTCGCGCCATTAGAGAGAGGGAGAGAAGTAGAGAAATATTTATTTCTATCTCTGTCGCACGAGGGAGCACTCGATCACAGCGCCGTAAACGGCGCTGCTTCAAAAAGTGAGTCACCCCCACCACGTTCGTTGCAAGACCTGTATGTAAGACCATGGTCCTTACTTATCTCGGGCCGTGAGAGAGTAAAAGTGTGAGGAAGAGCAAGAGAGTGTATGGGTGAGAACGAGACAAGTCAAACTCGAGGATCATTGGAAGTGAGTTACTGCACACAATACAGCGGACCAGACAACACATGGGGCTGACCTTCAGACAGCCTTTTACCTAGACATAAACACAAATGATTTAAAGGTTGTGAGGGGTAAAGGGGAAATGAGAGGGACACCAAGAGTTAAAGAAAAATATAAAGTGAAATTTATTGCTAATACTAATTACAACTAGGAAAACCTTAACCTATTCGCGCGCGTCTTAAGCTAGGGGTGTGGGATGGGGTGTGTGGTGTGTGTAGGGTAAGGGAAGTCTGTCTGTCTGTGTATTCGTTGCGGCCGTGATTCAGCGTGTACGTACTTGTGCCTGTGTGGGCGTCCTCGTGGTCCAGGGATCCCCTCTTCTCTCTCGGTACCTTTTCCACTCTCTTTCTCTCCTCTCGTCTCTCGTCCGCTTCTCTAGCCTCTCGTTCTCACTCGCTCTTCGCCCGGGTCCGATTCGCCTCCTTCGCTTTCTCTCTCTCTCGTGCACACTCTATCGCAGCGTTCACTCGTCCGTCCGTACTCTCTACTCGGGCTACCTCGAATGACCGGTCCCCCGGCCGCTCGCGTATCTCCGTCACCACTCGGCTCGGTTCGGGATATTCCGCGGCGGCTCGGGGCCTTGCGTTCGGGTCGTGGCGAGGCAGGCGCCTCGTCACACTCCTCCCTCCCTGTGTGGGGCGATTCCTATCGTCTGTCTGTGTGTGTTTCTGTCCGCGATTGCGTTTCGTGTGAATGTGTGTTTGGTGTTGTTGTGTGTTTCCTTTTTCTTTTCTGTGTGGTTTGTATTTTGTGTTTCTTTCCTGTTCTTCTTGTTCCGATTTTCTTGCTTTCCTCCCTGTTTCTGTCTGTTTGTCTGTCTTTCTGTCTGGGATGGGGTTGGGGTTAGGGTGTTTTGGTTTGGGGTTATTAAATATCTATTTTCCATATTATGTGCTTATTTTTCTTTTATTTTTACTTTTTTTTTTCTATATGTTTCTGTTCTTATTTCCTATTTCCTTATGTTATTCTACTCTTCTATATTGTTTCTTATTTTCTATCTCCTTATCTTATTCTATTCCTAATTTTATTATGTTATCCTATACTTATTTACTGTTTCTTATTTTCTATTTTCTTATCCTATTCTATTTCTCTTATTTCCTATTTTCTTATGTTCTTGTACCCTTAATTTCTATTTTCTTCTTCTATTTGCCCGTCTTCTCCAGTTTTTCTCTTTCTTCTTCTGTTAGTTTCGTTTGTGTGTGTCTTCCTATTCGTGTGTTTTGTCGTCTTAGTGTTGTCGTCGTTGTTCCGCTTCTCGGGGTTGTCTGTCTTTCTCTTGTTTCTGCCTTTCCCTTTGGTGTTCTTAGTGTGTGGTGTCGTGCATTTTGTGTGTTTCCTATTATTGGTGGTGTCATGTGGTGTTGCGGTTTCTTGTGTGGTGTGGCTGTGTGCTGTGTTGATTCGTTTTGTTTCTCCTCTTCTTCCTCCTGTTCCTCCTCCGTGTCTGTCTTTATTGTTGGTGTTTTGAGTGTGTGGTACTGTAGGTTCCTGTACCATGTGTTCGAGTCCTGTCTTGTTTTGCTGTGTCCCTCCTTTTGTTCGTCCCTTGTCCATTTTATTTCCCTCTCCCTTTCCAGCTTTCTTATTATTTCCCTGTTTCTTTGTTCTTCTTCTTTTTTCTTCCAATACTTCCTTATTGTTTCCTTCAGTTTTTCTTGCTCTTTCTGTTTCGTTGCTTCCTGTTCCTTTTCTTTAGTTTCCCTTTTTTCCGTTTTTTGTCTCTGTACTGTCGGTCTGTATGTGCATGTCATGTCATGTTTGTGTATTTCTGTTCCCCTCACTAGTCCTTTACACCATCTGCATGTGATTGGTTTTTCTTGTGGCTGTGCGTTCTGTCTCAATGTTGGTCCTGTATATAGTTGTACGTTCCGTTGTGCTTGTGTTGGTGTGTGTTGCTGTATGTTGCTTGTTACCGGGTGTCTTGGGTATAGGTACGGGTTCGGTGGTATGTTGGGTGTTGGTAGGAGTCCTTGTTTCTTGCTGTTTACTGGTGTGTGTGGCATTGGGTGTGGTGTGCGTCCGGTGTATAGTTGCGGGTTGGTTGGCCTGTTCGGTGTTGATTGGAGTCCTTGTCTATTGTTGTTTATGGTGGCTAATGTTTCTGGCATTGTATGTGGTGTGTGAAATATAACTGTTGCCTGTTTGTTTACTTTCTTTGACCTGTCACTACTGTGTCCTTCGTTTCGTTCCTTCGTTTCCGTTATACCACGTTTTCCGTTTTACCACGTTTTCCTGTTTCTATAATAAATTTTTACTATCCTATTTTCCTACTGTTTTCCCTCTCGGTGTTATGTGTTGGGTGTGTGTTATGTGTATTTGTGTGTGTGTGTGTGTGTGTGGGTTATTGCGTTGGGCGCAAATTGTGAGGGGTAAAGGGGAAATGAGAGGGATTATTGCTAATACTAGTTACAACTAGGAAAACCTTAACCTATTCGCGCGCGTCTTAAGCTAGGGGTGTGGGATGGAGTGTGTGGTGTGTGTAGGGTAAGGGAAGTCTGTCTGTCTGTGTATTCGTTGCGGCCGTGATTCAGCGTGTACGTACTTGTGCCTGTGTGGGCGTCCTCGTGGTCCAGGGATCCCCTCTTCTCTCTCGGTACCTTTTCCACTCTCTTTCTCTCCTCTCGTCTCTCGTCCGCTTCTCTAGCCTCTCGTTCTCACTCGCTCTTCGCCCTGGTCCGATTCGCCTCCTTCGCTTTCTCTCTCTCTCGTGCACACTCTATCGCAGCGTTCACTCGTCCGTCCGTACTCTCTACTCGGGCTACCTCGAATGACCGGTCCCCCGGCCGCTCGCGTATCTCCGTCACCACTCGGCTCGGTTCGGGATATTCCGCGGCGGCTCGGGGCCTTGCGTTTGGGTCGTGGCGAGGCAGGCGCCTCGTCACAAGGTATATATTGCGACGTTATTCCCCAAAACCAAATCTCAATCCGAAATTAGATAGACGATAACCGGTAATCGGAAAATAGGGAACCGTACACAAAACGCCGTATGATCCTCTCTCTATGAATTCCGATATTCAAAAGATCCGATACACGATAGACCAGATAGTGTTGGGCGCCAGGTGATCTCTGGGGAGAACACCGCGAGTGCGGAGCACTCGAGATCGTAGAAATCTTAAGGAAGACGCGGGAAAACTCGGAACAACGAAAGGGAAAAGGAAACCGGGAAGGCGACACCGCCAAGGGAAGAGGAGTGAAATGATAGGAACGGCGACTCCGCCAAGATAGAGAGGGAACTAAGAATAAACGGCGACTCCGCCAAGATAGAAAAGAGAAAGCTCGATAAACGGCGACACCGCCAAGAGACAACAGAGAAAGATCGACAAACGGCGACTCCGCCAAGAAAGAAAAGAGAAAGATCGATAAACGGCGACTCCGCCAAGATAGAAAGAAGAAAGCTCGAGAAACGGCGACTCCGCCAAGATAGGAAAGAGAAGAGATAATAAACGGCGACTCCGCCAAGAACGTAAAAGCACAAAGTCACAAACGGCGACACCGCCAGCTAGGGGAACGAACGAGACACGAAAACGGCGACACCGCCAAGATAAGAGAGGGAAGAGCGAAGAAAAGTAGAAACAGAAGCGAGAGAGAGAGAGAATCAAGCAGTCGACGAGAACTCCAAAAGTATACCCGGTTCAGAGGCTAGCTCACCTGGGAGAGCATCGTGGCGTTCAAGAGGCTAGACTAGAGAAAGAATAAGCATGCGATAAGGGAAGGGGTACAAGAAAGATATCAGAGAAAAATAAGTAAGTTTAACGCACCGAAGCTATATTAAATAAAAGCAAGAAAGCGGCATGCAAGCCATACAACCAGCTACGGCGTGTGAAAAGCGGAAAAGATAAACTAATCGTTAGTGAGATTCACTAAGGTGCGAAAGCGAAATCATAGCACAAAATCCTTAGAATACTAATACAAAGCAAGAGGTTCTTGAGGGATTCTATATAAACTAAAATTCTCAAAAACGAAACGCGGAATTAGCGAGGGACTGTGGCCCTGAGGCGAAACGATACGGCAGCGGGACGAATCCGCGCCGACGCAAAAGATATGTTCGACAATGTTTCAAAAAAATCGGCGATTACGAAATACACGCGAGAATAAAAGCTTAACTTCGTATCGGTACGAAAACGCAGAACAAATTCACTCGCGAAATTTCCCGACAATTGGAAAGAGTCAGATAGTAGGCGATCTAATGGTAGCGAGGAACACAGGTATTAAATGCACGCTAATAAATTAACATAGATAGTACAAGCAATATACAATAGTCACAAGAAATGGCAAGCTCCCAGAAAATTAGCACAAGAATATTATACGCGGCAAAAATAAATTAATCGTAGGTACGCCACTGATAGTCAGTACGTCCTTTATTCTCGCGTTAGGCGAGTACACACAAAAAAAAGGTGACTCTACGCTCGATCAGCAGCGTAAGGTATCGGAAAAATATTA
Organism: Cephus spinipes; assembly: GCA_963971525.1. Taxonomy (NCBI): domain Eukaryota; kingdom Metazoa; phylum Arthropoda; class Insecta; order Hymenoptera; family Cephidae; genus Cephus; species Cephus spinipes. The sequence continues at coordinate 12,428,590 of OZ020578.1, forward strand.
CAATAAGACGTTAATTACGAATTTCTCCAAAATTGAAATATTAAGTAAATCGAGGAGGAAGCCATTCCTTATAACGACAGCGAAAAATACAGGAATAATATACGGCCGATAAAAGAATTATTTAGAGTCCAAAATTCATTATACTAACGCCACATATAACGCCGGAAACGATAGAAAAGCCAAAAGATATTTAATCAAAGCAACTAGAAAGACTCAACGGGAAACGGCCAAGCCGGGGACGCCGGGGCCCGAAGTGTTTCCACGAGGTCGAGAAAATAATCAACAACTTATACAATATTCGACAATTCCAAAGCACTAAATTACGAAAAAACGAAATTGATTACAATATATTCGATAGTAAAGATACTCTACGATAATAAAAGAAAAAGCTAAATAAGATAACGGTATCCGGCACTATCGTCCTTTGACTTAGAGGGACTGGAACGACATTCAGTCCTGGTAAGCGAGAAAATGTGCCGTCGAGACAAAAGGCCTAGACGGTATTACTTCAATTAAATGCACCAAAATCTCCAAAATAACGGTAACGAAAGGAGCTCACCAAATATAACGAAAACGAAATGAAGGAAATCGGTCCTCAGACTTCCTTCCTTCCTTCCTTCCTTCCTTCAAGACAATATAGTATTAGCTCGATAAATCGGTACTCTCAACGGTTCGAATCCGGCTCGTCTGTATTCACTCTTTTGTACTTCGAGAAATCAACCACTGGCTAAGATGCTCCAAACGTAAGTGAACGAGCCGGAATTCGTCGCTAGAGGAAGAGCCCTAGGGGCCCCCCTCCTAAATTAATAATTCCTTATTCGCACGGTAGAGCGATAGCAAAATATAATAATACAAAATAGGTAATCTAACGCTTGACGGTAGCCAGAGACGAAGCATTAGGCGGCTCGAGAACGAAGATAGGCGGAGAGGGCCGAGCTGAGCGCGGAAATCCTTGGTGCGGCCGATCGTGAGTCCTCGGTGCGAGCAGCAGGATCCGGCGAAGAGTATGCCCTGGTTTCTTCTCCGGGGGCCACTGATAAGGGGAACGCTAGGGAACGTTCGGCGACTGGCGGCACGATAGGGGACCATCCTTTCCTCCTATCGGCGGCACGAGTGGCGAAGGCCCTTTTTGCGGTCCGTATGGGCGGCCGGCAGAAGTAGTGGAGGGATCCCATCCCGGGTCTCCCTGGCTCCACGGAAGTCCTCCGGAACGGACAGCAGATTGGTCCAGCCTCTGTCGAGCGCTCGTCCGGTAGCTCAGGAACTCTTTTTGGCGGTCAGGTTCGTGCTCGTAGTGTAGACGTAGATTTGCCCAGGACGGTAAAGAAGGTAGGCGAGTGCGAATAGGAAAGCTCGAAAATAAAAAATAAAAACGAAAAAAGCAGAAAAGCGAAACAGAAATAAGCCGAAAGGACAATAGACGGAAACAGAGTGCATAAACGATAAGCGAGACAAGCAAAGCTGTCTTTGGAATGTCGGGTGACCGACGTTTGGAGGATCGTTGCAGGTGGATGGTATCTTTTCCCTACTACTAGCAAACTTTGTGACTGAATTTCCGAAATTCACGTCACAATATGTATAAAACTATAGAATCTCTAAGTTACCTAAACTTTAACTAAACTAAACTAGACTAAGCTTTAATCGCCCAAAAAACACTTACGTGTAAAAAATTACGCCAAGTACAGGAGTGCTGTGTATTCCTGTAATAAAAAGTATTGATATCAGATTATTGAGGCCAAGTACATAAGTCGCTAAATGTTTGCCTATTATATGATCCAGCACTGGCCCATCATTTTAATTGTATTTTCAAAATTTCCTAAAACGTTTTCACTACTCTTTTACATTACTACTATTTTTCGTAGTTGATTATGAATTAATGATTATTTAATAGTTAATAAAACTTTAGCTGATTCCTTATCGAGTACTACTTGGCGGGTCCATGCATTTCTTGATATAAATTTGCGTTCATTATGTCAGTCATTAAACTCAAAACCAATGTCAACTTTCTATATAGAGCTTATTAACGATAACTCGTTAATAATAATCACGGTAAAATCTTAATAACAAACATATAATTTTAGGATACTATTAGTACGTTCAAAGTAAGTACTTTGGAATTTCTGGCACGGACCCGCCAAGTAGTACTCGATAAGGAATCAGCTGAAGTTTTATTAACTACTAGCGTCCCGGCCACGCTTCGCTGTGGCTCCCCGAATGAACGAATTAATTAATTGTTAGAGAAGTAAATAAAATTATTCTAGCAAACAGATTTTCCCAGAAAACACATCATTTAATTTAATACCCAACTGCTACCGATCTGCTGTCATAACGCTCTACTGTTTTATGATTACCAAAAAGCTAATGGAACAAAACAAAACGTCCACGGAAAAAAAAAATTGAAAATTATTTTGAGAAAATTTTTTTTTTAAATTTAAAAAAATTTTGAAAAAAAATCCATGGTCCCGAGGGACTCGAGGGGGATCTCGAGGGACTCGAAAGGGGTTTGCGGGGGAGTCCTCAGCAACCACCGGTTGCTATGGAAAAAACTGGTTGCTATGCCCATCGATTCTTGAAATATAGGTCTCACACTTTTTCGGCTGCGTTTTTTGGATTTTTCTTGACGTACAAACCATGGGATGGCCGATACGAACACAACAAAACATTCCCCAAGCAAATCGGACGCTCCGTTCTCGAGTTATGGTATTACAAACATTTCGGGCTGTTCTTTTATATATATAGATTAAATAATCATTAATTCATAATCAACTACGAGAAACAGTAGTAATGTAAAAGAGTAGTGAAAACGTTATAGGAAATTTTGAAAATACAATTAAAATGATGGGCCAGTGCTAGATTATATAATAGGCAAACATGTAGTGACTTATGTACTTGGCCTCAATAATCTGATATCAATACTTTTTATTACAGGAATACACAGCACTCCCGTACTTGACGTAGTGTTTTACACATAAGTGTTTTTTGGGGGATATCACAAGTTTTTGTTGTTCAACGGGACATAGCAGTATTAAGCACTGAAATCTATATTGTCACAGATATAAAATGTAAATGCATTATGATGTTGCTAATCAGAAAAATATATTGCGGTGTCGAAAATGTTTAATGGCACATAAATTTAATTTGTAAGTCCCTTTTTCTAGAAATGCATAAAAACATGTACAAATTTTTAAAGAAAATGTAATCTTCAATGCATATAAGCGTAGTTAATGGTGTCCAGCTTGTTGAAGCCGTGTGGTAAACGTAAGAGACGAGAGTGTGCTGGATTATTTCAGGCCTTGTACCTCAGGCCGTGCGAACATCAAAGAGGATACTATAGTTTGAGCGAAGCGCCAAAGCTTGTTGCACACTTTTCTGGACTTCTACGTCCGACACCTAAATACAAGAAACTACGGAGCGGAACACCTGGACACCCTGAACTTTCACATCCGACACCTAGATACAGAAAACTACGAAGCGGAATACCTGGACACCCTGGACTTCCACATCCGACACCTAGATACAGAAAACTAGGAAGAGGAATACCTGGACACCCTGGACTTCCACATCCGACACCTAGATACAGAAAACTACGAAGCGGAATACCTGGACACCCTGGACTTCCACATCCGACACCTAGATACAGAAAACTACGAAGCGGAATACCTGGACACCCTGGACTTCCACATCCGACACCTAGATACAGAAAACTACGAAGCGGAATACCTGGACACCTTGGACTTCCACATCCGACACCTAGATACAGAAAACTACGAAGCGGAATACCTGGAAACCCTGGACTTCCACATCCAACACCTGGACACAGGAAACTACGGAGCGGAACCCCTGAACAACCTGACGACGACGACGACGACGACGACGACGACGGACCTGAAATAAAATCATCTCGCTCGCCATGTGAATACGTCCTAATCCTGTACACTAATCGTATTGAATTTAGTGGCAATCAATTCAGAACCCTTGATTCCTAGAGTGAATGTATCAATAAATTTTTCTCACATACAGCCGTTCATAAGATATTTGAGTCCAAACACAGGTACAAGAGATGCTTCGAGTAAAGAGTCTCGGCGAGCCGTGCCCCGTACGGCGGGTTGCCTGTACTTGGCGCGAGACTCGACCGAGTCTCTTGATGAATGGGTAGACCTCGCTATTTATAATTATAACACAAGTGCCCATGAAGGAATAAAGCATACCCCGTATGAGTTAGTATTTGGAAAAATAGCAAGGTTGCCTTCCAGTGAACCATTACATGAAGGGGAAAAGGCGACAACGTATGATGATTACCTGATCGACCTAGTAACACGAATACATAAAATCCAAGAAACCGCGAAAAGGAATTTGATAACGTCAAAGGAGAAATCGAAGGAATACTATGACAAAAAGATAAATCCGAAATCTTTCAGTGAAGGAGATTACGTATTCCTGCTAAAAGGTCCAAAACCAGGAAAATTAGGTGATCAATATACAGGATCACATGAAGTCCTGGAAATATTGAATAGGAACAATGTTAGAATAAGGATAAATAAGAATACTAAAGTTATTCATGCAAATAGGCTGAAACATTCAAATATTAAACAATAGTATAAATTAATCTATAAATTACAGATGAAGGAATTCATTGGTTTGGCTGCAATAGTGTTAGGCTTGCTATGGAACATTTAGGATGTGGATTCCCTCGTCGGCTATGACTGTGGAACTAAAGCCGCAAACATCACTACCATGTCGTTATTAGACGTGGGGAATTGTGATATTCCCCCGCAAAAATTAAATTCTACTAAGGTGTATCTACAAGTATTACAAATCAATGATTTCCGTTCAGTCGAGGTAATCCAATGCAAAATAGAGATAGACCAGATGATTCATAAATGTGGGATGTTTTCACATATCAGTATGGTTCCAAATGGAGAACATCAGTATATAGAGGATATATCACGAGATATTTGTATCAGAACACATCATACTGGGACATATAATATAGGAAATGTAGTTGTAACAGGATTAAGACGTAATTATACCAACATACGCTCGGCGACCCTAGCGGGGTACATAGGTAGCGATGGACGATGTGAAGGAACCACATACTCAGATCCATACTGAAGCTGGCAGAGCGTTGTAGTGCAATCTACTATAAAAATAACTTTACAAACATATATCGCAAAATTGAAACTAGCAGGAAACCGCATTCACATGCGATCCCGGGTACAATGCGAGCTAATGTCAGGTGAAAGTATCGATATAGAAGGAGGATATACCTTCTGGAGCACAGTACCAGAATACAACTGCCAATTTCATAAGTATGGAGTGCTGTATGAGGTATTTGCTTCAAAATCCGAGACTTATGGGCAAGAAATTTCGCAAGTAGTTTATGCGCTTACGACTAATGATGTAACATTTGCATTAACTCAGAAGTCAGTTCAAATGGTATGCGGATACACTTTAATTCGCACGGATCATCCTAAGCTCTTTGTGTTCGAAACAGCTCGTGGAGAAACTTTTGTAACCCGAACGAATATTGATGCCGTAAATATGGATATCTCCGCTTATGTTAATTCCAAGTTCGTGTATGTAGAAAAACATATCAGGCAGCAAATAAGTCAACTATATCGGGACGTGCTAGTACAAAGATGCAACTTGCAGCAACAATCATTGAGGAACGCTCTGGCGATAGCAACACAATCACCAGATGAATTCGCCTATCGTTTGATGAAAGGGCCTGGTTATATGGCTGTAATAGCAGGAGAGGTAGTACACATAGTCAAATGTGTACCTGTCAAAGTCACACTGAGACGAACACCTGAATGTTATACTCAGTTACCTGTAACCAAGGACAACCAAACCTATTACCTCACGCCAAGAACACACCTCATCACTAAGTCAGGAACCCAAGTAACCTGCAATGCAATATTACCATCCATGTATCTCTTAAAAGACTCTTGGTACAAGTTATCACACTATCCAATCGAAGCAATGCCACCGATTACCATGAAACCAATGACGAAACCCACGTGGCGGTACATGAATCCCAGTTCATTAGCAACAAACGGAATCTACTCCTCAGAAGAATTGGATAATCTAAGGGATCACATTATGTTCTCTGCTGAGAGACCAGCTGTATTAAATTCAGTCGCCAGAACAATCATGGGACAACCTACAACCAACCAGGGTGGATCCATCTCTAACCTTCTGGACGATAATGCTCTCGATAAAATTACCGAAACTGCCTGGAATAGAACGTTCAGTGGATTCATGAAATTCAGCACTATTAGTGCCGGATTTATCGGAATCGTCATAGTTATACGTGGAATCAAAATGATAGTGGATACCCTGATACATGGATACGCTCTACACACGGTCTATGGTTGGTCTTTATATCTGATCGGAGCAATTTGGGACTCCGTCACACAGCTATTATTACATCTCGCTGACAAAATCAAGAATCCACCCAGTATGCCGAATGCACCTGATGTCGAACGAGGAGAGCCATCACTACCACCCATGGTTCCCGGACCTCAGGATATTCAGCAGCTGCAGGAGGGACGATCAGCACCAACCAAGATCATTGCTACCACTGCGAACACTACTTCACAAATACAACCGCACTATACTCTTACAACAGATTAACAATACTAAGTTTACCTAACACCTACAAATATTGGTAGAACCATTACAAATATCTCTTTCCTTATATACTTCTGCGATTAATGACATATAACCATACATTACAACCTCGAATTCAACATTCCTAAACAATCCTATGCATGCACATACGGGGAGTAGGAAAACAGAAGTACTCAATTATGGAACACATGTCTAAACCACATTACACTGCTACGGTAATCATGGCACACTTGGAGCATCAGGATTTTGCTTTTAATGCAAAGGCAATCGAGATCCCTGACTTGGGAGAGGATTTCCTGGGGATTGTTTCCTCCATTTCAACACCGACTTCCTTCTGGGTGCAGCCATGTGGGTTAAAAGGAAACGGCAAGCTAATGGATAACCTGCTCCGTACATATTATGGGCAGGTCCAAGGAGCACTCCGGCCAATTTAGACGGAAGACATCCGTTTCGGAGGACTGGGGGCCATATATACCGGAGGAACCTGGTGCCGGGCAATAATAACGGATCGAATGAACGGTCGAGCCCGCATTACCCTAGGCGATAAGGGTGGCCACCTATGGGTCAGCAACTTTCGCCTCCACTACCTCCCCAAGGCGTTCACGACTATCCCATGGGCCACGCTGCTATGTGGTCTGAGTAATATCAGGCCCCTGACAGGTCGGCTGTGGACCGTGGACTCTTGTCACCTTCTCTGAGAAACAGTAGAGATGTCGAGAATCTGGATTCACGTTGACCAGAGAAACCTGGATGGCACTTCCTGGGTTACCCTATACCATCACCTACGTATGGAACCAACGGTGCAACAAATGCTAATCGAGGCTGATCTAGGCCAAGGAGGGCAGAGGGGATCAACGGTCGAGGAGGGTGAACCCCTCGATGGAGATCGAACTCCCTATGAAGAGGTTGACTCTGGTCTAGAAGACAGTTGAACAATACAAAAGCGTGCAGACAAAGTGTGTGAGTGTGTGCATAGGTTATATTTTTCTTAACCCCAAATTACTATTGCAATTATTGTACCCATGTTTTATTTTATATGTAATCATTATCTTTCGTTATTAATGTAGCTAGAAATAGAAATAGATTAAATTAATATTGTTGTAAATCATGGGTTACAGGTTGGCTCATTAATAGTTTCGAAGCCTTTCTATGATATTGTCAATTCTCTCTCTCCCTTGAATGCATTCCATGATTACGGAATTTTCTGGCCCCGACGTTTAACCCATGACCGGTTAATCAGGGAAATAATACTTCTCCTAGAACGAATGTCCAGATTAAACCCCGACATTCGTCTTAAGGGAGGAGGTGTTACGTCCGCGTGAGAAATCAGGTTTCAACTCGCGGCTCCATTACTGATTCCTAAAAGGTGGAATAACGGAAACCTGGTTTATATCACATAGCAACCCTTAGGAGCGGCTATCTCGCACATGGTCACCAGATTTTGGAAAGCGAGATGAACCTCTCGAGGATCCATGTATAAAAATGGTTAGGCAATAGGCTGACTGTTAGAGATAAAGTTCGAGTACGCACATGTGCGCTAGAAGCGGAAATTCCAAATTTTATAGCTTTTCCCAGTAAACCCCACTAACCTTCCTACCCGTTTCCAAAGACGTCTTCCTTAGCCAATCCTGAAATTCCAAATCCCTCACTCCTTGCATAATTGCCCGCCAATACTGGACCACACCAATAGTAACCCGTTGTAGCTTTTTCTCCAAAATTTTCCTTGTAATTTATATCATCGGTCAAATAAAATAAGTCAAATAAGGTGCGAAATGCTAATAAACATTTGATCACTTTTATCAATATCAATTCAAAAGAACATGAATATTTATATGTCATGTGACAATTATGATCCAACTTTTCAAAATTTCATATCAATTTTCTATTTTATATAACATAGCTATCGCACTCACACATAACCCATTCGTTCATACATGTAACAATAAAAAATATGTACCGATAACACAAAATAAAATTTATATCAAAATATAATATTAAGTAAAAGTAAGATACGTGTCACGCTGTGGCTTTATTCTCAAGGTCCTTTCAACTTCTTCCTTTTGCCATGTCATTTATCCAATTCTAGTCTGATTGCATCCTTTAATGGGGATTTGTCTCATCCGTTCGTGTGAATAGCCATCCTTAATATGTATATATATTTATAATTCCTTGGTTGGGCAATTTTGGATATCCCAGATAGGACTAGATTGAATTTAATTATCTTCTTCGATAATATGAACTGTATGTAACAGATATTCGTTTCATTTGAGCGATGCCACTTTTCTAATGATATGCCACGAGCGTACTATTCACGTCTATACGTTTCGACTTTCTCTCCAACACTGGTTCTGTACCGGAAAAGATATTCACCAGTAAGCCGATGCTCAAATCTGATTGGTAATTACGGGTGATACTTAGCGACACCCATCATACTAATGGATAACTACGAAAGTGAGTAAATACGTGGTCGGTAAGCTTCTTGGTCCATCGACTTTGCCGATATACTATTAGGAACTGGCGCATTTACACACATACACATATACAAGCAACACATTCAGTATAGCGTACTTGTACGTTACATCCTAAACCCTGAACCAATAGCAAAATCCTAACCAACCCCAAAAATCCACCCCCGCTAGTCCACGTACGCGCACCAGAATCGGAACTCGCTCTCATTCTCCTCTGGACCATTACGTTGACCAGTCCAATTGAAAACTTGCTCCTTATTACCTAGTCTATCTAATTATTTCCTTATTAAAATTTGTTTAGTCATCTTTATGTGTGCCTGTAGTTTTGCCATAGTTGTATTTTGTGTTTTCTTGTTCTTTTACTTTCGCTCAATAAATTTGTATTAGCTTCGATTGCACTCATTCGTCGAACTTATCATATTTTAAATCACATCATTTCTATTCCGTCAACACTATCATCAACGGCCAGCTCAACGATCTTCAAGGTAAGGAAAATCTATTTTATTACGGTGGTGGTTATCATTTTATTAGTATTTCTCCCAACCTGGTGGGGTTTTCAATCAATTTATATCCAATTCATCCTAAATTCTCTAACCCCCGTTATTATTATTCATTCCTCCAACCGCGATAACTAGTTTAGCCCAATCTCAGGTAAAGTGCGGAAGCATTGACCTAAAACAGGGCAACATATTACGGTTCGGTAAAGGCACCAGACTAGGTGATTGGCCTTCATTCTGGTTCGGACGTAACACATTGAAGATTACATTTTCTTTAAAAATTTGTATATGTCTTTATGCATTTCTAGAAAAAGGGACTTACAAATTAAATTCATATGCGATTAAACATTTTCGACAACGCAATATATTTTTATAATTAGCAACATCATAATGCATTTACATTTTATATCTGTGAAAATATAGATTTCAGTGCTTAGAGCTTCTATGTCCCGTTGAACAACAAAAACTTGTGATATCCCCCAAAAAACACTTACGTGTAAAAAAACTACGCCAAGTACAGGAGTGCTGTGTACTTCTCTAATAAAAAGTATTGATATCAGATTATTGAGGCCAAGTACATATGTCACTATATGTTTGCCTATTATATGATCTAGCACTGGCCCATCATTTTAATTGTATTTTCAAAATTTCCTATAACGTTTTCACTACTCTTTTACATTACTACTGTGTTTCGTAGTTGATTATGATTTAATGGTTATTTAATCTATATACAGGGTGTCCCAGAACTACCTGACCAACGGGGTATAGCGGTGTTCGGGAGGCACCACTGATCACGAAAATGACCTTCCTTTTGTCCGGAAGGTCATCGTTTTTAAATGGGAGCAGGTCAAAGTTGACCAATCAGAGGGAGGCGTCAAGAGAAACGTAGGCACCTGCGAACTCTGAGTTTTCTTCCCTCGCTTTTGTTTCTCGGTGGCTTCGGGCAGGATGACGTCAGCCGAAGACATGCCTATTAGAAACAAGAAACAAGCTACCGAGAAACAAATGCGACAGAAGAAAACTCAGAGTTCGTAGGTGCCTACATTTCTCTTGACGCCTCTCTCTGATTGGTCAACTTTGACCTGCTCCCATTTAAAAACTATGACCTTCCGGACAAAAGGAAGGTCATTTTCGTGATCAGTGGTGCCTCCCGAACACCGCTATACCCCGTTGGTCAGGTAGTTCTGGGACACCCTGTATATAAAAGAACAGCCCGAAATGTTTGTAATACCATAACTCGAGAACGGAGCGTCCGATTTGCTTGGGGAATGTTTTGTTGTGTTCGTATCAGTCACCCCATGGTTTGTATGTCAAGAAAAATCCAGAAAACGCAGCCGAAAAAGTGTGAGACCTATATTTCAAGAATCGATGGGCATAGCAACCAGTTTTTTCCATAGCAACCGGTGGTTGCTGAGAACTACCCCGCAAACCCCTTTCGGGTTCCTCGGGATCCCCCTCGAGTCTCTCGGGACCATGGATTTTTTTTCAAAATTTTTTTAAATTTAAAAAAAAAATTTTTTCAAAATAATTTTCAAATTTTTTTTTCAATTAATTAATTCGTTCATTCGGGGAGCCACAGCGAAGCGTGGCCGGGACGCTAGTAATTAAAAAACTTTAGCTGGAGATTTATTATTGAATTAGAATTGTGTAACGTCTCCGAATTGTTTCGTGTCGTCCGCCCGTCAGGTATTTATACCTTTTGAGTTTGTAACGCGAAGAACGCGTACAGGTCCTTGACGATTGGTCATCGTATTGTGGTAACGCGGATTAGCCGTGTTACGATTTTGAATTGAATTCGTACGGTACGCGAAGTACCCGTTATCTTTTGATTGTACTTTAGTTTTGTGTTTTCGATCTATCTTAATTACTATTATATTTCTTTTGTAAATAATTACTTCGGTATTGTACAAAATCGTCGTGCTTCGCGCCGCCGATTTTATCTAATAAACCGAACCCTTTAATATTAGATCGAAGTGTCCGAATTATTTTGTGTGTCGCGTGATCATCTGACCCATCCGACCTATTGTTCCGAACCCCGACGCCTCCGCGTAGCTGAGTTAGCCAACGTAGGCACGCGAAGAAGAACCGTAGGAACTGATACGTCGTTCCCGTTTTGGAACCTGGCGCCCAACAATACCTTAGGTATTTCGAGAGTAAATTTTGTTAGCCCCTGGGTTGCCTGGAACGCGTAGGAATCGTGTAAAGTTGTGCGCCGTTCTGACTTGCATTTTCCGGTGAAGTCGATCGCGTAAAAATACGTCACACTATATAAATTTAATAAATCTAACAATATGGATTGTAACGCATTTCCTGGCCTACGTCCTATCTCTGACCCCAACGTGGCATTCCGCGGATCCCTTGGGCGCCAGGTGCATCCTTGCACCAGCCCGACTCATCGGGCCTTTAATTTTTAATCCGCGGCACGTCAACTCCGGGAGTCTTCTCGACCGGATCTTCCCGCTAGCTCCTAATCCGACATGGTAGAGGCGAACGTGAGGGCGGCGAGAATCTGCAGGAATCAGCCGGCTTCTTTGGTAATAAATGACACGGTGGCATTTAACTCCAACAATGGCCCTTTATTTTGCCTAGGTAAACGAGTACAGTCGGGTGATGTATACGAGCCCGGCTCTATACAATTCTAATCCATAACGCGGTCGCGGAGGTCATCTCTGTTGACGGTGGACGGTTCAAATCTGCAACCGCCAGGACGCGTGGTGAGGCCCGCAGCCCCCCACTCCTCGTGCCCAGATGCACCGGCGGATGCGCTTCATCCCCGGCTGCATGGCTTCGGGGCGGTCGCCTAAACTGCACTTACCGAATCTTCCGGCGAACCGTACCTTCCTTCCTTGTCGCTCGGGTTGTGGTGGTTGGCAATTTTCCTCCGGCTTCTATTTCGCTCCATCCGACTTGGTCCACACCACAGTCTGTTCCGAATCGCCGACCGGGAAAAAGCCATGTTGTCCAACAGGTCCTGTAAATCTCACACACTTTCACCACACTCAAACCAGAAAAATCGCGATATCTTATCCGCCGATTTTCGGTATTCCCGTTCCGCGGTTAACGACGAAGTGGCCCCCTTTTCGGCCCCCCGGCCCGAGGATTCCCGAAGAATCCCGAGTTCACCCGAACTCGTGCGCTTACTCTCGCCTCGGCCCGCTTTTCGCTTTTCGGCGCTCACAGCCCGCCAGTCTCCGGGCTGCACCGATGTTATCCGAGTCCGCCCGAAGTCCGGGCTCGGCGGTGCCAGTTTCTCTTCCCGGCTTCCCCTTGCCACGAACCTTCGTCGTCATAGGCATTCTCTTGGCTGCTTTCGTCGGCGACTCGGCTCTCCGTGCCCCTATGCTTTTAGGTAACTGGCCGTCCCACGGACGCCACGTTACAGTATACAAGGTGTCCCATCTGTCAAGTCGAATAATCGCTACTATTTGATATTTTTATAATTTCATAAGGAGTGGGGGGTTTACACTTCTTAGTCAAATTAAGATTTCGCTAGCCGACTCCTTTCTCCTTCTCTTTTTCATCATGCACTCTCGTATGTATACTTTTTGTTATTTATGAATTATTATTTAATTTTTATAGGCGCAGATATTGACGACTAAAGATAAGCCCGTCACTTAAAAAAAATTATAATGAAAAATTAGCTGAAAAATAGTACACCTAGAGGCGAACTCGGGATTTCATGACTATGAAGCCGACACGGACTGTGCCAGCACACTCACCGTGCGCCTTCCGTGTATGTGTATGTATTGATAGCTAGTTACATTTTGCGGAGCCCTACTTGTTGCGCTACACATTTTTCCACGAAGCCAATCACTGAGATGATAATTGTTTGCGATGGAAAAATAATCGCGTTTTTTTTCGCTGAAGTTTCTACGTAAATAGATTTCGCCATCAATTTTGTTCAATACGTCCGTGGTCGCAGTGTCGCCTGATTAAAGAAAAAAGAAAAGTAATAACAACCTGACCCAAATCCGGTACCTTGATGCTGCGAGGTTGATTTTCGTAAATAATCACGTTGGAGAATTGCGGTTTAATTTAATTGCTCTATAATCTTTGACTGACAGAGAGAGGCCACGGTATGGGAAATGAAGTTGGGAATGAGACTTCGTATGGTTATAGTAGTGACGAAACCTCATACCATGCTCAAGTTTTGCAGATCAATGGGCAGCCAATTTTGAGAAAAAGGGCCTTAAAGTTTGTATACGAACTTATATGTATATTTAAAAATCTACTTCACTGCCAAGTGATCCGCTGATCGAAACGGTAGCGTATCAGCTTTGTAAGTGAAGGGTTCCATGATCGGATCTCTATACTCGTAAATTTGTTTTCATCAATTTTTTTACATTTTATTTCTAAATTTGTTTAATATTTTAATAATAATCTCGCAAATATGTATTGTCATTATAATTTTATTATTTTTGCTATTAATTATGATACTATCATAAACGTAAGAGTTATAACGAAAGTAATAAAATTTTTAAAACCTATTCGCAATAACTACCGCTATAAGATTTTTATATAAAATAAAATAAATTTATATAAAATATTGTGGATGTGTATTTATATTTTCACAACCTGATTTTTATTATTTACAAGAAGCAAAAATAATAAAATTGTAATGACAACACATATTTGCATGATTATTATTATAATATTAAACAAATTCAGAAATAAAATGCAAAAAAATTCATGAAATAAAATTTCACGAGCACAGAGATTCGACCACGGAACCCTTGGCTTACCATGCTGACATGCTACCGCTTCGCCCGTCAAACCACTTGTAGCTAAGTTACACCTTTAGATATATAAGTTCCCATACAAACTTTAGGGCTCTTTCTCAGAATTGGCTGCCCATTGGTCTGTAGAACTTGAGCATGGTATGAGGTTTCATCACTACGAAGTCTCATTCGGAAGTTTATTTCCCATACCGTTTCCTTCCTCCCCTTATGAGTAGAAATCGACTGGGCCATCGACATATAGTATGGACTACGCATAGACATAGGAAAAATGGTCGGCTGAAAGAAAAAGATAGCGACTGGTGGCGGCCAAGCCCTATCTCCTTCTAACCGGCAGCCGTAGTACGAGAGTATAGAAAACATAGGCAATGGAAACATTAGAAAAGGAGAACGATTGGCCGCCACCTCATTTTCTTTTTGTTTATTTGAGCGGACTTTTTCAATGGATCTAAGGTAGGGATCGCGTAGTCCACACTATATGTCTATAGACTGGACATACCCATGTATTCTGTGCCTCGCGATCCTCATATACAGAATATATGTCTACTGTGACGTAAAAAAAAAATGACATATATAGGAATGAATGAATGATTTCCAAACCTCAACACAAAAGTTAGACTAATCAATTCAGAGGCAATATATTCTTACGTCATCAAAAACGACCCGCAATGGTCCTCTCTCTCTACCTCCTATCACCAACACGAAAGAACGGGTTGGGCGCCAGGTATCCCTGGCGGGAGTACCACGAGTGCAACGCACTCTCTTTGTCACTAAATAATTTGCCCAATTCGGAGTAGGCCGGGTTATATTAAAACTAAACTATAATATAACGGACGCGAGGACCACGCCAACAACCTAAAACGGGTCTCTCGTTCTCAAAAGTATCACTAAGAAATTAACGGACCCGGGGGCGACGCCAACAGTCCTAAGACGTGCCACCCGTTCACAAAAGTCACTAAAATTAATCTCACTACGAGATTCACCAAGGGACGACGGCCGATCCGTACGATGTTCACTAAGTAGCGGAGAAGAGAGAGTCGCTAAACAGTAATTCACCAAATGCCCTGTCCGGTGGCTAGCTAGTCGGAAGCGTCGTGACGTTCAGGCAGGGAACAGAGAAATTGGAGTATACAGCAGAAAAAGCACTAGATTAATTTGACGCACCAGAGCTATATTTTATAACAAGCAGTCAAAAGCAATTAGAAAAAAATAGCCAAAAGAAAATTCAAATACGCCAAAAACATGCGGCAGAATAAAGTAACAAACAAGAGCGGTGCAAAGCAAATCAATCCATATTAACAAAAGACTTATGATAAAGTAACGAAGCCAAGAAAAAGATTCTATATAAACCAAAGAGAAGTTAATTTAAGGGGTCTACCCTAATTAGAATTTTCAAAAAATCGAATTTTTTTTTATTGCATTTTTCGAAAGTATACACATTTAAAAGTATCACATTAAAATTTTATAAAGATCCGAGCAGTCTAAGTGTACTTTTGAGCGACGTTTACTTAGCTACCTGAGCGCGCTAATATACGCACCGCTCGGAGCAATACTACCTACCTGCCTTTGTATACATGAGGAACTGCTACCTTTTGTGAATATACAGGGTGTCCCAGAACTACCTGACCAACGGGGTATGGCGGTGTTCGGGAGGCACCACTGATCACGAAAATGACCTTCGTTTTGTCCGGAAGGTCATAGTTTTTAAATGAGAGCAGGTCAAAGTTGACCAATCAGAGGAAGGCGTCAAGAGAAACGTAGGCACCTGCGAACTCTGAGTTTTCTTCCCTCGCTTTTGTTTCTCGGTACTTCGGGCAGGATGACGTCAGCCGAAGACATACATATTGGAAACAAGAAACAAGCTACCGAGAAACAAAAGCGAGCGAAGAAAACTCAGAGTTTGCAGGTGCCTACGTTTCTCTTGACGCCTCCCTCTGATTGGTCAACTTTGACCTGCTCCCATTTAAAAACTATGACCTTCCGGACAAAAGGAAGGTCATTTTCATGATCAGTGGTGCCTCCCGAACACCGCTATACCCCGTTGGTCAGGTAGTTCTGGGACACCCTGTATACGAAGGCAGGCTATTTTGGATGAAAATGAGCACTATGAAGAAACTGAAGACATAATGTATGGTGAAGGCATCGCTGATTAGACGTCAGTAAGATGTTTTCCCGATTTTTCGTTAAAGAAAACTTTAAACGCGTTTTTCTCGAAATGACGTTTTTGGACGGCTTGTTGATAAAATCTCCGAAACTATTCAACCGATCCTTACCAAAATTTTACCACATGTTCTTTATGACTATAGCTATAGCGCATATCATACGAATTTTGAAATTTTGAGTATAAGTATTTTTTTTTGCAAAAAACGAAGGAAAAAAACGTGTTTTTTCGTAGTTTTTAGTAAAAAGGCCACCATTTTGTCATTTTTTTAAATATCAAAAATCGTATGATATGCGCTATAGCCATTTACCTACTGAATCTAAAACCATTTTTTTTTTTTTTTCGGATCATCCGTTTCAGAGATTTTATCAACAGCGCACACCCATCTTTTTTTTTGGACCTGTCTTCTAAGAAACATAAGTAAGAAAATCTACCAAGTAATTATATCGATTGAACTTCGAAAGAGTGACTCGATATAATTCAAAAACGCAAAATCGACTGATTCTAAGGGTACAAGGTTTGCCAAGCTAAATAATACGCTCTAATGAATTTACTGAAATGCGGAAAGATTACACTAACGAATTGGCTTAAACTAACGCGGAAAGATAAACGCAAAAGACACTAACAATACGGAACGATTCCACGAACATCAATCGGACATATAATATTAAACAGTAGTGTCAGAAATAAGATATAATAAGGTATTAGAAGGTGTCCAGCGATCTACGGCGCTTCGCAGAGTGTAGAACGGCGGTTATAGCGCGGTGGACGGCGCACGCGTGAGCGCCGAGCTCGGCGAGTTTGCTAGCGCGGGCGTAGCGTGGATTCGCGGGGAGCGGTGAGGCTCGTGACGCGCTCGCGGCATAGGGCCGTCCCTAGCAATTCGACTTTAGAATCATTTCCGGAGACTAAACCGATTATTCTTATTTTTGTCACGAACGGCGCTATCTCCCCGGCAATTCTCTAGCTTTCAACAGAGTTTTACGCGAATAGGAAAGAGTCCATCGCAACACCCGGAGAGTCGAATAGTAACAGAAAAGCACGTGACAAATACCAAATACAGAATAGATAACACCAAGAAATCACATAAATAGTGAGAGCATAGAATATAATGATTATAACTAAAAGCATCCTATAGTTGCCTGTTTTAACGCTTTCTGATATTATTAATTTACTTCAGAATACTAATCGAGGCTATTAATTGGCCGTGTTCAGAAGGAACGGCAAAAACGGCTGACGAAAACACACGCGGTCGCCGCAAGGGTCGAGCGCGTATCTCGAGAACAAAGGATTTCTACGATTCTACTGGGCCAGAGGGGCGCTCAATATTCAGCAACAAAATAATTTGGAAAATCGATAAGTAACGAACAGCAACTAGAAGATGAGAGACATCAATAAATTATAACATGAAATATTGCCCAAGGGCGCGGCGCTACGGAAAGATTTTACTATAAAAGACAACTTAATTTAGAGACAGATTCCAGTATAGAACTTACATCGGACTTACATCATAGACATTCACATCGGGACTCTCAAAATCGGAGATACTTCCGCTGAGGCAGAAGGCCTAAACGGTAATTTTTCGCTAGCACCAAGAAATTATTTCGCCAATTTATAATGGGTAGTCAAGGGTCTCACCAAATATCGTAGCGGCAAAGTAAGGATACGTAGTCCAAACGGGCCAGAAGGGCTTCTTTCTTTCCTTCCTTCCTTCCTTCCTTCCTTCCTTCCTTCCTTCCTTCCTTCCTTCCTTCCTTCCTTCCTTCCTTCCTTCCTTCCTTCCTTCCTTCCTTCCTTCCTTCCTTCCTTCCTTCCTTCCTTCCTTCCTTCCTTCCTTCCTTCCTTCCTTCCTTCCTTCCTTCCTTCCTTCCTTCCTTCCTCCTTCCTTCCTTCCTTCCTTCCTTCCTTCCTTCCTTCCTTCCTTCCTTCCTTCCTTCCTTCCTTCCTTCCTTCCTTCCTTCCTTCCTTCCTTCCTTCCTTCCTTCCTTCCTTCCTTCCTTCCTTCCTTCCTTCCTTCCTTCCTTCCTTCCTTCCTTCCTTCCTTCCTTCCTTCCTTCCTTCCTTCCTTCCTTCCTTCCTTCCTTCCTTCCTTCCTTCCTTCCTTC